>CM043321.1:30084090-30421590 GCA_023736055.1 Quercus glauca
AGATAGAGAAGCAATGAGTGAGCAGTCATCGTCAGTTCGCGAGGGAGCGGGCTACGACAAAGTTTACCCATCAAGTCATGGGCCTGAGAAGGGCCTGTCTTGGTCGGTAGAGAGGGAACCATCTGTCTATTCTCCTATTGATGAGGAGGGAGATTATGACGGAGAAGAAGCAAAGGAAAGAGAGGGAGATGAGGATGAGTACGACGAGGGTGAAGGAGAGAATGAGGGGGAGTTTGAGGGAAAAGATGACAAAGATGATGGTGAGAGTGACGATAGAGCTTCTGTAGGGGGAAGTTCAGGAAGCCCAAGGGATGGTCATACTCGTCCCTTCATCCTTCCCGTGATATGGACCGTCAATAATTTTAAGCTAACAATGACGAACAAAATTTTTAATAACCTAAGGGATTGTTACCAAATCCCTGATAACATTCCAATCCATCTGCTTGGGAAGTATGAAAAGTGCTACTCTGGGAAGACCGCAGATGTCAGCATGTATAATGCCATGATCGCGACAGGATTGAGATTGCCTTTGACGGCACTACATCGTCAGTTGGCCATTTTCCTTGGTTTATCCGTCAGCCAAATTGCCCCCAAGTACTTTGAGGATATTCATAGGGGCTGAAATCCTTTAGGGTCGTCTTAGTGGGGGGAACCATTAACTTACTCTGGACGAGTTCTTTTGGTGCTACAGACCCCGACATATCTCCTCGTCTTAGGGGATAAATCATTTTGCAGCGAGGAAGAAGACACTTAGGCTGGTGTCAGACATGCCCGACTCCAATAGAAATTGGAAGGGTAGATACTTTTTTGTTCAAAGGACGGACTGGGTATGCTGTCGGGAAGAGTGGGTGATGATGCCTCATGGTTTTGACAATACTTGGGGTATTGTCAAGGATTCAAGTCTAGCACCGTCCGTCCTTTCACTTTTTTCTTTATTTATTTGTCCAAGTGTTTAACATCATCTGCTTTTTCTCTTTTCAACTAGCGTTCATCCACGTATAACTAACAAGTAGGAGGCTTTCATCCGTCGAGTGCTTAAGATACCCTTGAGAGGAAGTGTAGGGACCTGATCACCCTTGATACACTGCATGCCTATTGCGGTGGTCCTGTGTCGATGCCTGCAGCTCGTAAACTAAACACATACTTCCGACGGCGTAAGTTCCTGTTCCTTTGCTTTTTTCTTCCTGTTGTTCTTATTTTCATCTGCTTATCTAACGTCCATCTCTTACCCTTTGCAGAAATGGAGGCAGCGAGGTAAAGAGCCTTGGTAAGGGCATCAGCTGTGGCACGTAAGTAGAAAGAGAAGGAAAGGGCCCCCTCGTCAGCTCCTAATGGCGTCGACAAGGGAATGTCTAAGTGGAAGAGCGATGGGAAGGATGACCGTCTGCTCAAGAAAGGACCAAGCGTTCCTGCTGTTGACAAATAGCCAAAGCAGCTGTTACCTCCCAAGCCCAGCCATAGAGCTGGTAAAGGTCTAATGACGTCGGCTGGTCCCGTCACCCAGGGAACTGAACGTCGTCTTCTCACATATAAGGAACATGTTGTTGAGATGGTTGAGTTAATCTTCAAGGAGACGGAATTAGACCCTTGTGCTGATGGAAAACCTAGGGGCGTCGGGTCTCTTTGACCTAACCAGGGTATGTTTTTCTCATACTTTGTTCTATTTCGAATTTTCTTCTCTTGCTGATGGTTGTTTTTGTTTCTACGCGTCGGTGCGCATGAAGGCATTCCAGGACAGGTGTGTCGCCGAAAAGGGAGTGATCTGTCAACTCTAGAAGCGTTAAGATATCCAAAACAATGAGATGGATCTGTACAAGGAAGCCATTTACACCCTTAACAAGGAGATGACGACTATTACTGAAAAACTGAAGCAAGAATCCATTCTCCGAAATAAGGCATAGGAGGCCAAGGCGAATCTAGAGGCGGAGCTGATGGCCATTTGTGGGCAGGTAGAGACAGCCAGGGCTGACGACATAGTAGAGTTCAAGGCTTCCCAGTTTTTTATCAATGCATGCGCAGTGTACTATGGTGACGGGTCTGAAGATTGCCTAAAGCAGGTTGGGTCCATCTACCCAAACCTTGACTTATCTAAGGTCACCATGGACGACCTGATGCTGACGACTCCTGCATTTGGCAACACCGTCAGTGAGGAGACCGACGATTCCACTCATATAGAGCAGGACCCGAAAGACGACGGTGTGCTCCTTACTCAACCTGTCCTTGAGAAGCCCATCACTCCCTTGGTCTCGTCTGCTAAAGACCCTCCTGCTCATGACGCCCAGAACTTCGTTGCCCAGGACACCCCGAACTCCTTTGCTCAAGTCGCCCAGAACCCTGCTACCCAGGACGCCCCGAACGTTTAGCTTTAATTCTTAGTTTTTTATGTATCAACTCTTATTTCTAAACATTAGTAAATGCCCTTGTTTTTGGGCTTTGTTGTAAACGTTTTCCCCTTTTTTATGGGCTTTATTTAATATTTTATTACATTCTTCGCTTTTAGCCTTGTTTCCTATTGTGTTTATCCATCTGCCTTTACATATGCATTAGGATGCATCCGTCTACTTGGATGTATCCGTCTACTTGAATGTACCTGTCCCTTTTGAGGACTTAATGTTTTCAAAGCCTCCCATAGGTTGAGCTCGTCCACGAGTGGATTTAACATTTAACCCATCCTCTTATGGACTTTAATAATAAGCCCATCCATTTAAGGATTTAATGAGGAACTCGTCCACTTGTGGACTAAATAATTCCAGGGCATCCATATGGGATGAACTGGTCCACTTGTGAACTAAATAATTTCAAGGCATCCCCATGGGATGAACTCGTCCACTTATGGACCTCATAATGAATTCTTCCACTTGTGGACTTAATAATTTCAAGGCATCTCTATGGGATGAACTCATCCACTTGTGGACTTTGTCATAGATGTAGTTTCGTAGATGCATATACATACACACAGGTCATATCTGAATAACTCTTGTTATGATAAATGCGTGCATAAGTACAAAATTGTTCTTGAAAGAATAAAAAGCTACCTTTTGGGCTTAAAAAGTACTATAGATAGTAAAAATTTACTAAAAGGAAGTAAACTAGAAATGAGGAGTGTTGTTCTTTGTGCCGTTGTCTACTAGTAGTATTTCTTCAGGTACTCTGCTTTCCATGGGTGGTGCAACTTTTACTCGTCTAACGTCTCTAGGTGGTAAGTTCCTATCCTCTGCCATGAAGTGATCATGTAGGGTCCTTCTCAATTAGGTCCTAGCTTTCCTTGGAATGGATCTCTTGTAGCGCCTGTCACTTTTCTCAAGACGAGATCTCTAACTTGAAAGTCTCTGTGCCTGACCTTTGAGTTATGGTACTTAGCCATGAGGTTCTGGTACTGTGCTAATCTCCGTTCAGCCACTGCTCTGACCTCATCCACCAAGTCAAGCTACAAGCACATAGCTTTATCGTTCCTACTCTCGTCATGGTTTCCCACTCTGTAGCTTGTGAGTCTGACCTCAGCTAGGATGACGGCCTCGCTTCCATATGCTAGTCGAAACGATGTCTCTCTTGTAGGCGTCCTTGTCGTCGTCCTGTACACCCATAGAATGCTTGGCAATTCTTCCAGCCATATACCTTTCGCCCCCTCGAGCCGAGTCTTGATGATTTTAAGCAATGATCGGTTTGTGACCTAGACTTGTTTGTTGACTTGAGGGTGGGCAGGTGAGGAGTAGTGATTCATGATCCCTAATTGTGAGCAAAAATCTCTAAACGAGTTGTTGTTGAACTGATTTTCGTTGTCTGAGATCAGTACTCTAGGTATGCCGTACCTGCAAATGATGTTCCTCCATACAAAGTTTCATATGTTCTTCTCTGTGATGGTGGCCAGGGCTTCAGCTTCTACCCATTTGGTAAAGTAATCTATGTCGACCATTAGGAACTTCAGTTGTCTCATCGCTATTGGGAACGGGCCCATAATGTCCAGCCTCCATTGAGCAAAAGGCCATGGGGCCGTTATTGGAATGAGCTCTTCTGTTGACAATTGTCGCATGTTTTGACATAGGCTTAGGCATCCTTCTACATGGTGAGCCAATAGTATCCAACCCGAATCAGCTTGTGTACCAACGACCGTGACCCGGAATGGTTCTCGCAAATCCCTTCATGGACTTCTTTCATGACATATTCTGCTTCCTCAGGGCTTAGACATCTCAGGTGTGATCGGGAGAAGCCTCTTTTGTATAGGACACCCTTTATCAGGATGAATCATGCCGCCTAAACCTTCAGCTTCCTTGCGGCTTCCTTACTATCTGGTAATGTACCGTCTTTCAAGTAGGAGACTAATGGTGTGGTCCAGTTGCTTCAGTCTCCTCTAAAGATCAATTTACAGATATCTTCACCAAGTCACATCCTAAGGGACGCCTTCGTACTTTGGTTGACAACCTCAAGTTGGTCTCACATCCACCTTGAGTTTGAGGGGGGCTGTTAACGTATATAGTGTTGTGGGCTTTAGGCCCAGTTAGGTTACTTGTATAGCACACATATATACTTGTACTGCACACATATGCCTCCTATATAAAGGCACCTATGTACATTCTTTTATTATGAAATACAATACAATCATTCAGTATTTCTAACAGGGGGAAAATGAGAGTTTACCTTCTGGACCAGAAGCTGAGACTCACAGTGAGTTGAAATTGGGGTTCTAGAGCCTTGGATTTCATGGATGGCGAAGACAGCTTGCATAAAACCCAAAAGCTGAAATAAAAGCTAAGCTTGCTTTTCCATACTCCCAAAACTTTAGTTACAAGATTTTTCTCAGGAATTCTCTCCAAGTTTTCTCTGTACTTTATTGCATACCAAAAGTAACCAAACACTATGACAATCTTCTACTTAAATTAAATGACAATTAGTTTCTTGGATGTTTCGGGTGGCATCTGTAATGGCTTGCAAAATATCACCTTGCATTGGCTAATAGCCAATTAAATGAACTCTTTTTTGGCTGACTTAGCGGATTATATGAACTCTGAATAGATATTGACCATGGGAAAAAGAATTCAAACGCGGAAGATGAAGTCCAATATGCCATTGATTCTCTAAAACAAAGGGTCCAATAAGCCATTAAAGCTTCGGCTCCACTAGATTAAATTCTCACATCCTTCACTAGCAAGTAGCAAGGAGGAGACCATTCACTGTACAACACGTAACTGATTTGGTGATTTCTATGACCTTGATCACATCCATAGTGGAACGGTCTTCAACTACCAGCTCCTGACCAATGGCAACTGTGCAAAGTTTCAAACACACTACCACATTTTTAGGGTTACATTCACAATTTTGAGATTTCAAACGTGTCTGTTTTTCTTTTTCTTTTTTTTCTTTTTTTTTTTTTTTTTTTGACTTAGCCTTTGTTTGAATAGCATTTTCAGCTGCTAGTTGCGCGTTTGTGTGTCATTTTTATGGTCTATGCACTGTTCACAAGATCAACAAATACTTTATTCAGCAAAAAAAATTGGCGTAAATGCACTTTTAGTCCCTATATTTTATTTTTACCATTTTTAGTCCCTAAACCAATTAACGCCTAACATTTAGGTTCTTTCCGTCACCTAACTAACAGCAAAAGCTGACGTGGCTAACAGTGTAATAAAAAAATAATATAATCAAACAGTATATAATGCCACGTCAGCATATAAATTTAAAAAATTAATTTATTAATTTTAACTAAATAAAAAAATAAAAACAAAAATAAAAAACAAAATTCATTAATTTTTCTTTAAAAACATAATCAAAATTATTTAATCAAAATCAAAATTCAAAAAATAATGCCTCCCATTCTTTTCATTAATTTTTCTTTTCATCATTATTTTTTCTTTTTATTATTTTGTTGGAAGATCATGCCTTTGTCATATTCTTTGTGTTCTTTCCGTAACCGTTCTTTCTCACTTCTCTAGAATTGTTCATGTTCTTCCTCAAATAACTCGTTGCCCAGAACACAACTGTACCCTTTGAATCTTTGATTGGCTTGATCTACAAAAAGAACATGACAAAGGCATGAAAACCTAATCATTTGTAGATCTTCCTCAAAGGGCACAGATCTACAAAATCCAAAGACCCTCAAAGATTCAAAATACAAAGAACACAAACCCAAACCCAACCCTCAATCTCTAGCAAACCCAGAACATCACATGAAAAATCAAACCCTCCATACAAACATCAAACCCACAAAACTCAAATCGTCCTTTTTCAAATCTAAGGGTAGAGGAAAGGAATCGAGCTCCCGATCAGAGCCTTCTTCGGAGACGGAATCATCGCAGGGCGGCGGAGGAGGCCGCGACGAATTGAAGTGCGAAATCCTGTTGTGGAGCTGTTCTTGTTGCGAGTAAGGACTATAAGTCTGTCTAGGGCTTATCATAGTGGTTTGTGGAGGCTCGCAGAGCTTGGAGTTGACAATATCTGCGGCTCTGACTCCGACTTTGGAACCAGTGGTTGCAGCAGCGGCGGCGGCAAAGGAAGTGTAGTTGGGAGTAGTAATGACGGAGCATAAGCGGTGGTGCGGAGGAACGTAAACGACGCCGTAGGAAGAGCGAGGTCGATCCTTCATTGTGAGGGTTTTAGGGTTTTGAAGTGGAAGAGAATTATGAAGGTGAAGAAGAAGAAAAAGTGAAGGAGAGGAAGAGAGCATGCAAGGTTGAGAACTGAGGAGAACGGCGTCGTTTGAAGTAGTAGTTTTTTTGTTGGTGATTCAGTTAGGTGGTTGTGTTTGGTGATTCAGTTAGGCTTTTTTAAAACTGGGGTTGATGTTTGTATGGAGGGTTTGATTTTTAATGTGATGTTCTGGGTTTACAAGAGATTGAGGGTTAGGTTTGGGTTTGTGTTCTTTGTGTTTTGAATGGTCTTTGTATTTTTTGAATTTTGATTTTGGTTAATGAATTTTGATTCTGTTTTTAAAGAAAAATTAATGAATTTTGATTTTTAATTCTATTTTTTATTTTTTTATTTAGTTAAAATTAATAAATTAATTTTTTAAATTTATATGCTGACGTGGCATTATATACTGTTTGATTATATTTTTTTTTATTCCACCGTTAGCCACGTCGGCTTTTGCTATTAGTTAGGTGACGAAAATGACCTAAATGTCAGGCGTTAATTGGTTTAGGGACTAAAAATGGTAAAAATAAAATGTAGGGACTAAAATGGAAAAAAGTGCAAAATGTAGGGACTAAAAGTGCATTTACGCCAAAAAAAATTTAAAACTAGGTCCCACAGCACTATTCAGACATTTAAAAATTATTTTGCCACAGTGTTTTTAGTTTTCATTTTTCAGCAATAAGCGGTATTCAAACAAACCCTTAGGTTCTGTTTGGATTCCGCTTATTTTGCTGAAACTAAAAACGTTTTGCTAAAAATATGGTAGATAAAGGTAAAAGTTAGTTTAAATAGTATAGTGGGACCCATGAATAATACCCAAAAGCGTAGTGGGGCTCATAAATAGTAGCAAAAATAAGCTGAATAATAAAATAAGTTAGCAAATTTCATCATGCCAAATGCACACTTAGTTGGAATTCCAACATTGAAAGATTCTCTAAGTTAAACAACACCTTAAAAGTTGAAAGTCCAAACTTTATCGCTGAAGTTTTTTAGTGCACTTTCCTTTGTTAAGGATCTGTTTTTTTAGTGCTCTTCTCTTTGCTGAGAATGGGTTTGGTAGTAGAGTCTAAAGTCAGCTTATTTTACTATTTTGTTTATTTTTACTACTATTCAGCTTATTTTTGCTACTATTTTTGAGTCTCACCGCATTTTTTGGTACTATTCATAGGTCTTACTGTACTATTTCAACTAATTTTTACCTTTATCTACAATACTTTCATCAAAAAAATTTCAGTTTCAGCTAAATAAGTTGTTTTCAAATGGACTCTAAGTAACCATTTGGATGGAGGGAGAGTGGAGGAGAATAGAGTAAAGTTGGCTAAAAATAGACTAATTTTAGACCGAATTTACTCTACTTTACTTTACTTCTCTCCTTCTCCCTTAATCCAAATGGATCATGAGTCCAAAAAAAAAAAAAAAAAAAAAAACCAGATGTTTGAGATGTCAAAATTGTGAATGTAAACCCTGAAAATGTGGTAGTGTATTTGAAACTTTGCACTGTTGCCATTTGTCAAGAGCTGGTAGTCGAAGACCGTTCCACTATGGATGTGATCAAGGTTATAGAAATGACCAATCAGTCACGTGTTGTTAAGTGAATGGTCTGCTCCTTGCTTCTTCTTTTTTTCTTTTTTCCAACTTCAAATGTGTTGTTTAACTTAGAAAGTCTTTCAATGTCAGAATTCTAGGAATGGCAACGGATCAGGTTCGGGCCGGGTTTTTGCATACCCGAACCCACCCGCGAGTTTAGACCTGCAACTCGGACCCGGCCCGATTATTAATCGGGTTTTTTTCCCGGGGCCCAGACCCGCCCCGCCGAGCCCCACGGGCCCCATTTAGCCCGCGGCCCAACCAAAAAAAAAATTTTGAATGAAGCCCAAATTCATTTTTGTCTCCCATCTCCATATAGGCACTGCATTTACAACAAACACAAAACACAATATACACAATTTCTTCCACAATATATTACAGTTACACTACAAAGTCTCAGAATTTCAAGTCTTTAAACTACAATAACTAGAAGTAGCACAACCCATTTGTTGAAGTCCATAGTTTAAGTAGAAAACACCAAACAAAAAAATTGAAACAAACATCTCATATTCTCAGAGACTCATATTAAAAAAAAAAAAAAAAATTTGAAGAGAAGTAGAGAACAGATCGGCGATAAGAGCTTAGGACGGCAATGAGATTGAGAGTGAGTGAGAGCTTGGACCGGTGGTGGTGAATGCTTGGAATGGCGATGAGAGGTTGAGATCTTGGGCAGCGCTGCTTGAAAGTGAGTGAGATTGAGAGTGAGTGAGAATGTAAGACCGTGTGAGCTAAGATTGAGAAAAAGAAAGAAAACAACCTGATCGGAGGTGCACGTGATGGCCGATAGTGACAGAGATCAGAGGTTGGGGGGAGCATAGTGATGTGAGGAGAGTGAGAGGGAGTGAGAGCAGCCGAGTGGGAGAGGAGAGTGATGTGAGTGTAAGAGGGTTGGCGGCTGAGTGAAATGGGATTAGGGGAGTAAGGTTTTTTTTTTAACTTATATATATATATATAGATGGGGGTATTTTGGTATTTTACCCTTAAACGAGTCAGGTTCGGGCCGGGTATGGATAAAACCCGAACCCGACCCGAACCCACTTCGAGTTTTTTTTTTTTAAACCCATACCCAACCCTATAATTTATCGAGCTGAGTAAAATCCAGCCCATTAGGGTCGAGCCGAGCTGAGTATCCGCAGGTCGGATATAAATTGTCATCCCTATAGAATTCCAACTAAGTTTAGGTTTAAAGTTTAAACTCAACTTATTTTACTATTTAGTTTATCTTTACTACTATTCAGTTTATTTTTGCTACCATTTATGAGTCATAATGTACTTTTTGGTACTATTTATGATCTTACTGTACTATTTTAGCTAACTTTTACCTTTATCTACCGTACTTTCAATAAAAAGTTTTCAGTTTCAGTTAAATAAATTGTTCTCCAACGGATTCAAACGTCATAACTCTTCCCAACTTCCCAATTAACGCTGAAATCAAAATTGCCTTATTTCAGTTTTTTTAGGACAATACTATTTTTAACAATTTTTACTACAACTTGATAATATGTGCTATTATGATTAGTGAACCATCACTTTGACATGAGTCACTACTTAATCATACATGTTAACAATAGTTGAGGCACAAAATTTGTCCAAGCAAGACTTAAATTAAAAGTCTTTTTGACCGGCTTATGTTAGACATGATTTTTTTCCGAAGTCGGCAAGCCTTGGATATGATAATTATTTAGGAATTCCCCTTTATTATTAACCCATTAAGAACTCTTGTAAAAAAAACACTAGGAACTTTTTTTTTCTTTTCTTTTTTTGCTGAATAATTAGGAGCTTAATGCAAACAACATCCTCTTTCTGAAAAAAAAAAAAAAAAAAAAAAAAAAAGGAATTTCCATACATGTTTTGGCCAAATAAAAAGCAAATCCATGCTTAGTAATTTTTTTACACTTTACTCATGTACCTGACCCAAGTTCACTTTATTTTCCTGGTTTTTAAAATGTTTAATTAATAAAAATGAAAATATTAGTCTTTCAATTACAATTTATTGAATTATAAGAGTGAGTTTAGACAAAGTTTGATGGGGCCTTATTTATGGAACAGAGGTGTGCTGGATTAGGGGTAGTTGTTAGGGACTCAGCTGGGCTTGTTATGGCTGCATTAAGTCAGAAAGTGAGGCTGTCAGGTTCGGCTGATGTGGTGGAGGCCTTGGCAGCTCGTAGAGCAATTTGCTTTGTTTAGGAACTCAGCCTTCATCGTGTGGTGATTGAAGGGGACTCATTGAAAGTTATTCAAGCCATCAACAACACTAGGCCAGTGCAGACTTTGTATGGACATATTATTGATGAAATTAGACTTTTATCTTCTTCAGTTAATTGTAGTTTTTTGCATGTTAATCGGAAGGGCAATAAGTTAGCTCATGCCCTTGCTAGACGAGCAGTTCTATCTGCTGATTTTGATGTGTGGATAGAAGAATTTCCACGGGACTTGGATGATGTAGTGTAGTTTGTTTTTTTCCAGTAATGAAGTTTCTTTTACCTTTTCCTCAAAAAAAAAAAAAAAAAAAAAAAAAAAAAAAAAAAAAAAAAAAAAAACTATCTTTTCCAACTCATTACATAACAAATTATAAGACTGTTTATATATATTATTTAAATAAACCACATTACTTGAGTTATTAAAAAGGGCAGATGTGATATGACTTTGACCATATGTGTTTTTAATTGTCTCGTAATAGGGTGAGAGGAAGACATATCTAAAATATGGTTTTTTTTTTTTTTTTTTGGAGAAAAATCTAAAATATGTTTGATGTTAAAGGTCTTCGTGTACGGTTGGCGTGACATACCAGTGTTAACTTTGGGCTTACATCATCTCTGCCTAATGGGTCTCGCACCAAAAAAATGACTAAATATTAACCAATTGGGCCTACATCATCTATGCAGCCCAACCTAAACAGAAACAAACGCCGCCGTTTGGATCTCCACTCGTATCCCTCGCTTCAGTTTCGGTGTATCAAACTCCATAGAGAGTGTCACGGTGGAAACATTCAACAAAACTCGAACAAGACAACCAGACAAGACAATAAACGACTTGTTGTCGCTGCTGATCAACCGTCAAAGATTCGCCGTTTATGCAAGTTTTACCTCAAACACACCGAATTGTTAACCAACTTTACCATATCAAACTTTCAAACTTCAAACCCCATAGAGTCTGAGACAGTTTAGCGGCCAATACAGAAGCTCTGAAATCACAATCAATCAAAACCCACATGGAATTGAAGGATGATGTCACAGATGTAAGCTTCTTTTTCTTTATTTTTAGATATTATTAATTTACTATTACTCATATCCTTTGTCCTTTGAGTTACTTATGAACCCAGAAGTACGTTCAGTTTCAGCTACTTCTGGGAGGTAATAGATTACTACTGCTGCTTAAAGTTTTTTTTCTGTTGCTAATTCTTGATATATATGTTCATCTTGATGTGACCATGAAATCATACATGTTAGAATACTGTATAAATACAGTGATACTGTGGACCATGGTTTCGTAGTATCACAGGGTTACCAAAATTTAAAATTTTTCGTTTAATTTTATTTCAAACGCAAACCAAGATCAAACTCATCAATAAGCTATATTACTTATTCAAACTCGGTTCAGATTCTTGATGAACAAGCTCGCATTTGTTCGCTAACTACTTAATTAACTGGTTTTTTTCTCATATATGATAAACACTATTACACTACGACAAAAAAAAAAATTTACCCCCTGACAAATCTATGCTAATAATCAATGACTAAATCGCAGTTGACATTATACTTAGATAGAATGATTTTTGTTTATGAGCTTATAGAAATCAAATTCACCAACTTTATATTATTAAAAGTTATTTTACTATGAAATGGATTACTAATATTATCAATAAATTACAAATAATAATTTGATATCTTATGAACTTATTTACAAACTTACACCATTCAATGTCAAGTCTATATTAACAAATTTTTATACATGTATACATATAAAGAAATAATATTAAATATATACAAATTGAGTCTTATACTCACAAACTTGTTCATAAACACATTATTATGTTTGAAATTGGCTTGTTTAATAGTTCATGGGCTTGAACTTGGCTCATTTTACTAAATAAACGAACATAAATAAGTTTTTCCTTGAGCTGAGCCTGAGTTATTTATAAACAACTTTGTTCATATACAACCCTCCTAACACTACGAAAAAAAGTTTTAATTGACACGTAGGTTGTGTTTGGATACCGCTTATTTTGCTGAAAACTAAAAATTGAAAACATTATAGTAAAATAATTTTTAAATGTGTGAATAATGTCGTGATACCCATTTTTAATGAAAGTTTTGTTGAAAAAAGAGGTTTGTGGATCCCGTGAACAGTGCACGGGACCCATTGAAAAAGCCACTATAGCCACAAAAACGCCCGTAAAAAAAAAATAAACAAAAAAAACAAAACGCAGACACTAATGATCAGTATCCAAACGGGTACGTAGAAAGCAAAATGGTTGGAATGGTGAATGAGAATAGTTGGGTGTGGTTAGATTTTGCAAATCACTTCAAGTTTGTAAAAATATCTTAAATGATTTAGTTTTGCAGATTGCTACTTTTGATCCTACTAAAAAGAAGAAGAAAAAGAAAAAAGGTCTGGGTTTTGCTGATGATTCTGTGGATAAGTTGACTGAGAAAACTGAAAATGTGGGAGGTAGACATGAACTCAGCAAAACAATTTGTATTTACCTTTTCCTCTTATGTTAAGCCTTTAAGCTGTGCAAATACTTGGTACTTGTGTTGCTTTCATTTGGAAACTTTTTTGGCTTGTTCACTTGCAGTATCTGATGAAGAGGAAGTTCTTAATGATGAAAATGTTGACTCTTGGGAGGATATTGATGGTAATATTTTCCATTCTTGTGTTTTACCATTGGTAAAAAGGGGTACTTACTTATATTGCAATGAGATAAGTATACTTACATCTAGTTATACTCATGTGATGATATATCAAACCATGTAGTCATGGATGAAGAAGGGGAAGGGATTGTCTTAATGAAGAATTCCTGGGAAAGAACTGATGGAGATTATAAATATGAAGAGGTGAGTACTACTGCTCATTCAAATTTTATTATTGTTAGGGATGCTGTGCATCCAAATAGACATTAAAATGGAAAATGAAATATTATTGATTCTTTTATTACAGATTACCAGTGGTGGAGATCATTCCTTGTAATCTAGGACACTATAGATATCAGGGTCTTAGTCATGTCTGTCACTTGAAAATGTCTTGACAATTGGAGCAGAAAACTGCCTTGATGCACAAACAACCTTCTAAGATGTCTTTAGGAAATTGGGTGGGTGTCTTTTAGCATATGCGGGTGAAGGTCTCGTGGTATAAGTTACAAAGCATAACTTCTCTTTTTATAATCTTTTGGGCATTTGGTTTTATGACTGCTTGAAAATCTAGCATAATGAGCTGTTAGTATGACTTCTATATGTGGCAAATTCTTTTGGAATTTCTTATTTTGAGTTATATGTTATAAGACAGCTCTCATTTTCATTGCTTTTAGTGTATTGACATGTGACAAAAGATGATTAATGGGACTGCCATTGTGTCTTTTTCATTTTCACACTTTTGGCTTGTTTCTGTAGTTCCCTTCTCTTGTCTCATGTGCCTATTATCTATTAAATAAGACACCAATACCTTATATGATTTTGGTGGATTAAATGTTCCTTTCATCATTTCGGGCGTCTTTTTGGCTGTGTTCCCTTTATTTCTTCTCGACTAAACTTTTATGGGTCATATATCTTTATATCTTTTTCTTTCTTTCTATTTTTGGGTGGGGGAGAGAGGAGGGGGGGTGGATATTCTTAATCTTGTTGTAATGGATTACAATGTCCATGCTTCTTATGACTCTGCAGCTTATTAGTAGGATGTTCAATATCCTCCGCGAGAATAATCCTGAGCTAGCAGGAGATAGGCGTAGGACAGTTATAAGGCCTCCACAAGTTTTACGAGAAGGCACAAAGAAGACAGTGTTTGTAAATTTTATGGATCTCTGCAAAACGTATGCTTAATTTTTGTTGGTTTGAACTTTTATAACCTTTCCTTAATATGTAGTATTGTACACAACCAGTTTAAGACAACTGTGATATGCTGACTTTTTTCTTGTCTATGGAAATATACGTTAGGAAATGTTTACTTCCAAGTTTTCTGAGGAATCAAATACTTATCACAATTTTTTTTGGGTTAATTTATTTCTTGCTTAAGCTGTTAAATCAGAATAAATTGTCACCTATTATGCCATATTGAGTGTCGTTGTAACGTTTCAGGATGCATAGGCAGCCAGAGCATGTCATGACATTCTTACTGGCTGAAATGGGGACAAGTGGATCTTTGGATGGGCAACAGCGGTTGGTTGTTAAGGGTATATTTGCTCCAAAAAACTTTGAAGGGATCCTGCGAAGATACATAAGTAAGTACATTTATTCTAGTTTTGTGATACACCTACTTCTTACTTTAGTCTATCTCTAATCTCATAGCCTACCAGATAACACGTCATAAGTAGACATGATACTAAAGTTCTCTATTTCCATTAATTAGCTTCTTCCGTGTATATATTTTTTATTTGGATAAGTAGTGAATTTATTTATTGAATCAAACGAATGGTATAGCTAAAGTACACAGGAAGTATACACTAGATACACCCAAAATTAAATTCTAAAATTGCAATGATCACTCTAATTTAAAAGGTTAGTAAAAGAAAACAAACCTGATGCAACCATCCTTCAAACAATGATAGGAAGAACATCCACTTCAGATCCAGCATAGCTCTTTCACAGCCCTCAAAACTTCTAGCATTCGTCTCCCACCAAATGAACCACATTAAACGAGGAATCACCTTCCAAATTTCTGTGCATTCATATCAACCAAAATCACCTTGCCAACAAGAAAAGTAACAAATCCATGACTCCTTTAGGCATAATGAACCCCAAACCTGCTGAAAACAATAGACCTAACCCCCTGGCAGTAGAACAATGAAGAAGTAAATGATCCACTATTTCCCCACTCCTCTTGCACATACAACACCAATCCACCATAAGTACATGTCTTCCATGCATATCTTAAAGTTAGGGTCTCAAATAATTTGCACATATTGGTTGGTGCTTGAATTTGTAACATAATATCAACTGTAAGTATTAAATTGTTTGGACCATGTTTCATGGTTGCAGATGAATATGTCATGTGTAATTGCTGCAAAAGTCCAGACACATTTCTTACCAAGGAGAATCGTCTCTTCTTTCTCAGATGTGAGCAGGTACCATAATCTTTGTCCTAAATATGCAAACGTAATCTTGTTTATTTATGTACAACTATGCAATTGCTTTGGGAAGCACAGATATGATGCATGGTTTTGAAACTTACTGGATTGTCTTGACTCCTGATTGATAGTCATTAACCAATTGATTCTGGAATTTTAATGTTAACTTCCCTTTCTGGTCTATTCTCGCATGCACATTAGGACATATCTAGAGCCAAATTTGAGGAAGAAAGACCTTTTAATGGCTGATTGATTTTCAAAGGCCTATCTTGGACGTCTCCTATCTTTTGGTTGGGGGGCGGGGGGGTGTGGGTGTTGTTGTGCTGGTGAAGGGAGGGTAAAAATTCTGATCAAGAGAAAAAAAGATCTAAGGGTAGCTCGCTCATTCATTCCACTTATACTACACAACTAATTGGTTTACTCATTACAATGCTAATAAGTGATAAGAAAACCTTGGAATCATATGACAAACTCATCTGGAAGCTTCCCCATCATCAAATGCTCTCCTTGGTACTAATCTTTTGTAGATTGGCATGCAAAAGCAGGGAGTTTTATCACTAGGTGGGTTTGGAGCAGAACTTTAGTACTTGCTAACGTTTCAGCTTTAAGATTAAGGGAATTATTTAAGGGATTAAACAATGAATACTTATCAAATTATAAATAAATAAAAGGAGTAACAACAAAAATAAAACAAAACAATAAATGTAGTAGAAAGGATCATAGGAATTGATTCGCCTTTGTTTTTTTGATACAATGTTTTTCCTCTTTTGTAGTGTGGTTCTGGCCGGTCCGTGGCCCACATCAAGGCTGGTTTTATTGCTAGGGTGGAGCATCGGAAGGCTGAGACATGATTCAGCATGTCATATTTTGTCCTTCGGAAGCAGCCTAATGTCAATTATGAAGTTCAGATTCTATCTTGAATTTTGTATTGCAATCCTTAATTCCTTATTTTGACTTTTGAATTTCCTTTTCCTTTATTTTTTTATTTTTTTCCCTTTCTTCTCCTGTTATTTCATTTGCAAAATTTTGAAATTGAGAGTTCCAGTGCTAGCAATTTACTAGCACTGTAGAAATCATTATAATGAAAATTTAAGCAGTTATCCAGTTTCTAGGTCTCCCATTCCTTCAATTAGTATGCTTTAGGTCCAAATGGTGACATGTGAGGTGTAGTCATATCATCATATGTATTGTGATCAATCAAACTATTAATGCTTACTGTGCGTAAAGAACTAATAAGAAAGCAGTGCTGTCCTCTTGCAATTAAGGGAATGGAAAGAATGAGTGAGGCTGTATCATACTATGTTGTGCTTGATCATAAAAATGTGGTAAATGGTGAAAGGATCATGCTAGTTCATCTATCTTTGCATGTTGTTAGGTTAGAGACTAAGCAGCATAGGACAAATCACCATGGTTTGAAGTGGTGACGTTATGGGTTTCACTTCTAGCCACCTAAGAGTATCTCCGGTAGCTTATCTAAATTTTTTTACTATTTGGATAGTAAACAGTGACATTTAATTTTTATTTATCTACTTTCTCAAATACACTTTCTAACAGATTCTCTATCATTTTCTCCATCTCATTTAAATATTATTTCTTCATTTATTCTTTATTCTTTTTTTAATCATAATTTATTTTTCCTATGTTCATTCCCAACAACTATATTTTTCAATGAGAAGTGTTATATCCACAATATTTTTCACAATACTTTCACAAGAATCACAACAAAATCTTATGTAAAAAGTTGTTACTAGTTCTAATTTGAACCTACTGCTGAAATTATTTTTTAACACACCAATATTATCTACTAACAATCTATTACTTAAGATTTATTATGAAAATATTCTTGTAGCATTTCTTAATTGTCATATCTTATTCTTTATATTATTTTTCCTTTCAATTTCATCTATACGTTTCTTTCCTCTCCTTTTTTTTTTTTTTCTTGTTTTTTTCCCACCACACACGTGTACCCACTCTCCCGTCTTTTTCTTTTTCTACTTGATTCCAGATCACTCTCTCCAGCTCTCTTTCTCTTTCTTTCTCTAGCCCTCTCTTTTTCTACTTTTTCTTTTTCTACTTGATTCTAGACGAGGGCGGCGCCACCTTATGACCAGAGTGGTCCCAGGACCACCCTGACGTAAATATATATATATATATATATATACACACACATAATAATTTAAAATTTTATATTTATCTACCTTTAAAAAAAATTTGGGAACACCCTAAATTTTTTTTATGTCAATAAAATTAAATTTTGATTCATAATTTGAGCAACTTAACAATAAATTATGGTCTTTTAAGCAAAAAAAATCACATGCTTTTATATTCTTTTAAACCTATATTACAGCTTTACTTTTAATTTTTGCTTTATCTGACACATTGTCATTATACGACTACTTTTATTCAAAAACATTATAATATATATTATACAACTAATTGGTCAAAGTCACATAAATTTAGCTTTTTTCATTGTACAACTACTTTTCTTTTTTTCTTTTTCCAATAATTTTGATTAGAAAAAAATAGTAGTTTTAGTTAATTAAGTGAATAAACTTAAAAAGTTACTTCATTTTTATATAACATCAACTAATTCATTATATATATATATATATATATAATAACAATAACTGTGGGGCCCAAATATTTGGCAATTCCAGCCCACTCCATGTCAGGCCCAAAGTCCATGCCGAGGAGAGTGCAGAATCTGAGGATAAGTGAGAGGGGCCCAAGTCATCAGGGGACCTCGCCAAGGATGCCCACGTCCTCGGCGAGCTGACATCGAAGGAGGGAAGCTGTCACTCACCCATTAAATGCACGCCACCAATACTCTAGCCGCATTAATGGTGAATTGACCAGCAAACAGTGATGCCTTGGTTACTTCAACTAACAGAAGGCCTGCAAAGGCGGCTGATGGGACGAGCCCTCAGACACAAGTTCAGATGGCCGACAAGTGGACGGCAGAGATCAACTGAATAAGACTATATAATAGATAGAATCTTCAAAGTAAAGGGGGGCCCTTCGGTTGGGAAGAAAATGGGTTTTTTCAAGGTGTTCAAAGACAACCCTTGTATTCATTAGTTCTAAGGAAAGAGCTCATCGGACTGGGCCGAGGACGAACTTTTCTCAAGAACACTTAGTCAAATTCTTGTTATTATTCTTGTAAACCCACGTCGACCGTCATCTTTCTTGCTAGTGCCTAGTCCTTCTATCCACTCTCTACAAATTTATTGTACGAGAGTCACCCGAAACGGATCTCTACAATTGGCGCCGTCTGTGGGAAGGACTTGTGCATTAGTAAGTGCGACGGTTGGCGTGAAAAGATCGAGAACAACACTTCTTTCAAAAAAAAGTATACACACAACCAAGGGCAACATATTCATTCAGAAGGCAACCATCACAAAAAATCGAAAAGATGCAAGAAGTAAAAGAAATAAAATGGGGCTACTTCTTTATTAATATTGAAGAGAAGTTACATTTTACAGCAGATACCCATGCAGGCTTGGTATAAAGCTAACTACAAAGAAAAACGCCTAAACAGGCTTATGCTGAAGTTAAAAGAACAGGAAAGGGTGAGAGGCCTAGGCAGGTTTGTTTTAAAACCAGGCCCAGCGTTGGAGGGAGAGGTGGAGACAGACCTATGTTAAGGCTGTCGACAGCTCCCTAACCACCACTTGCGGCAAAAGGAAAGAGAAGGAAGAAGAGGTCGCGGCACATGACGGTTCCACCTGGTTTCCCTCTCAATCCCACAACAACTGGGAGCCGGCGAATCACTGCCAGCTTGGAGGGCTGACAGATCCAAACTCGGAGGAAGGATGTTACGTTTCTTTTGAATCCCCCTCTAAACAGCAAGGAGAGTCCCATTTCTAGCTAGGTTGAAAAGAAGAAAGATCTTCGGCCTCTGCCTACCCCACCCCCAGCGTGATGTCCAGGGTCGGAGTGGCATCCTCGGCTCCTGAAAGGGGCTCGGCTTCCTTATCACCGCCCTTTCCCAGTGCCACCTCATCTCGCGAGGCACAGGGGCTGTTCTGGCAGAGCCCTTGAAACGCCCAGAGAACAGTGTGTTTGTGAGATCTGAACTCAAGTGTTTGTGAAGGTTGAAGAAAGGATCGCCCCAAAATGCCTTATATAGAAGGCAAAAATTGGTGAAAGCCAGCTCGCACAGAATCCTAAGGAGAAATTATCAAAGGTATTAACTTCACCCAATTTCCAAAGAGGCTCATCAGCCGCCGGATCCTCATAAATCCGCAAGGGTATTAATGAGGAGGCGCCTCGCGAACCGAAGCGTCAAACGCGTTACTCGAATAGCCCAAAAGACGCTTGGTATCAAAAGTGGCGCGCTGGACGAAGTAGTTAGACCGAAGAAGAGTCCTCCCTCGGCAGAGCAGGCTCGAGGCCGCTGTCACTACAAAGGCAGACTCCCCAGCGCTGAGGATGAGTCCCCTAACTCCAAGTGCTCTAAAAAGAATTAAGTGCTGGACAGAACCAAGGTTTTGCATGGTCCTCGGACTCAAGACTCTAGGAAAACCAGTTACTAAAAGAAGAACTAAGTGTTAGACAGAACCTAGGCCTTGCATGGTCCTCGAACTCAAGCCTATGGGGAAACTAACTACTATTTCAAGAACTAGGTACTAGACAGAACCAAGGCCTTGCATGATCCTCAGACTCAAGCCTATGGGAAAACTAGTTACTTCAGAACTAAGTGTTAGACAAAACCAAGGCCTTGCATGGTCCTCGGACTCAAGCCTTTGGGGAAACTAACTACTCAAGAAGAACTAAGTACTGGACAGAACCAAGGCCTTGCATGGTCCTCAGACTCAAACCTCTGGGGAAACCAGTTACTAAAAGAAGAACTAAGTATTAGATAGAACCTAGGCTTTACATGGTCTTCGGACTCAAGCCTACGGGAAAACTAACTACTATTTCAAGAACTAGGTATTAGACAGAATCAAGACCTTGCATGGTCCTCGGACTCAAGCCTATGGAAAAACTAGTTACTTCAGAACTAAGTGTTAGACAGAACCAAGGTCTTACATGGTCCTCGGACTCAAGCCTCTGGGGAAACTAACTACTCAAGAAGAACTAAGTGCTGGACAGAACTAAGACCTTGCATGGTCCTCAAACTCAAGCCTATGGGAAAACTAGCTATTGAAAGAAGAGCTAAGTGCTGGACAAAACCAAGGCCTTGCATGGTCCTCGGACTCAAGCCTATGGGGAAACCAGTTACTAAAAGAAGAATTAGGTACTAGACAGAACCTGGGTCTTGCATAGTCCAAGGACTCAAGCCTATGGGAAAACTAGTTACCTCAGAAGAGCTAAGTGCTGGTTGCATGGTTCTCGGACTCAAGCTTATGGGAAAACCAGCTACTAAGAGAAGAATTAGGTACTAGACAGAACCTGGGTCTTGCATGGTTCAAGGACTCAAGCCTATGGGGAAACTAGTTACCTCAGAAGACAAGTGTTGGACAGAACCAAGGCCTTGCATGGTCCTCGGACTCAAGCCTATGGGGAAACCAGCTACTAAAAGAAGAATTAGGTACTAGATAGAACTTGGGTCTTGCATAGTCCAAGGACTCAAGCCTATGGGGAAACTAGTTACCTCAGAAGACAAGTGTTGGACAGAACTAAGGCTTTGCATGGTCCTCGGACTCAAGCCTATGGAGAAACCAGCTACTAAAAGAAGAGCTAAGTGCTGGACAGAACCAAGGCCTTGCATAATCCTCGGACTTAAGCCTATGGAGAAACTAGCTACTAAAAGAAGAGCTAAGTGCTGGACAGGATCTAGGCCTTGCATAGTCCTCGGACTCAAACCAATGAAAAAACCATCCCCCCCATGAAATACCAAGTGTTAGGCAGAGCCAGGGTCTTGTACGTTCCTTAGCATCAAACCTATGGGGAAACTAGTTGCTCCAAGGAAATCCAAGAACTAGAAAAAACCAAGGTCTTGCATGGTCCAAGGACTCAAACCTATGGGGAAACTAGTCACTTCAGGAGGATCTAAGCATTGGACAGAACCAAGGTCTTGTACTGACCGCGGGCCCAAACCTACGGCGAGACTGGCCACTTTGATACTAGTAATGAGCACTACAAGGGACGATGACCAATGTAGTCGGCAAAGGTGCAATTAAAGCCAGAATCATGCAAGTAAAGAAGATATACATATATGCATAATATAATACAAGCAAAACGAGTAAGAAAAGAGAAAGCATGTACTTCACTAAATCTTTAGAAAAAAGTCGTACAAACCAAGTGTGTCATTACAATGCTAAAAAAAAAAAGAGGGAAAACAAGGCAAAGGTGCACGTAGAGGATCATTCCTTCGGCTGCATCTCAACTCCCCCCTCGGGGGGCTAGGCAGAAGAGGTCTCAAAGCCCTTGTGGCTCTCACTTGGGACTGCAGCCTGGGGAGGGTCAGCTGGATGAGATACCTCCTCAACAAGAGGTGCTTGGACATCAGCTAGGGGGTCTGCAGCCTCCCCAGGCGCATCAGCGATGGGACCCTTGCTTAACTCAACGGCCTCAGGAGGATCAACTTCCTTGGTTGGCTTGCCCGAAATGATGGCAGTGGGGACACCTTCCTCAGAAACAACTCGAATGCCCTCGGTAGCCACCTCGGCCTCGAAATTTGAAGGGGCAACCTCAAGAATGGCATAGGGATAGTACACGTTCTCCGCCTTCCACAGGTCGGACGAGGCCTCAACCCCAGCCTGTGTAACGGCCTCATTCCAAACCTGGGAGCAGTAAAGTCTGCACACCCCAGGCACTTGGGCTCTAAGGTTGTCTTCTGTTTCAGTCACCCCTGCCTCATAGGCGTCCTGCGCAGCCTTGTCCTTAGAAGCCTCAGCCTCAGCCTTGGTAGATTCAGCCTCCTCCTTGGCTTTCAAAGCCTCGTCCCTGGCAGACTCCGCAGCGCCTCTGACCTTATCTGCCTCAAGCACCCTCTCCTTCAGGGTCGCGATCTCCTCTCTGGCTATCCTCAGCTGATCCTCTGCCTTGAGCAAGCTATCCGTTTGATCTAGAGCCAGTTTTTCAGCGGCAGCAAGGGCCGTCTTAGCAACGTCTCAAGCCGCCTTCATCTCCTCCAACTGGTCCATTGCCTTTTTGAGGTTGGCCTTGGAAGCATTGAGAGTCTGCACAGTTTTCGACAGCTTGGTACGCTCTGAGCCTGCGACCTTGCTCTAGCTACTGGCCATATTCTCCAGCCTAAAGGTAGCCTGGATAGCCTGCCAATTGAAACCAATATGCAACAGATAAGGGGCCAAAAAACAAAGAGTTAAGAAAATCACAAGCAATCAGAAAACTTACCATGCCCAAGTATTGTTTAAGGCCGAGGAATACCTCCTTGCTCCTCAAAGCCTCCAACTGGGCCATGTCCGCAGGGAGTAACAAGGACCTCCCCAATGCGTCAGTCGCGCGCGCATCATCGCCCCCTTGAGGGTTCCTTAGGGAGGCATCATCCGTCAAAGACTTCCCATGAAGCATGGGGGCAGGAAGCCAAGCCTGGGCCCCGGCCTGGATAGAGGCCTGCTTCTCTTGCCCTCGGCGCCCTATCCTCAGCTGTTTTGATGGCGGCCGAGCATCGCCACCACTTTTGGAAAGATCGGACTCCTCGTCCCCCCTAGGTCTCTTGCCTTTGTCCTTTTTCTGCGAAGGACTGGTGGGCTTGGACTCAGACGTCGAACTCTGTTAGGGCGGGGGATGAGGAAGCTCGGGAGAAGGAGGCTCGGGATGAGACTTCCCCGACGCGTCCCTCCCCAGCTGCCCCTTGATCAATGCCAGCAAGCTCTTCTGAGGTCGCTTCTTGAAACTCATCTTCGACCGAGAAGTGGCTCCTTCGGATAGAAAGTCTGCTTCAGTTAAACTGGAGTCACCCAAATCGCCGGAAGGGTCCTCGGGCGAATAGGGCTGGTCGAACACGCCAAACTTGTCCTCGGACGGACCTGAGTCAGCAACCTCCTCTTCCCCTTCAGCCTCGGCAACTCAAGCAGATGAAGAAGTACCTACCAACGGTATGCCCTCGGGAATGGGAAACCCTTCGGGGATCAAAAATCTGTACTCGACTACAATGATGCTACGCAGCCAAGCATCTCCAGCTCGGATCACGTGCTTCAGAGCCGAGAATGATTTTTGGATCGAGTCGTATCCTAGGACCACGTGGGCGGCTCTAACTTGGTTGTCGTCTTTATTCACAAAGATCTCCGACCTCAGCACCTTCTCCAAATCTTCCTTATTAACCTGGCCGAAGTGACGCTCAAAAGCTCGCGGATCTGCATAGAAGAAAGCAAGTCTCTGTCAAAAACCAAGCGAAGCAGGACACTAAAGCACAAAGAATTAAACGCTCTCCTAGTCTGGATGCCCCACCTGGTGTACCCTCCACTGTTGGGTAAGGAAATCCCTCGTGCCATTCTCCAGACACAATGAGGAAGTCTTTATTCAGACCCTTGCTGGACTCAGGGAGGCACTGGATGAGGTGGACCCTATCATCCTTCGTCCTCATGTAATAAGACTTCTCCTTCAGGCGCTGGAGTTTGTAGCACCAGTTCACATCATGATGGGTCAGCCTCAGCCCCATCTTCTTATTCAAGGCATCCACATAGCCTAAGATCCTAAATACATTAGTGGCACACTGAGTGGGAGATAGGCTGAAGTGCCTAAGATAGTCCCTCATCACTAGCCCTATGGGGATCTTCATTCCACCCTCCAGAAAGGCGATTATAGGAATCGCCACCTCACCCTCCTTCTTCTTCGAACTCCATTCCCCCTCTCCGCAGTACCTCAAACCCACTGTATCAGGGATCCTATAATCGGCGACGAATTTGTCCATTGACTCCTCAGACTCAACTAACTTCTTAAGCCTACCCATCCTAAAGAACTAACATGGAACTCAAGCGAACAGTACGAACTAGAGAGAGAAGAAGACTTACAGAAATGAGGGAAAGCTCTTCGGGCAGGCTTTTTATGCTAAGGAAAGTCGCCAGTACAGTTGGAGATGTGACTAAATTCGGAGTATGTGCACAAGATCTCTTGAGTGCAAAAGTGAAAGGACGAATCAGTTCAACTGGGTATATATACCCTCAATTAAAAATAACCACACGGACTTTCCCTCACAATGAGCCAGGAGCATCCCCACCGTCCATTCATCATCACACTGTTGAACATGGAGGACACAGAGTCGCCGAAATTTAATGAAGGCACGCTCTAGATACCGAAACGCTGGGAACGTCCCTTGGGCAGTTGAAAGGATTGTGACATTGACAGAAAGACAAGGCTCGACAGGCCAGGACATAGACCCGAGAACATCAAAATCCTCCTCCCCGCCCGAGAGGCCGGGCAGCAGAATTTTGAGGGGCTATTGTGGGGCCCAAATATTTGGCAACCCCGGCCCACTCCATGTCAGGCCCAAGCCCATGCCGAGGAGAGTATAGAATCTGAGGATAAATGAGAGGGGCCCAAGTCATCAGGGGACCTCGCCGAGGATGCTCACGTCCTCGGCGAGCCGACATCGAAGGAGGGAAGCTGTCACTCACCCATTAAATGCACGCCACCAACACTCTGGCCACATTAATGGTAAATTGACCAGCAAATAGTGATGTCTTGGTTACTTCAACTAACAGAAAGCCTGCAAAGGTGGCTGATGGGACGAGCCCTCAAACACAAGTTCAAATGGCCGACAAGTGGACGGCAAAGATCAACTGAACAAGACTATATAATAGATAGAACCTTCAAAGTAAAGGGGGGCCCTTCGGTTGGGAAGAAAAGGGGTTTTTTCAGGGTGTTCAAGGACAACCCTTGTATTCATTAGTTCTAAAGAAAGAGCTCCTCGGACTGAATCGAGGACGAACTTTCCTCAAGAACACTTAGTCAAATTCTTGTTATTATTCTTGTAAACCCACGTCGACTGTCGACTGTCGTCTTTCTTGCTAGTGTCTAGTCCTTCTATCCACTCTCTACAAATTTATTGTACGGGGGTCTCCCGAAACGGGTCCCTACAATAACAATAAACTTTTTATTTTTATGATTATAATTAAGCATGTGATTTTCCATTCTAAGAAAATTTGATTAAATTTACACGAAAAGTGTCACTAAATATTATGTTTTTACATTTTGCTATCATATTATTAGTAATAAACTTATTATATTTTTATTTATATAATTTAAAATTTTATTAATTATATTATTTATGACATCACCGGTTCGACCATCGGTCGAAACTCGGTCCAACCAAAAAACCAGTGAGCATCCCTTTTTCGGTTCTTTCACCGTACTGCTTTATAAAACCATAGAAAAAACCCACAAAAAAAAAGAACAAAAATCTGAAAAAATAAATAAATTATAATAAAACCACTAATAAGGCCCAAACCAAATGCTAATAGAAAAGCCCAGTACAAGATCAATCTCATTTCAGACTAAGACTATCACTACTCCAACACCAACACGATTACGTTTTTAATTCAACAAATTTTTTTTTTTTAAATCCTCAATGCCTCACAAATTCACAAGTCATTAAACAATTTAAACTAAAACTAAATCAAACCTAAAGGCTAAAAGGAAATAAGAAACTCACTTACTCTCTCCAGCCATCGCCATCCATCCCTGTTCAGCAATCCTAACAACAACCACAATTGAACTCCAAAAGTTTTATGTTGTAAAACTTTACGTATTTGCGTATTTTTTTTTATTGTTGTTGTTGTTGCTGTATTCAATATATACATTTTTCTTTTTATTAGATTGTGTAACCACTGATTCTAGAACACTCTCTAGCTCTCTATGTGATAAGAAACTGAGAAAGAACAAGCAAGAGATATCTTGCTTGCTCCACCGTTGATCGAAGGACACAGGCAGGCATAGAATCAACGTTCACTATGCCAAGCCGCGCCTTCCACTCCGTTGCCGCTAGTCTTCCTCCCCAACACAGCCCAAATGGGTCAAATGGCTTCTATTTTCTTTTTCTTTCTTTTTTTTCCTTTTTTGCTTTTATTGTTATGATTTGATTAATTTTAAGACTGTGCTTTTGAGTTTGTATTTTGATTATGCTTGAGTTTAGAGATGTTTAAGAGAAAGGATTGGTGTGTTTGTAGCGCTCTTGTGAAAGGAGAGAGAAAGAATTTTTTTTATTGAGTTGTATGATTTTTTTAAGTAGAAAAATTCATTTGGAGTTGCTACAGTGTTTTCTATATCTAGAGAAGTATTGTAGCAACTTCAAAAAAAAATTGGAAAAGTTTTGCATTTGGAGAATCTGTTGGAGCTGATTTTTGGGGTTTGTTCTCCAAAAAATAGATTTAGCTAATCTATTGGAGATGCTCTAAAGAATTGAAATACCTTTTCCAAATGTTGTTGGTTTAAAATGAATGTACACTTATGCTTATTAAGGCCACAAGTTCTACTGTGATCATGTAAACAAATGCAATAGATACCATTAACTTGTTAAGACGAAGTGAATGTTCTCAGGGCAACAATGCAACACCATGTATATAATATTTAAATGCTAAAACGTAGTATTTATTGTTGTTACACTCCTTTCGAGTCACATCGACGTAGCATTTTGGTTCATAAGGTTCGTTTCGATTCATTTAGGTTTTTTTTTTTACCACTTCGGTCCTTCTCAGTCCATTCGGTTCATTTCAGTCCTTTTTAATCCACTTTGGTCATATTCGGTCCATTCTATCCTTCTCGATCCACTTTGGTTTAATTTGGTCAATTTTAAAGTAATTGGACCTTAAATTGATTCTTTGTTTAGATTGTCTTTTCATTTCTTTTTCTTAATTTTTGGGTTGAAAAGTATGAAATTTTACTCTATTTTGGTCAAGCTTTTTAATTTTTGGCTAAAAAATACAAAAATAAATAAATAAATAAATAACCATTAGAAAGTAAAGAAAGTAAAGATATGTACCCTAAAAAAGCAATAAAAATTATAGATATTCAAAATATTACCTTAACATTAAAGTTTCAACAATTTAGGCATTATATTTATATTTGGAGCTAAATGCCTTGTAGCTGAATTGGCATTTCTCTATGTACAAAGTGCTTGGGAGACGAGGGGAAAAGGGTTCGAGCGGTGAGTTAGCAGCATCTTGTAATTATCTCTAAAAAAAAATATTTATATTTGGAAAGAAAAAAAAATACTGCAATTTTAAAATATTTTATATATATATATATATATATATATATAATAATAATTTAAACTTAATGTAACAAATTGTTGAGGACCGTTTTTTCGACCCACGTGGCATTACTTCATTGGCAACCCATGCCACGTCAAAATATTACTGATTTTTTGAGTAAATCTATTTAAAACCCAAAGTAAGCTCATATCTCACTCAACTATATGGATTGGTCTCACATGGCCCACAAGATCCTTACTTCATGAGGCAGATTCATGGTCCACGTTTCATCTTCATCAATTGGGATCATAACCCTACGACATCATCAACATCAACATATGGATTGGGCTTAAGCAATGAATCAAAGCCCACAACCCATATTACCTCTCTTACACTCATGGCAAGCGGCTTCTTCAACAATAGTCCATATTTACATAAAATGACAACAAAACCCGAGGTACGTCATCTCACCTTCGGCTTATGACCCAAGCTCATAAGTCTCTTTGGGGAAACTTTGGGAGTCGTGGTTTGGAGGGCCAAGAGGTATGTTCAGTAAAGTTCCAGCGGTTTAAAATTGATAAAAGAAACATGTTACTTGGCGTGTCTTCTTCAACTCCCTAAACTCTGATGAGTCCATGTGTAGCGGGTAACATATGGTAAGCATCTCTTATTACGTAGCACTTAAAATGATAAAATTTCTCATTGCTCTTTTCCTAATGCTTAATATTCATCATATGACAAATGCTCAATATTCCCAGCCATCTAACTGCTGGGCGGATAACTGTTCATTCAATCCCCAGCTGTTGCTATACAAATTTAGAAACTTCATTATATTATTCTACATAAACTACATTACTTCTTTCAGCTAAAATCCAACTCAAACACATGGCCTAATCTGATTGGCTATCTTTTATCTCTCTCTATAGAAAATATTCATGATATCTTTAATACCCAGCTGCTATCTGTCACAATCTGACCATATATTTCTCTGCCAGCTTCCAAAGCAGAGCTTTAAATACTCTTCTTGCTCACCAAGATTATATCACAACCCAATGAGACCTGACCAAGTCTCTAAAGCTTCTTTGACTATCAACCAACCCTTCTATTACTTACTAGAAATGTGTTGTAATGGAACCTTACACTAAAAACACAAACACCCTAAAAGGAAGCATTTCTAGCTGAACCCCAGCAGTGCATTCAGCACTTGACACCTGGCTGGAAGCAATATCATCAGCCATTTAATGCTAAAATCCCAGTAGCCAGCTGTTATACCCAAAATAGCAAGATACCCTTCAAAGAGATCTTACCATTTTTCAACCAAATCCATAAAGTAACTGCTGAATGACCTTTCCAGCAGTCTGAGATGACCCATCTGACCTCATTGGCTTCTGCCCAAAGCAAATAGCTTTTTCATGATAACTGTCACACTTTTCCTGACAGCTAGGACAACTTTTCCTGACAGCTAGGACAGTCTTTTCACAACAGCTGTGACAGCTGACCCAGCAAACTGAGCATTACTGATTTTTCCTCAGTTGACTAAAACCAAAACCAACTATTGAAACTACCTTTCTCTTGCCAAAATACTTTCCTTTTCCGCTACTTTTTCCCCAGCAGCTCTTACCCGAAATAGCAAGAATACCTTAAAGCTAAACATACCATTTTTTGGCCAAAATCTTAAGATGGATTCTCTGAAGATTCATTGCTGTTTGGGACAAATTTTAACTGAGATCATTTGCTAAAATATCCCCTTAAACTCAGCTCTAAAGAGGACCTTTGATCAACACCTCAAAGGAGGGCCACTAATGGAGAACTCTCTCGTAAACTATTCTCTCCCTCTAATCATCTTTGAAAGCTCTTAATGAAGTGCTGAACTTCTGAGTTTTTAGTTTCCAAATTAGGAACTAAACTCTTCAGCCCTTAGCTCACAAATGCCCTTCATAAGCCCTCACACATCCTCCAGCAGAAAATCCCAACAGTAAATCTCAGCAACTTTGCTAAACACACTACAATACTATTACTCTCACATACTCATTATCTCACTCTCCATATTCTAAAAATATATATATCTTACTGCTCATATCTCTCAACCTCTCTTTATTCACTTCTCTTACACAATCTCATACACACTTACTACACCATTACATATAACACACCACCACTCTTTTAAGCTCCCCTTTCATACTCTCTCACTATGAGATTCTACTATTTTGCTGCTCATAAACACATCTATGTCTTTATCGTCTCCACACTTATCAAGAAATGTCAAACACTCATACTAAAAACCCTTCTCATAGAAGGTATAAACTTCTATTACTAAAGCCTTTCTCCTAGAAGGCATTATGATCTCATATCAAAGCCTTTCTCTTAGAAGGCACAACTACTTCTTACATAAAGCCCTTCTCTTAGAAGGCACAAATATTTCATACAAAAGCCCTTCTCATTGAAGGCAATACTATTCATAACTTCACAATAACTAAAAGAGCATTGTCAAAGGAGAAACTCATTTAAGTGCATGATAAGAGGGGCAAGCTTAACCAGCCCTTACATACAGCTGGGCATACTCTCTCTCCCTCCAGTTGCACTCATTTTTTCCCCTCAATCTTGAAGTTATCATGGCAAACTATCTCTCTACCGCCGGGGTCACTCTGCTGGGACATTATTAGCTCACTGATGCTACACAGCTAGGCGACAAATCATACAAAGATAAGTGACTTTTCTTCCTTATCTTTAAATTTACATCATTGAGTATATGATTACTTCACGTTTAAATACATATTACTTTATTCCAACTACTATTACAACTATCAAACAAGGCTTAAACTCATTTAAATGCATGATAGGAGGGGCAAGCTTAACTAGCTTCTACCGCTGGCATTCTGCTGGAATCCTATCAGCTCACTGATGCTGCACAGCTGAGCTACAAACCATACAAAGATAAGTGACTTTACTTTCTTATCTTTAAATCTACATCATTGACTACGTGATTACTTTACATTTAAATACATATTACTCTATTTCAACTACAATTACAACTACTAATCAAAGTCATTACATCAAACACACAACACATATTACATATTTACTCAACTATTATCGTGATTCTTAGACTTTGGCTTTAATGGCATTGTAGGCTTAAAAGTACGCCAGTAGCCGTTGGACCACGTGGCCCAATGTTGAGTTCTGGACGCAACTCCCCAAAAAGAACCCAGACCTAGTAAGATCATCCTTACAACGGACCACACGTGGCCGAGGAACCAAAAAATGGCCCTGAACACAAATTACACGTGCTCCGTAGAATGGAGATATACAATTTTTTTTTTTAATAACATCTTATTCACTTATACAAAATATATATATATATATATATATATATATATATATATTTAAATTATGTAATTTAAATATTAAACTACGTTTTTCATGTGTATATATATATATATATATATATATATATATATCAATAAATAATATTACTTGTCAACGATAGAAAAATCCTCTCTTCTCATTTCTCACAAATCCCTTATGCATAAATGGATTGAATCCTCGAACTAGTTTTGAAACAAAATGCAAAATTGATCTATAAAACGCCCTTCCATACATAAAACTTAAAGCACACTGGTCACCTGCGCAGGGTAACCACCGACATTTCTTTAGTTCTTTCGCTTTATTCAGCTCTCTCAGGTAAACAATCTCTATCTCTCTTTCCTTAATTGTATATACAAACAGACTTATCTTATACATCTGCATGTAACCGATGTCTCACTCTCACAGGTGGCAACCACACACCTATAGATCTCACATGTTGTGAGACTGGTTTATATACAACCTTTACAAAAGATACTACAGTACCACGAGAGTCCTATGCTATGATGAGAAATGTGAACTAAAATAGATAGTAACAGTTAGTCCCAAAAAACACACACACCCAGGATATGAAAATTGCTAGTATTGGCAATGTTTGTTTTGTTTTGTTTGCTAAAATACTCAGGCATGTCTATTCCAATGTCATGTTCTTACGGATTCTGGTTTTTTCGTAGGACCCACTGGAACGTACCTTAGGAGTGATGTATTTGCAACTTTACTTCTACCCTTCAATTTGTATGTCCGTAGGCCATTGCTGAAAGCGAAGATAAGATAATGGTTAGATCAAAGGAAGCAAATTTTCTTGGCTTCAAAGCTAGGAACTTTATCCCTTCTTGACTACTTCTCTTTTTGTAATAAAGTGGCTTACAAAGAAGACACCTTAGACATTGATACTTATAAATGTGTGGTCCATGAAATGTGCATAATGTGGCTTTTTTAATCAAAACCATGGATACCCAGCTGAGAAATTTTGGGCTAAAGGTTTTTTCTTTGGTGACCATTTTTATGATTCTTATTCAAAATTCAAGTTCCACGGTGGCTGATTCCAGCGGAGATGAGCAATTGGAAACCATGGTGGAGGAAGATGAAAATGAATTAGGGTACTCCAGCCGAACTCATGGGTATATACCCAACACAACTTTTTTTTTTTTGCTATAGTGAGTGTCTAGGCTCATCAAGCACCTAATTATTCCTCTGGATGTGTGTAGTTTCTTTTCATACACACCATGAAATTACATGGGGGTGCTCAAGATGCTGACTAGGAGATTTAAACCCATGAATCCTTTTGTTTTAGTTAACTTGCGTGTGATAACAAGGACACATGAAACATATTGGTGCATTAATTATACACATCTTTTTTGCATGCATGTTTATTTATGTTTGATAATGGATTTTAAATTTAATATTTTATTTATTAATTAATTATTGATGAAAAGGAGTTCATCGAATGTTTTAACTAAATTGTTTAGGAGGCCTGATGAGCTGGGAGCCATGGAAGATGATCCATGGCTAATGGTGCAGAAGAAAGGGAACCAATTTGTTGTTAATGACCAACCTTTCTATGTAAATGGATTTAACACTTACTGGTTGATGGTATTTGCGGCGGATCAATCCACAAGAGGAAAGGTCTCAGACCTGTTCAAGCAAGCATCTTTGGTGGGTCTAACAGTTTGCAGGACTTGGGCATTTAATGATGGACAATGGCGAGCTCTTCAGAAATCTCCATCAGTTTACGACGAAGAAGTTTTCAAGGTACTTTAAAGTCTCAATTGTTTCTGTGATCTCATGCTTTTGAAGTTTAGTTCTTTTTGCATAACAATATCAACTTTTTAGAATCTCCATTAGCATTGAGTAACATTTGTGTTTAGATGGTTTTGGTCTTATTCTGCAGCAGCCTCAGTGGAAAGTGGCTCCTAATGGTCTTTTTATTGTAAAAAAATAGGAGCATGTGAAGGTGAAGCAACAAGCACCTGTGTCTGCTTGTCCTTTGAGAAATTAAACAAAAATTTTATTTCCTTAAAGTTGGTGCCGAATTCATTTAGGCCTTCTTGCTTCATTGATTATGTGATATTAGTGTCGAAGTGACATGTACTGTGATTCCCCGTCTTGGGTTACAGGCCTTGGATTTTGTGGTGAGTGAAGCAAAGAAATACAAGATCAGGCTCATATTGTCACTAACTAACAACTGGGATGCATACGGTGGCAAAGCACAATATGTAAAATGGGGAAAAGCTGCTGGCCTGAATTTAACATCGGACGATGACTTCTTTTCTGATCCAACACTCAGGGGCTACTACAAGGCGCATGTTAAGGCTAGTTCTTCTACTATTATAACCTTCTTATCTTTGTTGAACTTGGATATAAAACTTAAAAAATGAGCATGAGATAAATGTGTTGCCAATAAAATCTGCCACATGAAGTCTTCGTCCTTGGGGATTACACATTAATCTCTTTCACATTTCAAATTCTTTTTTTTTTTCCCTTTACTAATGATTTGACAATGCAGACAGTACTTAATAGAGTCAATACACTAACCAGTATAACTTACAAGGATGACCCCACAATTTTTGCTTGGGAACTGATGAATGAGCCTCGATGCACCTCAGATCCCTCTGGTAACAAGCTTCAGGTTTGTTTTACAACTTGGTATTGTATTCTTGGCACCCTTTAAAGAATGATTCTCTTCATTCCCTCTTAAAGTGATTGAATTTCATTGTTTTCTAGGAATGGATAGGAGAAATGGCGGTCTATGTGAAAAGCATTGATCCAAAACACTTGGTGGAGATTGGATTGGAAGGATTTTATGGTCCTTCAACACCTAACAGAGTTCAGTTCAACCCAAATACATATGCTCAACAAGTCGGAACTGACTTTGTCAGGAACCATCAGGTTCTTGGTGTTGATTTCGCTAGTGTTCACATTTATGCAGACTCTTGGTGAGTACTCACCCATCAAAAATTCTCCCTTCAAAAATAAAGACTTGCAACCATGATTGATAAATATTTGATTCTCCCATTATAGGCCTATACACAGACTGTCATCAGGTACATGCATAGTCATGTGGACATGAAATTTAATGAAGATACCTGATGTGTGTCCCTATACATCATTATTTGCTTTGCAGCTAATTTACATTCATTGATCAACCTTTCCCCCTTATTATAGACATGTTTATGATAACTTCTGATTGAGTAACACATTATTGATGAAGGATTTCTCAAACAATAACTGATGCCCATCTGCAATTCACAAAGTCATGGATGGAAGCCCACATAGAAGATGCTGAGAAATATCTCGGGATGCCTGTTGTGTTTGCTGAATTTGGTGTATCTACAAAGGACCCTGGCTACAATGTGTCATTTCGGAACACCCTTCTCAGCACAGTGTATCAGACCCTCTTGAACTCTATAAAGAATGGAGGGAGTGGGGGTGGGAGTCTTTTGTGGCAGCTTTTCCCTGAAGGGACAGACTACATGGATGATGGGTATGCACTTGTCCTATCAGAATATCCTTCAACATCAAAGATCATATCCCTTCAGTCTGTAAGACTGTCGAAGTTCAACTCGTTGTGTTCTTGGAAATGCCGTTGGGGTTGCAAGAAGAAGCATGCATTGGAGACATCCCTCTACCATGATGATCTGTAAAATTAAACATGAAAAAGAAAAGGCCCTAATATGGTGGGAAAAGAAAACAGATTGATTACAGTGATATCAATCAGTATGTAAACGCAACGACATGAATATGGACTTGAATTTTGAAAACATTGCACAAATGGGGAGAAAAAAAATATAAGAATAAGAATTGCTTGCGTCATTCTTCATTTTCTGTTAAATCAATAGCATTGTCTGCAGCATAGTTATCGCATTACTATGGCTCTGCAACCAGTCGTGCCATCTCAGACTACAAGCTATCAGAATTACTATCCTGTCTCCCTTAAGTATTCATACTAGATAATCTGAATGACTGAACATGGCTTAATAATATGAAATTGTATACCATAATATTAGCATCATAAAGTTATGTATTGTGAAGTTCATTCCAATTATGTCATTAGTTTTAAATATTTAACCATCAAAATTCCTTGATGGGAACCTCTCTCTTGTGCGCACTAGTGAATATTGTTAGCTATCCAAATTGAGCTGTTAACAAAGTATGTTTTCTTCTTCTTTTTTGGCTAACATGGGTGTCTAGAGTTCTTTGAGCACCTGACTATAATCCCAGACATGTGTAGTCATCCCACCTCATACATACCAAGTAATCTCAAAGGACTTCCTTGAGGGTGGCAGGTGGCCTCAAGATGCTGGCTAAGAGTTCGAAATGGGTCTGAATAGATTTGCTTTCTTGCCTTAACTACCAAAGATCCTATACATCAAGATTATTATAAGGCTATGAACCTGTCTTCGGAATTATTTATTAGCTGATGTGGTCATAAGAGCCATCTTCTCAACTCTCAGCAACATACATCAATTTTTGGATTTATTGGTGGCTCACAATGCAGCGAAGCTCTACAAAATTGCTTTGGAGTTTGGCCACTTGATACACTTACTTGCCATGCAAGTAATATATCGGACTTATATTTCGTTTAATGAGTAATTTCAGTTTAAGGAAAAGGGAAACAGATATTCGATTATTAGTGGCCCCTAATTCATTAAATATGATCTATAACTGAAGTTTATATTAAATTTTGATCTGTCAGATAATTTCTAAGTTGTCATAGACTCAGCTGACTTTCCATTTGTAGATCAACATAATGTAAGCCCTTCATAATCATGTGAAGTCAAGGAACCGAAGCCTTCTTGTCTACAATTGTTACTACTAAATAAGGAGTTAACAGGAAAGTGTTTTTGAAGAAAAATATATCTTTAATTCAAGACCAGATTTAACAACAGTGGCAATTAATGTTTTAAGAAAAAAACGAAATATCACCAAACAAAGAGCTGATGTTTGTTCAGCTACTACATGTATGCTACAGAAATTCCCAGAAATACAAAGATGATATTGGTATAAATCTTATTGCCAAATCTGGTCAAATGATATTGTCATGGCCTCAGCACACCATTTGAATCCTTCTTCAGTCAGAAATATCCTCAGCACTGATGGAGCTAATGAAATTTGTAGAGCAAGCTATTTGACAATTGAGAATGAACATTTTGATCTCTGGAGGAAAAAAAAAAAATTTGTGGACTTAACAAAAAAAATCTGAATTACTGTGACTAGTTGCAAACTTGCAATCACACCAAAGGGCCAAATAAAATATAAGGATGCCTTTAGCATGCAATGCATATTCAAGTACCTCAGTCACCATATGCAAAAATGGCAAGTTCGTAAATTGGCCGGGAAGCATTCATAGAGCCTCTTCGATACTTCTGCCACTGTATTAAATAGAATGCAATATTTTTATTCCATATTTCAAATATTTAGGAAAAGTCTTCTTACAGCTCCTGTCATGAACTGAAACAAGAAAATTATGTTTGGAACAGCTAGAAAGGTATGGCAGGAAAAGTAAACAATAAATCAATTGAGAGTTATAGGATACTTAATGAAAACAGGATTGACCACAAGCTGCTAAATCAATTAGGAACCATTCACCCTCCATCAAACAAAAGGAGTATTAATCAAAATACAATTTGAACTCATTTTTCTGGTCATGATTTTATCTTTTTTACCATAGTTTGTGAATACAGATAGAAGTTGTGTTTTGAGACAAAGGTATCAGACACAAAGACTCCCAGAAATCTAGACACAGGCACACAACTATACAGATACAACTACATTTGATATGTCTCTTGGAAACTATGAATAACACTTAGGGTTCTGCAGTTGCAAATGAGTGTTGTACACAGGTTTGCACAATTTTTTTAGTGCACAAGTGGCCTACGTGGCAAATATTCAACTCAAGTAGTAGTCCTTACTCATAAAAGTCATAGGTTTTGGGAGGTCCCCAAAGTTTTTCTTGCAATCAAATAAGGGGAGTTCATGCATTGTCCTATCATATTTAAAAATATTCAACCAGAAATTGCAGAAGATGAAAGAATATGAGGGAAAAAATTTTAATCACATCTCCAAGTAGCTCACTTCTTTGTAAAGCTTAATTTTGAAAGAACAGCAGCTGCCTGGTCACCACCCAACAAAAAATAAGGATGCCTTAGAGCAGCAGCAGCAGACATACGCCCTCTTCTGAGAAAACCTCTCTCTGATATAAGCCTTGTGGCCAGATCCCACCCTCTACCCGAGTCAAGATCAAGAATTGTAAAGTCAGCCCTCAACCGTGTGTAGTCCCTCCATTTATTCAAGTCATATCCATTTGTTTTTATTTCTAAATTGAAATTCTTTAAGCCCGATGTAGACCTTAAGGCAGGTATTGACATTTGCAAGAGTACAATTCCAGCAGAATACATATCAAACAGATCAGGACTGTTCAGCTGCAACAATATTTGCAAACACCACTTAGCACTTCAAGGAAAATATTACTGTAACATGTTTGGCAGAAGGAAATCCAGGCATTCACATGCTCTGCAGTGTCTAAGCAAGTTCATAAGGCCTATTGACAAATCAAATTATTTTCCGACTCCCAGTAAGTACAAATAAATCCCATGAATTAGATAAGAAAAACATACGTAACTCAATAGCGGGTCCAGTTGTCATTACTTATTTTGCTATTTCCATTTACCCTTTTTTCTCTTAATTTTTCGTAAGCTCTATATCCATATACCTCCTTGAAAGCAACAAAAAATTTGACACGTTCCTCTACAGATACACACACCAAAAAGAAAAGGTGGAAAATATGTAACCTGCCAAAGAATTGGAGAAAGAAGTGCAGCAATTGGCTCTGGAGGAGGACTTGGTGTTTCCTCTGGGAGTACATATAGTTCAGGGGGACAATAATCAGGATCAAGCAGGCTACGATTGGGTACATAGTTCTTGCCAATACGAAGGTCTGTGGCTGCCCCAAAATCTATGAGCTTGATCTGTCCCTTTTTTGTCACCACTAAGTTGGCAGGCTTTACATCGCGATGAACAATGCCAGTATCGTGGATTTTCTTCAGTGAGGTAACAATTTGGCGCATTATCTGCTTGATGATCAATGCATCACGTTCAATAGAATTCACTCCTTGCAAGACACGTCCAAACATGACAGACTCTAAGTTTAAAGGGAAGCTGCGATCCCTCATGTAATCAGCAAGATCTCGATCTCCCTGTCACATGGATATCCCTACAATTAGTATGGGGGATAGCTGTGCATCCTTAGAAGAATTTAGAACTGTAGACAAATCTGCATGCATGTGATACAAAGAAATATTTGATCAAGTAATCCTACAGAGGCCAAAATAAATAAACCAACAAGCAAAAATAAAGAAGATATCTCAATTATACTTATCCTGCATGCATTCAGTATCACAAACTTAAAGTATTCAGTGTGTCCCAATTGTCAGGTAATGCATCTGTGCTATAAAACCGCACCTCAAATTTCCAAACAAGCCATTTTCCACCCTTCGTGAATTGTGAATTTGTTTTGTCGGCAACAAAACTTCCAAGGAACTCAGCGCATGTTTCAGGAGCTGCTCTGGACAGTCTGTAGTTAAACCACTCCTCAAAATCACCACATTCTTCAGCCCCTTGGATTCCAACCTTTATCTGCACATTGCCATCAATAATATAAAAAAACCAAAAGTTTCTCATTTATATATCAGGCAAAGATTATAAAATATGGATTATGAAAAGTCATTAACATGGACAAGAAAACAGTAAGAAAATTCTTTCTAAGAAGCTGATACAAATTTTAGACTTTGAAGATATTTGCCTTACCAATCAGAACACAACTTCACAGAACCTCACTATCAACTGAAATGCAAAAAGTTCAATGCTTTTAATTCATGATATTACACCTAAAAAATCCAAATGACCTTCATTTTACTCTAGGGTGCATGGACACGAACACAAGCACGGTTATGATATAACGACACGAGCAATTTTTGAAAAATTATAACATGCTATGGCAAATAGGACACAAATACGACACCCCAAATGAAGTATCGGTGCATCCTAGATTTTACTAAGCAAAACTTAATCCACACTGCCCACCTCAGAGAATCTGGAAAGGACTGAAGACAAATAAAGCACAATTAAAAACAACCGATCCAAATATAAAACCATGAGCCATAACATACATACCTTTTTGAGAATGACCTTCTCCTTGACCCTCTCATCCAACTCCAAGTCATTTTTTCTTCCTCTCTTCTGCACCTTCCTTTCTGCAGCTACGTTTTTTGGAACAAAAGCACCAGAATAAACAATACCAAAACTCCCTTCTCCCAGTTTTTTTCCTATCACGAAATCTGAAGTCTTCAAGTTCCTCTTTCCACTCAAACTATCCAAACCCAGTTGCAGAGGAGCCAGCAGATAAGCATCAATGGCACCCACAAGAACACCAGGCCTTGCAGTTAAATAAACCCACGTCACCCCAGCAAATACCAGGAACCCCCACTTCTGCATCTCTGATAATTCCTCAGTAGCTCTCTGATATTGCAAAAAGCCATATTGGAAAACAGGAAATTGGTCCAGATGAAGGTTGTTCACTACCAGAACTTCTTGGACGTTCCCAAAAAATGCATTACACCTTGTTGCGTTCCATTTGGAACGGCTAGCGAAGATACAGAGATTAGTTCTAGAAGCCAGCTTCAAAGGTGAAAAGCAAGCAGAGGCAGTCCTAGAATTATTTTTAAGTGTACATGGAGTAGGACAAAGTAGAGAAGCCATGTTTGTGTGCCAAAAAGGACCTTACCAATGCATTTCTTGAGAGATCGAATAGTAGCGTCAGCACAGGCTTGTGTTTAGCCACGTAGCCATTTTAATGTTATCCAGGAATATTTATTACAATTATTTCTCTTCTCTGATCTCAGTTTAAGGATAGGACTCGATTGGAGGTTGAGATAACATGCGTCTCATACATAGTAAATAACGAGGAAATGAAGAACGAGGAGAAACTAGGAAAAAAAACTTATTATTTGTAGTTAACATAAGTGGGTAAATCTTTCTTCAAAAAAAAAGTGGGTTAATCTTAGCATGTCATACAGTTAAAACCACTGCCAGTTGCCATGCTAGTAATGAACCGAAGAAAATAAAACTCAATAAAACTAATTATTTTGCATTAATGTATTTTGTAAAATGTCAGCTGAAAGACGATAAACATAAAGTTACATGTTCACAATACAAAAGAGCAAATGGTACGGATTCCTCGCAGAACAAACATCTTTTGAAAAGCAAAAGCAAAAATACTATTTCCCATAGAACTTGCTATCTAGGGGTATCTGGGGCTCTCCTTCTGAAGAAAAGAGGCTGCAGGTTTCACATAACTAAAGCCCATGAAGACGTTTCCACTAGCATTCGGACTGGCAGCTGGAGAAACCACAACCGGCATGTCAGTCCAGCGCTTCTCAAAGTTAGCTACACACTGTTTCCCAGCAACTTCAGGCCGAAAACTCGGCTGGATTTGTCGGGCCTCCAATTTCTTCCAATTAATTGGCTTGAACCACTTGTGGCGCGTAATTTCCTCACTGCCTGTAGATCCACTCCCTAGGCGCTTGCTTGCTTCTTTTTGTAGAAGCTGCAAGAGAAAAAATTAACAAACAACTTTAAATATAAAATTATATTATGCAATGAGGCACACATTTACAAAAAGATCAACCTTGTTCAGAACTGAAAGAACTTAGTTGTATTCTTGATACTGGTTGAAATAATAGACAAGTTTTCTTTACTTCTCTGTGTATTAAGTAACAAGGCTGACAAAGACAACATTGGGATGTACACTTGCAAATATTCATTAATCAGCATGGATAGGGGGGGCAGGCGGGGAAGGTATAGTGCTAAGTTGCACACACACCAAGGGGGTATTCAACCCAGGAATTCACCATCCACCCACTCTTAGGCCATGATAAGGAGAAAATGAAGAAAAAAGGTTAAGGGAAGCATAGAAATTCTCAATTAAGAAACTGTGCTGATTAGATGAGAGAGCTTATATCAAGGGCAAGAATAATTACCCCTTTCAACAGAGAATGTGCGTCACTAGACAAAAATGCTGGCAACTTGATCTTTTCCTTCACTATCTTTTGCTGGATTTTCTCTCTGTTCCCAGTAAAAGGAGGCTGTACAAGCAGAAAGCATAACCAAAAAAGAAATTATTAACAGTTTTGTACAACCAACCACCGTTATTGTCCATGTTATAAAATCCATATTTAAGTTGCAGTCTTCACCGTACTGAGACATGTTGGATCATAATCCCATACATCTATACAATCTGATGCACATATAATATACTAATGTGTAAAGAGAGTATTGAAAGAAGCTACCAAAAATGATAAGCATTCTCATGGAACAGTATAGCCTATGAAATAGACAAGATAGATAGTACTAGCGTACTACATGAAAGAAAACAACATGAAAAGATTATCTAAAATAGGAAAGTTCCCACAAGAACATGGTGGAAGTGTTCCAGCATATTAGCATTACACTAAGAACCCCTTCCCCACAACAACCGTGGGTGCATGCAGGGAGGGGCAAAAAATACCACCCAACTATATGAGACCTTTTAACTATTGTATCCTTTTTAGTCACAAAGAGCCAAATATCTTTCACAAGCCCAATGAGAAAAAAGAATCACAGTATGAAATGTTGATTTTACAAAACATCCATGTAACTTTGTAACAAGCTTTACTAGAAATAATTATTCCTGGAATTTGAATTGCACACACACTAATCTTCAATTTTAACACACAAAACTCTCAAGAGTGAAAAATACTATTGGACATCTCTACTAATAAAGACTATCTAAAAGGATCCATCATCTAAATATTTATCAAAAAATAAAAGGATCCATCATCTAGTGAACAATAAACGAAGCAAAATAAAAATCACAACCACAACAAATAAACACTAGTGAAACACTAACCTTGCCAGTTAGCATCTCAAATAATAAGATTCCCACACTCCACCAGTCTGCAGCCTTATCGTGTCCCTTTCCAAGAATAATTTCAGGCGACATGTATTCTAAAGTTCCACACATGGAATTAGATCTTGTATTTTCGTCAAATTTCTTTGCCATGCCAAAATCAGTCAACATAGCCTAATGGATGAAAGGGTAACTGTCAGATATTTTTCTTCATTGAAGCATGGAGAGCATGCTCAAACACACAAAAGCACACATGTGAACACACAAGCATGCAACAGTAGAGAGAGAGAGAGAGAGATTAGTACATGGCCATCTTCATCCAGTAGAATATTTTCAGGTTTAAGATCCCTATGCATTATGCCATTTGTATGAAGGTGAGCAACTGCAGATACAATCTCAGCAGCATATATACGAGCAAGATCCTCCCTGAAAAATAAAATAAGATAATCTTCAATACTAATTAACCCCAATTAAACACTCTGGAATTGTCTATAGTACTGAAATCAACGGTACCTGAAAAGGCCATGGTGGTAGAGCTGAAAGAAAAGGTGACCCCCATTCACAAAATCAAGCACAAGATATAGTCTATATTTGGTCTGCATGGAAATATAACTTGAGTAAATACTCATATCTTGAAGAATTGACCAGCTAAGTTGATTTAGATTCAAATTTCTCTAGTACATGTTTGTGTAGACACAATTCATGTTAAAGATACAATGGAATGCTCAGATAAAAAGCTACAATAGAAGAAAAATCAAGGCATATGGAACTATAAAACTTCAGAAATTTAAGGTAAGGTAGACATTACTTGGAAGGAATATCTGAGCTGGACAATGAAGGGGTGATCTACATTTGTCAAAATATCCCTCTCAGCTTTCATGTATTCTGCATGATTATTCTCCATAATCTTGTCCTTACGCATGACCTTCATTGCATATATTTCTGTTGTACCCTTTTTCCTCACCTGATATACTTTTGCAAATGCACCCTGCCCAACAAACTTCAAAATCTCAAAATCTTCAATGCCTACACTCTCAACCTTCATACAATTTCCATCGAGATCTTTAAGAGGTGTCTCGATTACGTTGTCATTGGTGGAGGGTTCCTGAAGTTCTTTGATAGTGTCCCCATTCACAGAGTCAACTAGTTCCACCAAATCCTCTGTCTCATGTATAGTGAGCATGCTGAGCTTCAGTGATTGACCTACACATGAGGAAGGACCAACCAGAGAGTGTGATCGGCTGTAAATGACAGCTGGATCATCATAAATTAGCTCACTCACATCTTCTACAGAAATAGGGTTAACAAAATCACCATAATTCACTTCTATTGGGGCCTGAACAGGTAAAGGACCAAACACGTCAGCGAAATCCAGCTCAACATGATCCGTAACGGCAGCATCCATGGGGTTCACAGGTATAAGTAATGGTTTGCAAATGCGGTTGTTGGCCAAACCAGGTAACTGTGATGAAACCATTTTACCAGATGTGAAGAGGTAATGTGACCTGCAGGTAACCAAATTGATCGCTACTAGCCTACTACAGGTCGTTATCCCCAAAAGTCTACAAGACCCTCACTGCAGAAGGACTCCTGTCAATAGCCTTAAGTAACAAGAAGTTTCCGTATGCAAAAGGAGTACCCAAAAATTTTGGCAGTAAGCAAAAAAGAATCCAGAAGAAGAGTTTGTTGTTGTTGTTGTTTCCCGATTTACAGGAAACCACGGATGTCTCAGTAAGTCTTGAATTCATGAAGATCAAGTTGTAAAATCTGCAGTTTAAGGTCAAAACAAAGGACAATATAAGCAAGTAATCCCAAATTGAAACCAAAAAAAAAAATCTTTTTAACACGGAGCAAAGCTTCTCTAATAGAAGTCCACCCCCTGAAAACCAAAAGATATTAACCAAAAAAAAAAAAAGATCTGGATTGGTGAAGACAAAGCTAGGGATTAAAGGTGACATATTTATCTGCTTTTATAATTAGTAAACAGCTATATTTATATATTAAAATTTAATTTTCAAGCTCCTTAATTGTCTATGGCACTTCCATCTTCCATAAGAATGGATGCAGCATGATAATCTGGAGTCAAAGCACACTAGGAATGTAAATTACTTACTAATTATACAAATATCACTAATTTTACAAGGAGAACAATTCCGAAATTTTATTTTAAGGAAAAAAATAATCATGAACAAAATATGTAAAAAGAAAAGTTGAACCCAACAGATGCAAAATCAAGTTTGGAATTTCACAACAAACCAAATAAATCACACACATAAATAAAAACAAACCCAAAACTCAGTCTTCACACAGCTCTAATACATTAAGGCAATCCCTAAAAACAAAACCTATATGTAAATTTCGGGTCTTAGAACCAGATTTGAAATTGCATAAGCAGATCTAGAATTAAACCAAACATAAAAAAATAAAAATAAAAAATCAAGCTTCTCTAGCACGCACAGAATATTACATATGAATTTTTTTTCTTTACCTAAAAAGTTTCAAGTACAATTAAACCAACAAAACAACCTTATAACAACCTTAAAAAACCGAAATTGGAGATTCAAATCCCTAACGACATTCACGAGGTACAACCACCAAAAAAAAAAAAAAACATTTCAAACGTAAGACGCTACTCATAGAACAAGCATCCAAAAATAACTAAAAAAAAAACCTAAACAGAATAAAAACAGAACAACAGACACATCCAACACATAAATAATCAGATCTCTCAAACAAATCCACAAAAGTTTCGTCGTTTATTCTAAATCTTACTAACAACATTGAATAATCCTATGGTTGAAGAAAACAACAATGAATTATAGGTTGGAAAGTTGAGGAATTTAAGGAAAGAGAATGGAGATTAAAAAAACTACCTTGGAGGGTTTGCAGATTGCTGAGGAAAAGGAACGAAAGAGAGAGACTTTTCTAAAAGCGTGATTTAAACAAAAATATTCTTAAAACCAAAACGAGAATGCTTCGCGTCGCCACTTATTATACGAGAAAGCTAAGGTAACGTGTGGGGGTTCTTTTAGAATTCACCACGGATTAGAACACCGAATACGTGGCGTCGTTGGAGTGGTTGATCTAACAAGTTGTAAACAACGCTAAATATTGATGCCTGGGTACAATACTTTTGAAACTTTGGAATATGCCTTCTTGGATTAATTTAGATAGAATTTTGGCTTAGCTTAGCTTAGCTAGCACAAGTCCGTGTCGATTTCCTTTTTAGTGAATGAGACTCTCTCATACCCCACTTCTTGACCAATTTAGTAATCACAAATTTACGGTCACAACATAATTGGGTTTCTCTTATAATAAAGTATTATTTTAAAAAATAACAATTCTTTATAAAAATTATACCTACTTCCGTCGAATCTATCCATTATACGTGTCTTAGTCTTAACCAAAAAATTCGGATATGCATGTTTGTGCGTTTAAGCAAGTGGTACCTTAGAATAATTCTAAAAATAATAATTAAATTCTAGCTGGTTCGTTTTCAAAAAGAAAATTCTAGCTGGTTCAAGCTTTCAAAGTCAAATTTGTCTCCTTAAGTTTTCTAAATAAGTAGAATAACATTTCAACATAAGACTCATGCCAAAGTTTCATAGAATTGGTAGGCCATTCATTTCCATAATTTTTTTTATTATTATTATTGTAAAAGAGTTTCAACCTATGGCATTTGCTTATGATAATATTTTTTTTTTTGTAAGAAAGTTTCAACTTATATCATCCACTCCTAATAATAGCTTTCTATCATTAAACCAAGACACCAATCGGTATTTGGTATAGGCGAGAATTGAATTCTAGATCTTTTATTCAACCATTAAAGACTTACCAGTTGAACTAACTGAAACTTATAAAAACTTTAACAATTGAGCTAATTGAAACTCACAGTTCCATAACTTTGTTGTATCATTTTTGTAAGTTGGTCCAGCCTATTGCTTTTTCCTTATGCCTATTTCTTAAGCTTGTTTTAAGCATATTTACTATGTTTATTGAGCCTTATGAATTCCTTTACAGTCAAGAAGGAATTCAAGTAATGAGATTAAAAGTATGTTGTAATTATTTCTCAAAAAAAAAAAAAAAAAGGAGAAGGAATTGATTTTGATATATTATCCACATTGTTAACTCTTGCTATGTTTCTCAAAAAAAAAAATCTAGCTATATATTAATAATAACATAATTCATCCAAATTAAATAATGCTATGATTAAACCATGCTACCACTTAAAAAATTTGTATTTGTACCATAATTTTAATGGGAACGTGAAGTTATTATGGCATTATTAATTAAGAATAAACATCATCAAATAGTCACGACTTAGAGCACGTTTGGTATATTAAATAGAAATTATATTAAGAATAATACTATTTTATTATTGGAAATATTACAACTTGTAATAGAATAACTCTATTCATATGTTCACTATTCTGTTTACATATGGAAAGCTTGTAAATGATGATACACGAGGACATTTTGTATTAAATTGTAGCTTATTACAATCATTTTAAAGAAGGATACAATTTAAAAAATGGTTATTCCTATATATTAACTATTACATGCGTTGATGCCCACTTTGGCAAGAAGGCCCAATAACAAGAAAAAGCCCAACAATATGGGAGACAATAAGGAAGAAGAATTAGTAAAGTGAGAAGAAAACCATTAAGCCCAAATGGTAAGAATAATGGTCCATGGGACTATAAGATAATAAAAAGGCCCAAAAAAAAAACAAGCAAGCTTAAGGGAGCCCAAAGAAATAAGTAATAAACCCATGGGAATTATAAGAAATGGAAAGCAAGCAAAAATGGGCCAAATGAGAGAATTAGTAAAGGGGGTTGGTAGAAAGGCCAATAAATCCCAAAAGTAAAGGATATGGTAATTGGGATAGAAAAGCCTGAAAGATTTAACAAAAGCCCATGGGAACGAAGGATTAGAATGGGCCGAGGATGCCCAAAGGAATAAAACAGGCCAAGGAAGCCCAAAATAGTATGACAACAAGCCTAGCAATAGTACTAGGCTACATGAACTGAGTGAAAGAAAAGTGTGTGGCAGGCCCAAAGGAGGCCCAGCGAGCACAAGCCAGAATGCAACATGACAGAGGTAATGGGGCGGCATGGCAGGAGTCCGCCAGCTCACAAAGAAGGCAAAGGTTGGATTGAAGAAGGAAAGGCTCATGCCCAAGCAAAACTCAGCCCAGGGAGGAAGCAAGATACAAAGAACGAAGACCCAGTAACTCATCAACACCACAAGAGATTAAAAATGAGTAACAGAACATGCAGCAAAGACCAAACAAGCCCCCAGGCTATGGCAAACACATGAACAGCAGACAAGCCATGGACTCACATGGAAGTGAAGCATGCACAAGGCTCAAGCACCACCTACTTGTACCCAGCCAATACAGAAGTGGTGGGCCATGGGTCAGAGGTAAGAGAATGTATGGTTTGGTGGTGGGGAGAAGGGAGAAGTCTATTTTGGGGCTTCCGGTCAAGCTCTTTTGGGGGAAATATCTTACTGGGATGACATACCACCCAAAGAAGAGAAAGATGAGCTGGAATCACTAGATGCATGTCATAGGATATAGTAAGAGAGAATGCGTAACCCTTATCTGAATGGGAATGCCACAAAGAGTAAAAAAACAAAACAAAACTCTTTTGTCTGGGAATGGAACGTGGCATGGCCAACACAAGGAAGTGGTGATGGCTGGGCAACTGACAAACTAGTGGGTGGTTTGGGAAAGACACTCATACCAGGACAAAAATAGTTTAGGGGTAAAACAGTAAAACTCATCACGACAGGCAATATAAAAAGGGCCTTCACTGTGCATAGTAAATGGGGAGGCAAGCACGAGAGATAACAAAGAAAAGCAAGTAAAAAAAAGCAAGAAAGAAACGAAGCGAAAAGATAAAAAAGAAAATAGGTAACATAGAAATCAGAAAGAAAATGGAGAGTGAAAAGAAAAACAAAGAGTGAAGAAGCAAGAAGTGTGGTAGGGGCATGCAGCTATAGACTACTCCTTTCTCTCCCTCTTAATAGCCTACTTTCTAGTAAGAATTTGAAGATAAGTCATCTAGGCCCATTTTTTCAAAGTGAGCAATTTTCGTGGCAGGATTTCCCCTGTGAAATTAACCACATTGAAGGGTGGTTCCCTTCCTGGACTTAAATTTCTTAAGAAACCAAGCACGGCAGACTAACCATTCTTTCTTTTTTTTGATCAAGCATTAATACTATTTCCTTTTCTTTTATTGTTGTTATTAATCTATTTCTGTCATACTCATATCACTGTGTTCTTTCCCCTTTTACTCAGAAAATGGTTTAATCTTTGTCTTTGGCTGATAGCAAGCATATTCTTCTTATTTTATCATATTATACCCTCCTGCTATAACATTTTTGTGACAGTATCTTCTGCTGTGGGCATGTGACCAAGGTCCCAACAAAGAGGTCCTAGCTTGTGCACAAGCTAGCTTGGGATGAGTTTCAGTCAAGCCAGTCTCGACTTTCGTATTCTAGAATTATTGGACTATAACGCAGCAGGAAGCAGTCCAGCCTAGAATTACAAAAAGGCCTACCACAACATGTAATAAAGATGTCAACAAAATTGAGGACAACATTGACTTAGACTCGTGTGGAGATAGTAATCTATATTTGGGATGGCAATAGGGTGGGGTAAGGCCAAAAGATGGGGATTTCACCCTCACTCTCCATAGTTTTATCTTATCTCATCCCTACCCCACCTCACCCTGCTCACAAAACTTTATTTTGTGTTAATCTATCACACCTGCCCTACACCTATTACAATTTTTTTTTAGAAAACTTGTTTCACTAATATAAATATACTTGAAATTACAATTAAATTTATTACATCAAATCAAATCAATTTTTAGTAAAAACTTAATAATATTATCTAAAGTGTTTAACAAGAAAATATCACAATCAAACAAAAATTCTTAATAATCATGCATTTGAATATTTAGTAATGCAAACTCAGTATTTAACACTAATAGAGTACGGCGGGGTTAAAAAAACCTAAACTCATCCCTGCTTCGACCTATTTTTTTGTGTTTAACAAGTTGTATTCCATTTTTTTTTAAAGATAAAAAAGTATTTGATATTCAAATACAAATGGATTGAGAATTGCAAACAATAGACATTTGTATAAGTGCCAACCTAATAGAGATGTATGCTTTTTTTTTTTTTTGGTACTGCATGCAGTCATACAACTATTCGCATCCTACTATGAATAATGAATAATATGCCAATATGCTTCTTCATTCCAACCAATGAAAGTTAATCAACCTTTTTTTTAAAGTATCTTTACCATTTGATAATTTGTGTTTTGTGACATATATTTCAGCAAAATTATAATATAGTTAAAATTTTTATAAGCCCATTTAAGGCTCGTAAAAAGCCCAACAAAGGTCCATTAAAGTTTTTTTTTTTTTTAAGTTCCATTAAAAGTCTATGATTGGCCCATTTAAAAGCCTATTAAACATAGCCGCTAAAGGCCCAATGGGCATTGTCCATGGCCCAATGGTTGGATGTTAGAGCAAATCAGCGTTCTAGTTCATAGATGTGTGAGCTCCGATAAGTGTAATTTCTTAACAGCTGAGCTCAATCTTCATGGTTTAAACGAATGAGTCACTCGTCGTAAGTGAAATCCTAGGTTTCGACCTCCACCATGTGTGACTGTCTTCTTCCCTCAGTCCCTCTATCCATCTCTCTCACCAAACATCGCTGCAATTTCATTCAAACCAAACCCAAGCCCACTTGGGCACCACAAAGCAGACCAGTTCCATTCATTCACACCCGAAACTCCACTCGTGTTTGGAATTCCAGAGTTCCTCTCAACCCAGGTGGAGCTCAAGGCGAATTAGCGTTTAAGGAAGAGAATGAGTTCGAGCTCAAAGAGAAAGAGGGAAACGGAATTGGTAAAAAGCGTGATGAAACGGCACCGTCTGGTTTAGATTTTGGTGAACCGAAGAGAGATAAGAGGAGCGAAGAAAGGTTAGAAGAGAGGGATTTGGTTGAAGTTGGAGAGACTGAAGAAAGAGTGGGATTGAGGAAAAGGAAACAAGTGGTGCGGAGGTCGAGTTTTCTGGCGAAGCAAGTGATTAGCATTCGAACTGCTCTTTGCTTGGGCTTTGTCTCTCAGCTTTGGGTGGACACCACATATGTAAGTTCTTATTACTGTTCAACTTCAACTTCTTCATCATGAGTCATGACCAACTTATGTTCATAAATCTATGAATTGCTAGAAATTTTGTGAGTGGTCAACAACCTTATAGCTTAATGCCATTGCCAGCTTTTCATTTAGTTGCTATGAATTGGTAGAAACTTTTCATTGTTTAAGTTTTGTGAGTGCATGTTGATAAATTAGCAATTGTACCAAAAGCTTAAGCGGTGAATTTAATAATTTAATCATAATTTTAACACTCCCCTCCTCACATGTGGGCCTAAACTCCTCATTAATAAATAGGACCGCAACAAGTGGGATTTTTAACATTTAAATTGGAGGTAAAGTGGAGACAACAGTCAAACTCAGGATCTCCTGCACTGACACTATGCTAAAATTATCAATTGTGGCAAAAGTTTAAGCTGTTAAGAAAATTTGTTCATTTAATTGTAATTCTAACACATATTTGCATACTAGTGTGTTATTAATTGCAAAATAAAACCTCTAATATTTTCATCAGAGACATCATGGTTCAAATACCCCTCCCCATTGTAACTATCGAATTATCAAAACAAAAAAGTGAGATAAAACCAAAATGTATCCAACAACAAAATTGAAAGAACATAAAATAAAAGATAAGAGAACTTTGGTGTTGGCACCTTGACTTGCTTGGAGTGAACACCAAGTAAGAGAAGGTAAACCTAGGTGACAGCTACAAGGGTTTGCTGGAGTTAGTACTTGGCCATTGCAAAAATCCCAAGAGAACTTTTACTAATCAATCAAACTGTTTAACTGTCTCTGTAGGATACAATACTGTGCTTGTATAGTCAATGGCTTAACCCTGATTTTAGTTGACTTGAGAAATCCTAATTTTAATTCTAATTGACTTGGGAAATCTCAATGAATTACAAAAATAATTTGACTCTAGAAAATTTATAAAATAACCTAATTAATTAATAAGACCTAAGGTAAAAATCTAATTGACCAATAAAAATATAATTGACTTTCAACAATAAAATATAATTTCTTTGTGCTTCATGTATTAGTTATGTTTATGTAAGTTCTCTGCTAATTGTTACTGGAACTATTATTTATTTATTTTTATATTGAATATTTTTTTTTTCCAGTGGGTAGTTTTGTTTGTAGAAGTGAGGCCAAACTTGCTTTCAGGGGAATCAGAAAGGTTTCTTCTTGAGGATGTCAGCCAGGTAGTTTTTAAAATAAATAAATTGTTAATATATTTATTGGGATTGTTTTGTGCACTCTATCTCTCTCTTCATAGCTATACACATATGAGGATTACATCACAAGTAGAAGTGTAGTTCACAAACCTTTAGAAAGATACAGTGTAATTTGGAAATGTTCCAACTATTCTAGGAGGTTTGGATCAAAGGTTGGGATTTATCATTTTGGGTATCTTCTAGGTGTTAGTCTAATATGCATGCAAGTTGTGTCTGTTTGTTACAGATAATCTTCATTTTGATGGCATAGGTGTCATTTTCTTCTTATATGGAAGAACATGCTGATTTGGAGAGGATGATGATGAACATATGTGGGTTGCTTTTGACCTTCATTTTGTTAAAGATCTTGTCCTGTCCTTGGTCATTTTCTGTAACCCATTTCACGTTCAGTTTCTGCATATTACCCTTGGCATATGTTTGCCATCCTGTTAGTTCTTATGCCAGCATTCTAATGTGAACATGTGAAGCATTTTTTTACCACACTTAAGTTATGTAGTTTCCAGGAAATTGATGGATCTATTTGACTTTAATTTGAAGGAACTTAATGCCTTTTAGATCTGCAAACCATCATTTCATGTATCTGTCTTGATTGTTATTATAGACATTTTTGGTCACTCTGTAGGTTATTCAATCTGTCATTCTTTGCAGGTTGGTGATGTTGTTCTCATCCAGGATGAGAGTGTTATGGAGAATGAGTTTAAAATGGTTGGACTGGAAACCTTGGTATGTTCCATTGTTTCTTCTCTTACTTAACACTTATTAAAATGAACCTATCATTATTTATGATTGTACACTCTTTGTTTTTCCTTTTCTTTGGTGGCTGGGTGGACAGGGGGGATTCATCATCTGGTAGGCTGTGCATAAGAAATAATCAGGGCATTAATCATTATGGCTAAGCAGTAGAGGACTTTGTCCAACAAACACATGGTCAATTGTAATCCTAGCCAAAATAAATAACTAGATAAATAAAACTAAAGAAGTAAAGAATGCCATTGTCCTTAGATTGCAAGCAATATTTGTATTAATACAAGAAAATTTATGAGCTGCACCCAAATGGCTTGGAAAAACTCAATACTGGCTAGTGCCTAAGTCAAATCAGAAGTTATAATAGCAGGTGGAGCCTCTACAGGAATTTCGTAATTTAAGGTATCAGACATGGCTTAAACATGGAGCTCTCCTTTTAGATATTGTGGTGCAATAGACTCATTCTGTTTATCTTATGGTAATTAGTTCATCAACTAATTTAGGTTTCCATCCTTGTGGAAATGAGTCTATTTAATTTATGCTTAATTTTATCTGAAGAATGAATTTGGGCAATCAAGTGTCATGGGAAGTTGATTGGAAGAAAGACATGCTCTTGTATGTCAAACCCCCTCCCCTCACTTTTGTATTTTTATTTGGATTTGGATCTCGAGTTGTTTTCATAATGCTGAAGGTTAGGACCATACACCCATATGGCCTCTTGTAAAACCCCAATTTGTGGGATTAGCAGTAGGTAGTGAATTGGTGTTACCTTCTTCAGAATATTTTATAGAAACATCTCATTTTTTTAGATTTTAACTTGTGATGTTTGTTAGGTAGGATACAAAGTCGTAACACCAGCTCGTCGGAATATCGGGAAGGTGAGTCAATTTTGTTTGCACCTACCTTTGTATTATTATTAGCTATTCTACAATCACCTAATATTTTACATGCTACTTTTCTAGGTGCGGGGGTATAGTTTTAACATTAATTCAGGGGCCATTGAATCACTGGAGCTTGACTCTTTCGGAATCTCCATTATTCCATCAAGTTTGGTAGGTGCACTAAAAAGGCAAATGTCAAAGATTTGAGTGCAGACTGCATGCAAATTACTTTTCACCTTCTTGAAAGATTCTGTGATTGCATGTTTTGTAGTCAATTATCTTGTTCGATGTGTGATATATTGACAATATACCTTTTGTTTGAAAAGGTGTTCTTTGTGAAATGTAAATGCAATTTGCTAGTAATTTCAGGTTAGCACCTATGCTCTCTTTGTGGAGGATGTGCTGGAAGTTATACCTGACGCAGTTGTCGTGCATGAAGCTGCAGCCTCACGCATACAGAGACTAACAAAGGTATTTTTCCATGCATAATGAAACCGCCCATCTTGCTTTTGCTCTGTGGTATGCTTTATTTGTAATCAGATATTTGGATGCTGATAAAATTCTTCCTTCTACTAAATTTATGCCATCTTATTGATGTTTGTATATACATGATGCATATATATGCACAGGTAAAGAGGCATGCATAAGGCACACAAATTGACTCCTTGCCTGTGCTTCTATATAAATATGATTATAAGCACTTTTATGGCATGCATATAATAGATGCATGCAGTTCTCTTAATTTTTTTTAAAAAAAATTTGTTTTGTCTTTTGTCATTTGGTAGTTCAGTGAGAATAATGTCTTGTTTCTGTGAGCTGGTTGGGAGATCCATGAAGTGGACCTTTCCAGCCTCATATTATGACACTAACCTGATCAGACATTGTGAGCTAAATGGGATTTAAGGTCTCCCATGGAACTCTCCCAAGTGAAAGAAGCCGACTTTGACAAATATTTGATCACTCCTAGTCAATTATCACATTTTCCCTTAAGTTTAAAATCCAAGTACTAAGCCCTCTATTTACTCTTAGCAGGGTTTTTTGGGCACCCAAAATATGGGGACTTCAGTAGATGAGCTTGGAGAATATCCAGACTTTAAAAGACCTGCTAGGTCTGAATATGGTCAGAGTGTAAGAAGAAGTTACGGTAGCCAGAGATTCCAACCAAGGAATAGGGAAACTGAGGATGATTGGGAGCTTCCGAAGGATTACTTGTGATCTTTAGGGTTTACCCGCTGACTCCCATGTAGATACATATGTACATTCTCATTGCTGTCTTTCCTCAATAGTCATGCCATTCATTTTCATCCTTGTGGTTGGATATCTTAAATTGTTTTCACATTTATAAGATGGAAGCTGTTGGACATACGAGGGACCTGAGTTAACGATGTTTTGCTGGATTCATTTGGTTTAGTTAATATAGCATTCATATAGTATAATAGCTATGCAATAAACGAGACCATTGGGTTTTTTGGCTTGTTGTATATGTATTGATACTTTACTCTCTGCATTATGCTCTATGACAACATTTTCTTCAAAACATAGAAAATAATGAACTGTTTATCTTGGGAAAAATGCACAAAACCCTCTGTGGTTTCCTTGTAAAACATAGAACCCCCTCAAGGTTTTGAGTACTACACACCCTTCTATGGTTTGTTTTATGAATGAATCATTAATTTGTTTTAAAGGGAAATTTTCCATTATGCCCCAAGTGGAATCCTAATTTTGATGTGAACTGTTATTATTCTTGAGAGATAAATAATAATAACATTGTTGAGATTAAGAAAACTCTAAGATCGACTAGCAAAAAAAGAAAACTCTGAGATCAAACGAACCGTAGAATACTCCAAGTCCAACAATTCGAACCTGGGCCGCAAAAGAAAACAAAAGCCCAATAGAAGGAAAAGAGCAGACATAGTACATAGGCCGTAGAGAAAATTTAAAAAAAAAAACCCAAAAAAATGGCCCATGCAGGTCTCGAACCTGCGACCTTCGCGTTATTAGCACGACGCTCTAACCAGCTGAGCTAATAGGCCAATTGTTGGATACTGTATTTCATATTAATAATTTTATTGTTATTTTATTAGACACCACTCAAAACCGGATAGACCAATTGACCAGGCAAATAGAAGTTCCACAACCTCTAGATCTGCGCTATCTGTATGTATGCAAGTAAATGTAAATGTTATCAGAACCGAGCAGCAGTATAATCATACCTGCACGAAATGATTGTCTCGCATTTACTCCTTACTTAGCATGCATGCTGTCACTGTGAGCTAGTAAACGCTCGACACTAAAGAGTAAAAGACAACACCTTTTTACCACTCACTATTTATTGCCATGTCAAATCATATTCATAGTTTGTGCAGGAAATAAATGAATAAATACTTATATATTTTTCTGAATTCACCCAAGAACACTCATTACAAGCAATACATACCAATATTGAAAGGTTGGTGAATTAAATTTTATTTGAGCATGAACATAGAAGTACTTTATTCGTTAGGTTCGGGGTTTAGTTAGGATATAGAGATATTATGGTAATTTTTAATGAAATCAAAAACAAAAGTTTTACACTAAAAGAGATTGAAATCATTCCTATAAGATTACACAAAAGGGCTTAATTTGCAATATTATGTACTACAAAACTTTTTTTTTTTTTTAATTTTTCTTAATGTAATTATCAAGTCATCTTGAAAAGGATTTTAGGATACCGACTGGTTGCTCAATGGTCCAATGTCACGGGGTTGAGGGGTTTTGTAATGTGAGAATCATGTTTGTTTAATGCAATTCTTTCCCACATCAAAATTTTGTATTATCTTTACTGATTTTGACACGGCTACTAGTCTTCAATTCTCAATGGGATGTTGTTCTTTTTTATTAGCTTTGTTTATACAAAAATCATCTCTTTTGTGTAGTTTCTTCCCACAGCTACTATACATGCTTTCTTCTCTTTTACTGCTTTACACCAACATCAAAGTCAACCTTCACATGGGGGGGATGGGGGACCTCATTAGCTCTTTCTTGGATTATCTCCATGTGTGAATTCCCAAGAAGATAATGTTTGGTATATGTACTTAAAAATTGAAAATTGTTGTTTGAAAACATGTGTAAAAATACATGTGGGTGAAAAAATGTGTGAAATTACGTGTAATGTTATTTAAAAAATGAAAATTGTTATTTGAAAACATGTACCAAATACCCCACTGCATACATTTTTAACATGTAAAATTAAAAGCATAGATGAAAAAAAATGAAGACATTATAAGTGAGTTTTCTATGATTATTATAGCTTTGCATCAATGATTAATTAAAAAAAAATGTTTCATAGAAAAAAATTAAAGAAAAATGTAATAAATTAAATAGAATGAGGATTTTTTTTTTTAAACCCAAGGGCATGGGGCATGCTAAATATTGATTTCATGGTGGACAAATTAACTTACTAACCACATCTTATATAGTCAATCTCAACATATATTCAACTATTTTAACACAGTATACAAATTGGTCACCAAGATCATAGTCAAAAGACTCCGCCCTTTTTTGCCTAATCTCATCTCTCCCCTCCAAACCGCCTTTGTTCCAGGAAGGTTGGGGTTGGATAATATGATCATCGCTCAAGAGATTATTCATACAATGACGCTTAAGAAGGGGAAGACGGGGTTTATGGCCATCAAAATAGACTTGGAGAAAGCTTATGATAGGCTTGAGTGGCATTTTATTAGAGATGTTCTTGAGCTTTACAGGCTGCCCTCCTCTCTTATCAAACTTATTATGAGTTGCGTGTCTAGTTCGTCGATATCTATTCTTTTTAATGGCGGCAAACTGAAGCCCTTTCATCCTTCAAGGGGTATTAGGCAAGGGGATCCTCTTTCCCCGTATTTATTCATCATGTGTATGGAAGTGCTTGGTTTCCTTATTGCACGAAGATGTGAGAAAAACTTGTGGGATCTTGTCCGGGCTTCGAGAGGTGGCCAAACGTTTTCTCATCTCTTCTTTGCCGATGACCTTGTTCTATTTGCAAAAGCTGATCTGCAGAATTGTACTAGTGTGAGGGAGACTTTGGATACCTTCTGTGAGTTATCGGGTCAAAAAGTCAGCCTAAGTAAATCTAAAGTTTATTTCTCCCCAAATATCAGTCCTGAAGCTAGAGAGGAAATGTGTGGGGTGCTTGGCATTCACTCGACCCCAAATCTTGGTAAGTATTTGGGCTTCCCGATGAAACATCCAGGGTCAACATCGCACGATTTTAACTTTGTGGTGGAAAGGGTGCAAAACAAGCTGCAAGGCTGGAAAACTAACTTACTGTCAATGGCTGGTAGGGTAGTGATTGCCCAATCGGTCCTTTCAGCAATCCCTGCCTATGTGATGAAAGGGTGCATGCTCCCTACTCGAATTATGAATCATCTTGACAAGGTTAGTAGGAATTTTGTGTGGGGATCGACGGAAGAGCATAAAAAGCTGCATATGGTTGGCTGGGGTAAAGTTACTAAACCTAAGTGCCGAGGGGGTTTGGGCATTCAGGAAGCAAGAGGGAGAAACTTAACTCTAGCTGCTAAATTGTGTTGGCGAATGGAAAACTCAATAAATGGAGGCTAGGCTAATGTATTGAGGAAAAAGTACATGTTTGGGCGAGCTAGTAAGCCAAAGGCTCATTCTAGAACTTGGAAGGCAATGAAGATTGGTAGAAGCATCTGTGAGAAGGGTTCTAAGTGGTCTGTGGGTTGTAACAGCCAGCTTAGCTTCTGGAATGATAATTGGTTGAATATTGGCACTATTAGGTCCCTCATTGAAGGTCCTCTGAACTTAGCAGAGAGTGAGGTGTGCATAAAGGAGGTGACTACAGATATTGGCTGGGATTTGACAAATTTCTCTTTTGTCTTTCCTAACTACATTCTGAAGGCAGTGAGAGCCATCCCTATTAGAGGATATGCTAAGAGGGAGGACCACAGGAGCTGGATTTCCAGCTTAAATGCGGATTTGACTCAAAAAATGCGTACCAATTGGCAGTTGATGATAACCTTGAGACTCCGGATTTTCATGGCAAATGGTTTTGGAAACTCCAAACTTTGCCCAAGATGAAAATGTTCCTGTGGAAATGCTTGCACATGAGCTTACTTGTGAAAGCCATTTTGGCACATCGTGGTATTGGCGGCTTGGGTGGCTGTGATAGCTACACGGAATTGGATGAGAGTATTATTCATGTTTTGAGGGATTGCCCAATAGCACATAACTTTTGGGTGCAATCTAGCCGTCCTATAAGTCTTAAACAGTCTTTCTTGGATGATCTTGTGACTTGGATAAAAAAGAATGCTTTATACTCTTCTAAGGCTCATGGTAAGGATTACGGCTGGTGTAATTTCTTTTTACTGGGCTTGTGGAATTTGTGGCTGCAAAGGAACAATAAGGCTTTCAAGCAACAGTCCCTCAACCCAAAATTGGTACAGGTGGTGGAAATGCAAACTCATGAGCTCATGTATTGTGTTTTGGAGCCTGACACGGGGAAGGATAGTTTTGTGCGGTAGGTCAAGTGGTTGAAACTAGCTGTTGGTTGGCACAAGCTAAATACTGATGGTTCGGTTGTAAGCTCTTGTGGACTAGCAGGGTGTGGCGGTTTACTTAGAGATAACGCCGGGCAGTGGATAGTGGGGTTTGCTAAGTCCATTAGTTCTAGCTCTAGTATCGCCGCGGAGCTGTGGGCTTTGAGGGAGGGGCTGGGGTTGTGTTTAGAAAGGGGAATTACTGTTGTGGAGGTTGAACTTGATGCTACTGCAGCAATTTCTTTAGTCTCTAGCAATGTCAAAACTAATGGAGATTTGTCCGGTTTTGTTAATGATTGCAGGGAGTTGCTGATGCGTTTGCCTCAAGTTAAACTAGTGCATTGCTTCAGAGAAGCAAATTTTTGTGCGAACGCTTTAGCTAAACTGGGTTCTGCTTCTGCAGATTTGTCCTCTGTTTTTGTCTCCCCCCCCCCCCCCCCTTGTTATTTTGCAATTCCTGTATGATGATATGTTGGGCGTTTTCCGCTCTAGACTCTATACAACTGGTGCTACTGTTAGTGTTTCTTAGTTTATAATAATTCCATGTTTACCAAAAAAAAACTTGGTTATAAGCTTATGTTACTGTGTTCAATAGAAAAAGAAAAATCAAGTAATTTGAGAATATGTTTAAACATGTTCAATAAAAAAAATTTAAACCAATAATTTAGTTTGATAATGAACTTGATTTTTTTTTTTCCTGAGAAAAATGAGCCTCTATTTATTTTATTTATTTATTTTTATTTTTTGAGGAACCGGCCTGGAAATCCAGACAACTTGAATTCATTGTGTTGAAAATCTATTATAAATCTAAAGTGGGATCCACAAGACTTCTATAAAAGGGTGGCTTCATAGTGTTAATCAACAAACTAATCATCAATTAATCATAGATCCGGAGCGTAGAGACTGGTAGTTGTTAAGAGAATTATTTATTTATTTAACTCTAGTCTCTGTCCATCCAAATCTCAACCGTTTGAAAATGATTAAGTAGCCGTTTGATTAGCGCCTTCTACTTTCAAATTCAAATCTTATCCCCTCTTTTAATAATCTCACGTTCACACTCACATCTCCCAAAGAAACACACAAACCACAAACAAACCTCACACATTATTCATTCACCGTTCACCAATGCCAACGCCTCGGTTCCCAGTCGCCGGAGACCATAAACTCCGGCCAAAGTCCGGCAGAACACCTCTCCAGCAGCTGAACTCTCCGGCGAACCATGTCACCGACTCCTCTTCACACACCAAGCCAGCAAAGCAAACCCAGATCGAGATCTGCATCGCCGACCAGTCAAACAAAGAGAACATCATCCACCGTCAAATCTGTTCCACTCCTCCGCCGTCGGCGGCTCCGACTCAGATGGAATCTCTGGACGCGTCGCTCGCGGAGGAGCTGAGCGCGATCAGGAAGAAGATGGAGAGGCTGAGGTCGGACAGAGAGAGAACGGAGAAGATGCTGAGAGAGAGGGACTTGATGTTGGAGGTGAAGATGAAGGAGGTCGAAGAGAGAGGAGAGATTCAGAAGAGCCTCGAAATCGAGCTCGATAGATTGTACAGATTGAACCAACTCCAATCTCAATCTGTGGTAACCACTCAGTATTCAAATTTTGATTTCTTTGTTTTTGAATTCGTTTAATTTTTTGAGATATTTTGTTTTCAGAGAGTTTCTACGATTCGATCTCTAAGAGAGAAGGAACAAGTAAAGAAGAGTAGTGAAAGGCAATCACCTCCAAATTCGGTATGTTTTTTTGGTTTTTCATGCCAAATTCAATTTTAAAATTGACCATTTTTTTTTTTATTTGTTATATTAAAAAACTCAAAACATTAATGAAATGTGTACTTAATAGCCTAAAGTTATAAATTTCTTTAAAATAAATTAATATTGCTACACATTTTAAAATTTTAATGGTTGAATTTCATGTTTTTTACATTTTTAACACATATCAAATTTTGATTTTTGTGTCAATCTAATTTTATTTACTATATAATTTATAAATTTATTTTTTTGCATAATTTTAGCTTACAATTTTAATAATTGATTGATGACATAATTATTAATCTTTTTTATTTTCTAACAATTTTGTAAGTATAAAGAATATAAGAATAAAATATAATTCATCGGTAAATTCGTCAAAATTTGATGTTTAAATGGCTTCATTGACAACTATTATTTATTTAATAAAACTTTTTTTAAAAAATTGTTTAAATGGCTTCATTTGTTAATTGATTTGAACATAATACCACATTTACTCGTTTTGACAAAGTGGGGGATTAAATTGATAATAATCAAACCTTAAGAACTAATTTAGATTGAATTTTAATCTTGAAGATTTGTTGTTGTATAAAGTTTAAACTGATTGATATTTTTTGTAAAATTTAATTAATTGATCAGGAAATGACTGTGGAGGATAGAGAGGAATCAGAATTTGGTGATGAAAGCATAATACAGAGTCCAGGTTCAGCTTCGTCAGCAATTATAATAGAGAAATGAAAGTTTCTCTATAAAATTAGAGTTTTAATTTTTGGTTCTGTTTTTTATTTTATTTTTTATAATGATTTCTTTTACGGTTCACTTTTACTTGGAAAATTACCATTTCCCTCGTTGTAGAATTTGAAGAAACTTTAGAAAGGAAAAAAAAAAAAAAAAAGTAAGAATATGATATTTCATTGTTTATCAGCTTGTATTGTCACTATTTTGTAATAGATTGAGCTCCAATTTTGAGACCATTCGGCGCTCCTCTTGGCTAAATTTCAACCCTGCTTTTCAAAAAGTGGTGCTACAAAGTCGCAAGGACTGTTGCATTGCATACAATGATGGTAAGAGTAGGCCATTTGAAATGATGAACGCGTGGCCAAGAAAGAGTCTTTGTTTTTTGTCTTTTTTGTTTTTTGTTTTTCTAGTTTTTTTTTGTTTTTGTTTTTGTTTTTGTTTTTGGAAGCATACCATAGAATTGCAGTATACAAAGTCTACTCGATAACCACGGCTTTTTGTCATCATGTCCTCTTACCAAAAGTTTAAAACAATAATTGAATTTTTTTTTTAATGTAAATAAGTTTCAAAACTTATATATTTTATTTAACAACAATAAACTTTATTTGTTGAACTAACTAAAACTCACGACTAATAGTTTTAGTTGAGATATACCTTTAGTATCACATAAGGTAGGCCATTTGAAATGATGAACGCGTGGCCAAGAAAGAGTCTTTGTTTTTGTCTTTTTTGTTTTTTGTTTTTATGGTTTTTTTGTTTTTGTTTTTGTTTTTGTTTTTGGACGCATACCATAGAATTGCAGTATACAAAGTCTACTCGATAACCACGGCTTTTTGTCATCATGTCATCATACCAAAAGTTCAAAACACTAATCAATTTTTTATTTATTTATTTTTTATGTAAATAAGGTTCAAAACTTATATATTTTACTTGACAACAATAAACTTTATCAGTTAAATTAACTAAAATCTACGACTAATAGTCTTAGTTGAGATATACCTTTAGTATCACATAAGCTTAAGCTTTGCTTCAATCATTCATCTCTCTAATTTTCCTGTGATACATTGTGATAGGCAAGTTATAGCTTATAGTGATACTCAAATTTCTTAAAAAGTTCATTAACAAATACTTTAAGAGTATTCATTGACATAAAACTTAAAAAGTTAAAGTTGCAAATTTCCTAATAACTTAAGAGCTTAAAGTTCTGAATTTATATATAACAAATTACATTGAGTAGAGTTTTTTTTCCCCTAAAAGCTCTAGAATTCAACTTTAATTACCTTAAAGCTCTAAAGGTTCCCCTTAAAGCTCTTATTGAGTTTGCCAAATGTTTTACAATTTTTACGAAGAGCTCTAAGAATCTTAACACTACCAAACATGTTCTTAGTAGTACTGTAGTAGAGCCTTTGCAATATAGAGTTCTATCTAAAGAGCTTTCTAAGTGGTTTGAGTGTTTGGCAAATTGCTTTAAAGTTCTTGATTTAGGATGTATGAACAATGAATTGTAGTTTTATTTTTCCTAAAAGTTTCAAATTTCAAGTTTTGCTTTAAAGTTGTTTTAAGTGTTAAGAGCATCTCCAACAGCACATGTAAAAACAAAATAATCTCTAAAATAGAAAATGAAACAAAAAAAAAAAATGGTCTCCAATAGTTTCTCTAAATCACAAATTATTTCTTGATGAGCTACTGTACATTAGCAATTGGATTTTTTTATTAAAAAATTACAACAATTACTATTATATCAATTCTTTTTCTTTCTTCTTGATTTCTTTTTTCTCTCATACTATTATATCAACTAATATTTAAATAAGATAACAAAAGAATAAAGAATCTATTAAAAAATGTATTTGAAAAAGTAGATAGATAAAAAGTAAATATAACTATTTACTCATCAAATAATATAAAAATTTAAAGAATTTACTAGATACGCTCTAAGGACTTCTTAAAAGACTTTTTAGTGGGTTGTGAGACACTTTTATATTATAATAATAATAATAATAAAAATTTTGGTTGAGCAACAAGAAATGTAACGAATCACATGAAACAATTGGGAGGAACAAAATGAAAAGAAGTTTATCTCCGGCTCACGATGTGAACCAAGACTATTTAACGGTCATGAAAAAAGATGAGGTTGAAGAGAAATAATAGAAGAAATCACGTGGGAAAAAAACTTTTTTCATTTTTTGGGAACTGAAAAAAGAAAAGAAAAAAACTGTTTTACTATTTTTTTTTCTTCAATCCACAAACGTTATATAAGATAAGGCCATAAGGACATGTCGCCATGTCGGGCAAGCCAACAATTTGTGGTCCAATTAAAACGACAGGAACTTGAGACTTGAAAAATCATGCAGAACACGTACATTTTCAGGAGAGAGAGTAGAGGATTCTCTCTGTTTGAGTTTGAGTGAACAGCCCAGCAAAATCTGCAACCACAAAAAGCTGCAAATGTTCTTCTTTAGTATATGTAAAGGGATTTTCCTAATATAGGAAATTATTTAAAAAAAATTATGAAAAAATAAAAAATTATCAAAATTTTGACCCTTTTTTATAAAATGTTTTTGAAAATAGATGATTAGGGCACATATTAACTGAAGGAGAATGTTAACCAGCACCGCTCGGTGCTGGTTAAGGGCAAAAAAGACATAAAATTTGTCTAAAAAAGTAAAAAAAAAAAAAAACTTAAACAGTACCTACAAAACTGAAAACTTGACATATATGGAAAAAAAGACAACTTGTGTCAAAAAAAAAGTAAAACCTTTTGTGCTTAACGGGCACCGTGCGGTGCCCGTTAACACAACTCTTAACTGAATTCATTTTTGTCATAATTCGTCATGTGTCAAATTGTGAATAATAATAAAAAATGGACAACGGGATTGATTCAGTTGGCAAGGCTCGAACGCTTCGTCCAAAATACCTAAGTTCGAGTCTTATTGACAACAATCCTCCTTAATAGAGCGATTTATAAGTCTAATGTAAGCCTTTTATGCTTAATAGCCTCCCTCACCTAACCTTTTTTTTTATAACTAAAAAAAAAAAGATAAAAAAATGTGGGACTATATGGGTCTACGTCTCCAGTCCTTAGCAAAAATGGTGTAAAATGTCATAGTCCTAAGATGGCTCACATGTAAATAAAGCTAGTAAGACTCCAAAATAGGCTAGGTCCTCACTTTCTTCACATTCTCAACGGCATGATCTGGCCCCATTTGATCCTTTCATGCAAAAAAAATCGACGGCTATAAGAAGAGGATCTGGATCAGTAAGCATTTTAGAACACAAGGACACAAACACAACACAACACAACACAACAGAGACTTTTTCAACTGCAACATAGTAATAAAAGTAACATGTTACTGTGCTACGTTTAGACGGTGTTTTGGGAAATGAACAATGTTGTGAATACAGCGTAAAAGGAAAGTGACAACATATGCATTGATCCGTATGATCAACTGGTCTGGTTGTCTGACTAGTGACTACTACATGATAGTGAGTTTGATTAATCGTCACGAAACGCAACGCAACGCACGGGCAAGAGAAAACAGTGGCCCTTATGATGAAGATGAAAGCTACATTTGCCGCTAGCTCTTTCGTACCTTTTCGTACTCTATGGGTCAGTTTTGGGAATAGCACTCCAAAGTTGCACTACATTTTTCTGAACCTACTGCAACACTAATATGTATGAGGATTTTCATTAAGGAAAAAAAAACGCATGAGGATTTTTTTAAATTATTTTATTTTTTTAAGTACAGGTCTCTGTTTTCTTGGGTTTTGCACTTAATTGTTCCATCTTGGCTGATAGTTTTCTTATATTTAGATATGAATTAAATAAATTTACTCAAATTGGATTGGATTAAGATTGATGTAATGAATTAAACACATAATTTGATGACTTATCACTAACCATTCTAAGGTTAATTTCATATACAATATGTTTATTTGTATAGCGCGAGGCAAAATATTAAAAGCAGGTTTATTTCAAAAAGTTAAAAGTTATATTATTTGAAATAAATTTGAGACAAAAAATAATGTAAATGTAAGATCCACAAATAGTATATGAAATAAATAAAAAAGTCAATTTATAATTCGATGCCAAACACGTAGAAAATCAAATATTATGGTTCAAGTATAAAATCTAACTAAATGATATGAAAATTTATTATTGTCTTAAAAATAAGAATTAGTTTAGTTTGGATAAGCCGGTGCGTGGTTATGTAAATTAAGTTATAATCTAATATTCAATTTTAATTTTGGTGTTAAAAAAGAAATAGTGATTGTTTGGGGTGTGTGTGTATGCGACCAATACCATACAAGAGATTAAGTGGCTAATGTTGACAAATTATTGTGTGGGATATTGTTTAATATTTGGCTTGAATCTACTCGGCTTGATTTGTTTACAACTTAAACTCCAATCACAAGAGGTCATATAAACAATTGTGAAAAAAAAAATCTAAACAAATATTGTGTCTACAATACACTTAATAAATGTACTGCTCAAAAAAAAAAAAAAAGCACTTAATAAATGTCAATTGTAGTAAATAATACCTTAAATTCATTTTTTAATTAAAAAAAGAGCCTTAAATTTCACATACCAGGTTTAAGGTATTTATGAGAATTAAGCAGGAAGCTTCTAATTAACACCGAAAAACGGAGGAGAAATATTTGGCAAAATATAAGTTTGTATTTTTTTTTTTTTTTTGAGAAAAAATATTAGTTTGTATTTGATGTACCTAGACATTCTCTATTTTACTAAATATAGATTAGCTTTATAAATTGACTTTTTTTTTTAATAGAATCCTTTATAAAATAATTTTCTAAGATGATTTGGTTCAAACTCTATCATTTATTTTTAAGTCACGATTTTCCTTTAAGATTAGTTGTACCCACTAAACAAATCTTACAAGTTAATTTTGTTGATAATATTATTTCTATGGTGATATATAATTGTTAATATAAGTCGTTATTCGTTCTTATTTTTCATGAATAATCATCATTCTATTGAAATACAAGACAAAAACACCATATAAGCATAAGTTAGCTGCACAATACAAAATAAATAAAAAAATAAAAATTTGAGGGAAAAATATAAAAACAAGCTTAATTAATAATTTTTTGTTTTTTTATAGAGTTTTAATCTATGACGTTTGTTCTTAGTGATAACTCTTAAGTTTGACTAATAATAAATATAAATACACGCATGTTCATCAAAAAATAATAAATACACGCATGCTTCAAATCCTACAAAACTATTAAAATAAGTCAATAATAAGAAGAATGGTATGATCAATTGGTCATACTTTTTTTTTTATTAAAAAAAACTATTTTCTTGTTATAATTAATTTTTTTCCCTTCTTCCCCAGCCAATTGATTGAGGTTCCTTTAAGATTAGTTGTACCCACTAAACAAATCTTACAAGTTAATTTTGTTGATAATTTTATTTCTATCGTGATATATAATTGTTAATATAAGTCATTATTCCTTCTTATTTTTCATGACTAATCATCATTCTATTGAAATACAAGACAAAAACACCGTATAAGCATCAATTAGTTGTACAATACAAAATAAATAAATAAATAAATAAATTTGAGGGAAAAATATAAAAACAAGCTTGACTAATATATATATATATATATATTATAGAGAGTTTCAACCTATGGCGTCTGTTCTTAACGATAACTCTTAAGCTTGACTAATAATAAATATAAATACACTCATGTTCATAAAAAAATAATAAGTACACGCATGCTTCAAATCCTACAAAACTATTAAAATAAGTCAATATTAAGAATAATGATATGATCAATTGGTCATATTTTTTTTTATTAAAAAACTATTTTCTTGTTATAATTAATTTTTTTTCCCTTCTTCCCCGACCAATTGATTGAGGTCTTACATTTAAAATTTCATAACAAGTTCACATATGTATTATTATTATTTTTAATTATATAAATAGGGTGAAAATTTTTAAATCTTAAATGTTTTTTTAAAAACAGCAAACAATCTAATTAAATTACAGGACTCTTCATTATTGGCTGACCATATGTATCATGTATTTTTTTTCTTTTAATTTTTTTTTTATTTAAAGTAGTTAAAAATATCCTTGCATAAATACCTTATTCCTCCCCTCTAGACTCAACTTGAGGCTGTTGCTTTTCCATGCACTATCCCCTTCCATCTAGACTTGACTCAAGGCCGTTGTGTTTCCATGCGCGTAAGGCATGAGAGTTACTATTCAACTCAACTCACACAATAATGATTGCATATATTATTGAGCAATGGGGCATGAGAGGTACTATTCAATTCAATTCACACGATAATGACCGCATATATTATTGATCAACGAAGATGATTGTGTATATATAAAAAAATAGAATAGAATATGAAAAAAAAAAAATTCAAATCTTTAATGCCCCCAAAATTAGACAAGGGGCACCAGAATATGCAGCGGATTTACTTGTTCTATTCAACAAAGTTTATCATATATTAGAAAAATTGGAAATAAAACAGTTCATAGAGGTGAATATTTCTAGAACAGAATAGAATCTAATACCATGTCCGAGCATCATAGATTTTGAGATTATCGCCCTTTTAAGTTTCATTGAGAAAATCTAGGAAGTAAAAAAAAATATATTAAATACGAATAATTACAGTGCAATCCCACAGAATCCTTGCATTAAAATTTACCAAAACCTATAATATAGCTTTTTTTTTTTTGTTTTTTTTTCTGCAAATAAATTAATAAACAGCATTACAAATTAGTCCACAATTCTTTTTACCACAATTACAACCGGTCAAATTATAAGTAGTTAACCATCACTTGTATCACTTCTGTCATTGACAAATAGTTGTGAAAATTTGCGTGGTTTAAACTTTTAAACTCCTTCTTTAATTTTAAACAAGCAAAGTAAATAATAATTAAAAAAAAGAAAGAAAAAGAAATGGACTCAGCCACACCCACACCCACACCCACCCAAATAGAAAAACAGCAAGAGAGGGTTGTGGCAGAAAAGGAAAAAAAGGACGAAACGAGACGAGAGAGAAGAGGAGGTCAGTGAGTGACACCAGCCTAAGCCACCACCCAAGATTCGTGCTTTACCTCTCATCTCTCTCTCTCTTATTTTCTCTCTGCGATTTTCTCGCTTTTCGTGCTCTCTTTCTCTCTCTCTCTCTCTCTTCCCATCCCTTTCGTGTTAGATCTCCTTCGTTTCAAACCAAAAAAAAAAAAAAACAAGGAATTGGTAATTACAGCCTCATTTTTATTTAATTTATTTTAATTTTATTATATATCGAGCCCCAGGTTTTTTCCTGGTTCATTGAGAAATCAGGGGCTAGATCCCCGATCTGTGGTCGCTCTCAGATCGATTTTCGCTTTTTTTGCATTCAGTGCTGCATTGATTTGAAAAAAAACACACACACAGAGAAAGTCTCTGATCTGATTCGTTCGATCTCTAATTCTGAGCCTCCAATCTGAAACCTTTCATTCTTTTCAGGTACGTTTTTTACGATTGCGATTTGAGATTGGCAAAAAAAGAAAAAAGAGAAAAGAAATTGTGATGCCAGATATGTGTTTACGGAAATAAAATATGGCAGTGATTCATAAATTTTGTTTTTGCAGTTTTGGCATTTGCTGAAGGATTTCCTCCGTACGCGAGATCCAAAAATTGATCTTGTAAGTGTGCTATCATTATCATTGTTATTGTTATTCATATTCATTGTGTTCAAGTTTTGTTATAGAATTTTGAAAAGAAAGTATGTTTGTTTTTTGTTTTTGTTTATAGAGCTGAGTGGAAAGGAAAGGTGTAGTGGGGTAATGAAAAAAAATGGAAATTTGGGGTTGAGTTTTTGAGACGGAGATGGGAATTGGGGCGAGACGAGTTTTGGAGAATTTGATTATTATTATTATTATTAGTGATCTTTTATGACTACTGATACAACAAATTCGCCTCGACAAATCGGCTCCTTAAGCTGTCTCTGCCCCAATGCTTCATTTTCTTCTTCGGTTTTCGACGATGCTCAGTGGAATCTCTTAGGTGAACAGCAACACCAGGATAAGGTTAACGAGGACGAGTTTGATCAGATTGAGCTTGAGGAAGGTGAAGGCAGAGACGAAATCAAACCCCTTGAGCTAGATCATATTGGTTCTCCTTTTAAGGATCCACAATTGGGGGTGTTGTCTCAGTCCAGGGTTTTCTTTGAGCAGTTTCCATTGGAATGCCCCAGAGAAGAGAGGATTCGGCGAATCTTATCTATGGGTTCAATGGATAGGCATAGCAATGGTAATAATCACAACAACATTCACATCAATGCCAATGGCAATGGCAATGCCAATGTGGCTGCTTTGGAAATAGAGAAGCCGCGTAGCAAGCATCGATTTCGCCATAGCCAGCATAAAAGTTTGCAGTTTGATGAGGATAATCTGTCACATGAAGATAATCCGAGGTTGATTTATATCGATGACCCAAGGAGGACTAATGACAAGTATGAGTTTACAGGGAATGAAATCCGAACGAGCAAGTACACAATCATAACCTTCTTGCCCAAGAATCTCTTCATTCAGTTCCACCGCATTGCTTATTTGTATTTCCTAGCCATTGCTGCTCTCAACCAGCTTCCCCCTTTGGCAGTGTTTGGCAGAACAGTGTCACTCTTCCCGCTCCTGTTTGTGCTTTGTGTCACGGCTATCAAAGATGGGTACGAGGATTGGAGAAGACATAGGTCTGATAGGAAAGAGAACAACCGGGAGACTCTGGTGTGTCAGTCTGGTGAATTCCGGATGAAGATTTGGAAGAAGATACAGGCCGGCGAGGTTGTGAAGATTTCTGCTAATGAGTCGATTCCTTGTGACATGGTTTTGTTAGGGTCTAGTGATCCTAGCGGACTTGCCTACATCCAGACTATGAATTTGGATGGTGAGTCTAATTTGAAGACCAGGTATGCCAGGCAGGAAACGGCTTTAGCTGTATCCGATGGGGGCATGATTTCGGGGCTTATCAGGTGTGAACCGCCTAATAGGAATATATATGAGTTCACTGCCAACATGGAGTTCAATGGGCATAGATTTCCCCTCAGCCAATCCAATATAGTTTTGCGTGGTTGTCAGCTGAAGAACACAGACTGGATAATTGGTGTTGTGGTGTATGCAGGGCAGGAGACGAAAGCAATGTTGAACAGTGCAGCCTCCCCTTCCAAGAGAAGCAGACTGGAAGGATACATGAATAGAGAAACCCTTTGGTTATCTATCTTTCTCTTTATTATGTGCCTGGTTGTGGCCTTTGGAATGGGCCTATGGCTCCTACGCCACAACGATCAGCTAGATACCTTGCCTTATTACAGAAAGAGATACTTTACAACTGGGAGGGATAATCTGAGAAGATACAAATATTATGGTCTCCCTATGGAGACTTTTTTTTCTTTTCTGAGTTCAATTATAGTGTTCCAGATTATGATTCCGATATCTCTTTATATAACGATGGAGTTGGTTCGTTTGGGTCAGTCATATTTCATGATCGAAGACAATCACATGTATGACAGTAGTTCTGACTCAAGGTTCCAGTGCAGATCGTTGAATATAAATGAGGATTTGGGTCAAATACGCTATGTTTTTTCTGACAAAACTGGGACTCTTACTGAAAACAAAATGGAATTCCAAAGAGCAAGTGTGTACGGGAAAAGCTATGGGAACTCCTTGCCTATGGTGGATTTACTGCAAGAACAGAACATTGTTGGTATGACAAAGTACTTAGCTTTTTATGATCTTCTTTAACTTTGTGAAATTAATCATGCCTGCGGTTTCTGCGCCACCACCACCCCCCCCCCCCCCCCCCCCCCCCCCGTTTCTAAAAAAATAGACTTCTTGCAATACTGGATCTGGGATTTTTATTTCCTTGTGAACCTGAGGTTCTTTATGTTATTCCTTCAAGCTTGTTATTCTTGCTGACTCAATGATTTACTTCAACTTCAGTGGCTACGTGTCCAACCAATAAATGTTTGGTGCATGAAGTGTTTGTGACAAATTTACTATGTTGGGCAATAATTTGTGTTAGATTATTTGCATTATGTTTGTCTTCACAAGTCACAACAATTTATTTTTTGGCAATTGTCCAGTCTTACTCTTTTCCAGGCAGTTACTTAACCTAAATGATCTCTTCCTAATTTAGATGAAAGACTTTTACGCGACCTGGCCTCTTGTAACTTATTCCGCATCTCACATTGTTGAGGTGGCAATTGACTTTCTACTATCTGGAAGTTGATTGGTATGGATAGGTTTAGGTTGTTCAAATTGTTGTCCATGTGTCTTGCCCTTAAGAAAGCCTGCAATATATGGTGTGCCCAATTTGTAACATTGCTTCAACAATGAAGTTGGGAATCCTTGTGAATATTTAATTGACGTGGAATTCTACTTGCTAGAATTGTTAGATGACAACGTTATTTTTGATTTCAGTTGTTGAGGTTTTATTTTCTTGTGCATGGAGATTTATATTCTTAGTTTACAAGATTGGGAAACGTTAGTTTATTTTTTTGAGATTAGGAATGGATTTTATGTACTTACTAAAAAAAGAGTCCCAATGTCCCACCAAGGAAAAAAGGTTTTGATAGTTTTTGTGGTAATTGTTGATCAGTCTGCAAATCAAGTTTATGGAGTGTGGCATTTTAAATCTTATAAATACGTGAATATGAACATTCATTCTATTGAATATTTTTTGATTGAAAATGATTCGGGGATTTGATTGGCATAGACATTGTTTATATGACTCGTTGGCATTTTGCACTATCATATTTTATAATCTTATAAGCCAGGTCATACTAGTTTGACAGATGATCTTTTTTCATAGTGCTGTAGATGGTTTCTTTGTTGAATGCAGGAGTTCCTGCATAGAACATTCCCCATTTTCACTTTTTTGAACCTTCATTCTTTATGATTTTGCAGCAGCAGCAGGTAGGAGGTGGAAGCTTAAATCTGAAATTGCTGTTGACTCTGAACTCATTGAATTGTTGCACAAAGATTTAACTGGAGATGAAAGGATTGCGGCGCATGAGTTTTTCCTTACACTTGCTGCATGTAATACTGTGATTCCTATTCTTACTCATGGTACATCTTCTAGTTGCATAAAGAGTGAATTGCAAGAAGACAGCGTAGCAGCTATTGATTATCAAGGAGAATCTCCTGATGAGCAAGCACTGGTTGCTGCAGCCTCTGCTTATGGATATACTCTTTTTGAGCGCACATCTGGGCATATTGTGATTGATGTCAATGGTGAGAAACTAAGGTAGAAAGTCTCTCACTGATGACATACTTGTATGTGATATCACCAAAGATTCTTTTACACATAGTTTTGATACTTCTTAAAGTAACTTCATCCAATTTTTGTGCAATTTAGGTTTGATGTACTGGGACTGCATGAATTTGACAGTGTACGCAAAAGAATGTCTGTTGTCATCAGATTTCCTACTGGTGCAGTAAAGGTGTTGGTCAAAGGAGCTGATACTTCAATGTTCAGCATTTTAGCAAATGGCACTGAGATGGATGATCATATAAGGAATTCCACTCAAAGCCATCTTAGTGGATATTCATCACAAGGCTTACGCACACTTGTATTAGCTGCCAGGGATCTTACAGATGAAGAACTTGAGGTGTGGCAATGCAGGTATGAGGATGCTAGTACTTCATTGACTGACAGAGTGGTAAAACTCCGTCAAACAGCAGCTCTAATAGAATGCAACTTGAAGCTTCTTGGGGCTACTGGAATTGAGGACAAGCTACAAGAAGGTGTTCCAGAAGCCATTGAGTCTCTTCGGCAAGCTGGCATTAAGGTCTGGGTTCTGACAGGAGATAAGCAAGAAACTGCGATTTCAATTGGTCTCTCCTGCAAACTGCTGACCTCAGATATGCACCAAATTATTATTAATGGCAATTCTGAGGATGAGTGCAGAAGTCTTTTGGCTGATGCTAAATCCAAATATGGTGTGAAATCATGGAGAGGAAGAAATTCGAGTCTGAAACGTAAGAAGGATGCTGAAAAAGACTATCTTGAGTTACCTGTTGATACGAAATTGTCTAATCTGCCACGGTGGCATGCAGGGAAGGAGGATGGAATCCTGGGTTTGCCACTAGCACTCATAATTGACGGGAACAGTTTGGTGTATATTTTGGAAAAAGATCTGGAGTCAGAGGTAATAATCATTCCCCACCCCCCGTGAAGAATAATGTTTCAATGTGATGTGTATTTGAAAGCTTTTCTACTTCTTATCTCTGGGATACCATTTAGTTTCAATTCTAAATTTCTCTAAGTTCACACACAGTTCTGTTAGGTTTGTGTTTTATATGTATATGAATTTTGCTAAATAATTACTTCTCCTTTCATTTTTCTACAGCTTTTCGACCTTGCAACTTCTTGTAGGGTTGTGCTATGCTGTCGTGTTGCACCCTTGCAAAAGGCTGGAATAGTTGATCTGATTAAGAGCCGCACTGATGATATGACCCTGGCCATAGGTGATGGTAAGTTGTCACTCTTATAATCTTTGTAATACATAGACACAGGCAGTTGAGTTTTAGGTTGGTGTGGTCTGGCAACTTGTGTTAAGTTCTGTACATGGAAGTAATACCTTTGATTATACTCTTCTCTCTTCAACTTGTGTTTTAGTAGTTGCTACATGGAGCATGTAAAACAAGATTTTGTTATTTCTGTGTTATTCTTCTCATGTTTGATTAATGACATTTGGTAGGGGCCAATGATGTTTCAATGATCCAAATGGCGGATGTTGGTGTTGGAATATGTGGTCAGGAAGGGCGTCAAGCAGTGATGGCATCGGATTTTGCCATGGGACAGTTTCAGTTTTTGAATAGATTACTTTTGGTGCATGGACACTGGAATTATCAGCGTGTTGGTTACTTGATTCTGTACAACTTTTACCGTAATGCTGTGTTTGTGTTGATGTTATTCTGGTATGCACAGTTTCCTTTTGTTATTACTGGATTGCCTATTAGATACTAGAAAGAACCTGGTGCACTGCCTCATAAATAGGGTTGTTTGTCGTTTCCATCTCTCTCTCTCTCTCTCTCTCTCTCTCTCTCATGTGTTTCACTCATGCACATTTAACATATATAGCATTAAATAAAAACAAAAATATGCAAAAAGAATTTTGAAGACCCACATGTTATGATTATTTGTCTATTCCATCCCTCCCCCCCCCCCCCCCCCTCTCTCTCCCTCTCTCACAGTACACGGCACTAAATAAAAAATAGAAATTTGCAGAAAGAATTTCCAAGATCCAAGTGATCTGGGCACAACTAGGTCACATCCTTTTTCCCTGTTCTACTATTTTCCCATATCTGATTGAAGAATCACAAAATAAAAGTATTTTGGATTGACAAAAGGAAAAAAGAAAAAGAAAAGAAAAGGAAGGCCTGAGCAATGCCATATGTGCTTTTGGTTATGTGGAGACTGACGCCCTCAGCTTGTGATAGTTGAAAGATTTAGCTATTTTGGATTTTAGAAGGGGACAAAGTTGTTCAGGCAGATATGGTCATTTTTATTTTGGATAGTTGTAAATTTTTTGATAGTTACAATGGGGAAGGGGGGAGTTGAACCTTGAACGTCTCCATTGAATCACCAGGAGGTGCTGGTTAAGCTACAAAGCTCTTGGCCATTTTGCATGGTAGTAAAGTTGAATTTAGAAAGTATGTACTTCGCAAATATTGAATCTAGCAAGTAGAATATATGCAAATTCTTTTTCATTATGTTGTTATAACAAATGAATTAAAGTCCCTGTATTAAATTCTTAGAGTTGGATGATATTAGCTTCATTTATTTTTGCTCAATTTTATTGTTATTGCCATTAGTAATCTGGAATAGATATTGCCTTTTTGAGGTGAACATCATGAATTTAATGGGTCTGAAGGGTAGAAATCCAATATTGTAGATTGAATTCTTTGAAGCACAAAGTTCTCTTTAAATTACACTAGATGCATATTCTCTTGAAGTTATTAATCTGATTTTCTTTTTGTATTTGTAGGTACATATTATGTACAGCTTTTTCAACGACTTCTGCACTGACAGATTGGAGCAGTGTATTTTATTCTGTTATTTATACTTCTATTCCTACTATTGTTGTTGGAATTTTGGACAAAGACTTAAGCCATAAGACACTTTTGCTATATCCAAAACTCTATGGTTCTGGGTATAGACACGAAGCTTACAATTTGCGTCTCTTTTGGATCATGATGGTTGACACACTATGGCAGAGTCTTGTACTCTTCTATATACCCTTGTACACCTATAAAGATAGCTCAATTGATATATGGAGCATGGGAAGTTTGTGGACAATTGCAGTTGTTGTTCTTGTGAATATTCACTTGGCAATGGACGTTCGGCGCTGGGAAGTGTTTACTCATTTCGCAGTATGGGGATCAATTATCATTACATATGCCTGTATGGTGGTATTGGATTCTATACCAGTCTTTCCCAATTACTGGTTAGTCTTGGTATCTGCAATTGCGTGCTCTGCAATCTAACTTGTGAAGGTTTCATAGAGCAGAGCTAATATTCCTCTTTATCTTTGGCAGGACAATTTACCACCTGGCAAAGTCACCTACCTATTGGCTCACTATTTTGCTTATTACTGTTGTAGCGTTGCTCCCTCGCTTTCTCTTCAAAGTTGTACGGCAGACTTTTTGGCCATCTGATATCCAGATAGCCAGAGAACTTGAGATACTGAGAAAACATGGCAATTTGGAGTCAAAGAAAGATCAAGGTTCCAGTTGACATGCATGACACCCGGTTATAGACAAGCTTCATTTTGGATGGCTTCCCATGATTTTTCCTTTGTGTGGCTTTCTTGTGGAGTTTGGTTGTAAAGTTTAATGGTAAGCATGTGTTTAATTTTTCTTATGCACTCCATCATAACATTACCCATGGTTGTCAAATCCCTTTTGTACTACGTGCTTGGAGTATAACTAGTTTTAACGGTAAGGAGTGATTGTACAGGTCAAGTAATATAACCATAATCTATGTTTTCTATATTTAATTATATATATATATATATATATATTTATACATATATATCTATTGTGGAAAACTCAATATTGTGAGCAACTACCAGAAACCGTGCCTGGGGTCGTGAAATCAGTGTTCTTCAGATCCTCCATTGTTACAAATGTGAAATACAATGGACGTGTTCATATTTGTCATGGGTACATAAGTTAATGTTGATGTTACAGGATTGGGTTTGATCAAGAAGCACTGTAGCATCAATTTAAATATGCCTGTTTTTATAATGTAGAGATGCATAATACTTTGTTGATAATGACTTCAAGTTCTTTTATAATCACTAGACCTTTTTGATGTTTTCTGCTTCTCATTCTTCAGATGGTTGCAGAAGCTAACCACCAGCATGTGAAACAAGTTATCAGCATTGGACCGGAGCGAGTGGAGTAACCAGTTAGAGGATAGAGAGCAGTATGGATAGTTTAAGCCAAGGCGAGTCTTATGGTGGATACAGAATTTAGATGACGCAGGTCAGGGAAGGAAACATGATGTAAAAATAGGCGGAGGGGCCCCATCAAGATGGATCTTTACCAATATGGTTTGTTTTCACAGGAATTGGTGTTGTAGGAAGTGAAATAACAGAGTGGCGGTCAGAAGTGTATCATATGTTAAAGGTCCTCTAGAGGCCTGACACAGTTTGAAAGGTGAAAAAAGGGGAAAAAAATAGAGTATATAATAGTTGTGTAAAGTACAGGCTTGACCATTTTTACAGTTTAAAATGAATGAAAAGGTGTCAAATGTATAGGTTAGTCTACCTCAATTAACTTAGGTCATTTTTGCACCTTTGAAGAATATTTTAACTTTTTTAATGGCCTTAGCCATAGGTTATACCCTTATCGAGACTAAGGCAAATCTAATTGGCTAAAGAGCTTCAAGTCTTTAATCTATGGCTAAGGCCATAGATTATACTTTTAGGTCAATTGGCATTTTCTAGTGTTTCCAACTGAGACGTCCATGGTTTGATCCCTCTCACTCATTGATGTTTTGAACATCTTAAGGGAATATTACTAATTACTAATATGAAATTTTGAATAACAAATCCAACTTCCACCCAGCTTCCCTTTTGACCTAAGACCATGTATCATTGTGAAGCATGTGCTGCCCCACAGTGAGCATTTATTGTGGTTTTAGCACTTGAGGAAGATTAATGTTAAATACTTTTTATTACTAGGTTTTACATATATGTTTTCTTGTACCTTTAAAAGAAAATATGTGTTTCTTGCACTAGAAAAATATGGGAAACGATTAACTGCATTTTAATTCCTTTTCTTTCCTTTTTCCTTTGCGAGTTCTCTCATCTCTGTGCAAAGTTGGTGTTGATATTGTCTGAATTTAAGTAGTTGGGTAGTAATATATGATAAAGAAGAAAAGTCCTCTTGCTCTGTGATCTAGCTACTAGGCTGAATATCTAGAAGGAAAACGACTCATGCACTTCGTTTGCTTTTTATATTCACCAATTGGGATCAAATAATCAAATGATTGTGATCACTGATTTAAAAGGTTTCATGTGTTTTTATACTAATACTCTTATATGTTGATATGTTGTTATTAATAATTTATAATGAAATATCATGACATTTGAAAAGTTGAGAGTTGCTTTCGAGCCCCAGGTCTTGTTTTGGTATATGCCAAATGCATTTTGACCATCAGTTTTAAGGGTCATCATCAAGACTGTTGGGAGTAGGGCTAGGTTCTCAGTTTGTTATTCAAAAGGGATCAACGTGAAATCTTTCAACTTGGGGAGTCATATTTTTGTCTTGTATTATTAACCACTTTCGTTTTGGATTTCTTTCATTTCCTGTCGAGCTCTTCCAATTTTTGTGATGTTATTCCTTTGTTGGTGACAGTTGATCAAATTATACCAAGCAACATCAACCCTTCGAGATCCACCATTTTCTACAGCCCACAGTAAATATTTTCATATCATATATGATCCCCTTCTGTCAGCTTAGTAAACTCCCACATGCTCAATCCGTTTGGTTAGGCGTTTTGAGAGCCTATTCAAAACCTCCATTTTGCAACAACAACTCCTCATAGTTTTTTTTACAAATGTTCATTTTAAACCTAAATTACCGTTTTGCAACAGCTAGCTTATCCAAACGCGTAATCTCCTATTCCCGCTTCTTATCCAAAGAAGAAAATACTCTTCCCATGTGCTTCTTTGACTGCATTTCTTTTCTTTTGTACCCCGAACTTACAAAGACATAGCTGGCGTTCTTTATTGCAACTACTCCAATCCCTGTTCACATCAAGGTAGACAAGAGAGTCAGTGCTCCATACCATATTCATCTCATTCTTAAAAAAGACAGCAAGGTAGACAAGAGAGTCAGTGCTCCATACCATATTCATCTCATTCTTAAAAAAGACAGCAAGGTAGACAAGAGAGTCAGACCTTACTAAACTATTGGGGCTGCCATCGTTTTCTTATAGGTTGAGCTTTAAATTAATCCTATCACCTTCTTCTTCTTTATTAAAATTATACTATATTTTTGTATTTCTAACGTTGGATTTCTTCATAGATAGCTAGTGAAATTTATTCTTGTGAATTTATTTATGCGCAGAATTCGAGTTGGGTGAATCCCACATTACTTATGATCAAATCAAAATACCGTTTATTTTTTCCTTTTTTACATATTACTAGGCACTCTTTTATGCATCAACCACTACTTCACGTTGACGTTGGACGAAGGCAGAAAACAGTAAAGAGTAAACTGTAAACGTTTCCTTTTATATGACTCAACATAAATTTCAAGCTGAGGTTATCTAAGTTCTAATATAGTCGATTCTCAAAAAAAAAAAAAAAAGGTTCTAATATAGTCACTTATAAAGAGTCAAAGACTATGAAAATTTGGTGTTCATGATTATTATTATATAAAGATAAAGAGTGCCAACTAAAAACAAGCAAGTACAAATAGGAAATTACAAACGGATTGAGTTTGGGATGAGATAAACCATTTTAAACCCAATAAAAAAAAGGATTGTGTTAACGGGCACCGTGCGGTGTTAACCACATAATTTTTTTACTTTTTCTGACACAATTTTTGTTTTTTTTTTGCAATTCATGTCATTTTTTCAGTTTTGTAGTACTATTTAGAATTTTTTTTTTTTTTACTTTTTTTGACAAATTTTTTTTGTCTTTTCTGCACTTAACTAGTACCAGTGGCGCTGGTTAACATTCTCCATAAAAATATTGGGAAATGTTAACAAATGCCCTAAAGGCATTTGTTAGTAAACCATTTTAAAAAAAAATTTATGAGAAAAAAAAATAATTAATATTTTGACAGCTTTTTCAATTTCTCATAAAAGTGTTATAAAAACTTTTTAAAAATAGTTTATTAATAATTGTCTTAAGGGTACCTGCTAACATGACCTTTAAATATTTTATATTCTAGTCATAATCAAATGTTAAGAAACTCTACGTCAAGTTCATAGTATTTTGTCAAGAGTTTTGTAGCTCAGTTGACGTCATATTCAGAGTTCAAATCCTTCTAAATTGGTCAAATAAATTGGGGTTAACTTAATATCTAAGATTCTAAAAAATTATTTATTTAAATTTGTGTATTAATAAGCACTTTTACAGTTTTACCTTAAATTAATTAATATTTCAAGAGAGAAATAGGGTCACGCAGCTCACGCTTGCTTGTATTATTATTTTTTTAATACATAAAACCAATAAAAGTATTTTAATAAGCATGGTTTGTTGATTATCTAATGTATAAATCTAACATTTCCAAAACCCTAATGAATTTAAAATTTTGAACTTAAAACTTTTTTTTTAATCTCAATTTCTTAATTATTAGAGTTGGGTTGGATCTAAAAACCATATAAACCCTAACCAATAACGAAAAGAAAAGAACTACAAAAACACACAAAAAAGAAAAAAGAAAAAAAAGAGAGTCTCCTTACACCTTTCAAATTTCAATTCAATCTAACTGTCTATTTGATTACTTTTCTTTTTAATAAATCTAGATACATAATTTTTTAAATATATAACTATACAAGTGACAAATTGTAAATAGTAGGCAATAAAATGATAGACTCATATGAAAATTAAAGACAACTTTATAGATTATGAAAATTTTGTAAGTAGTAATGCTTTCAGAACAAATTTTAGTTGGTAAGTTATTACTAGTTCTAATTTAAACCCACCATTGAAATTACTAATTTACTTACCAGTAACAACTTAACACTTAAAATTTATTGTGAAAGAATAAACATAACATTTCTCTTCTCCACCTAATCTCAATTACCCAAATGAAATTCTACAGAAGAATCCGTTGACTAGAATCTAGTCTGTACATGTCAAAATGTTCTAAAATGTTTTGAGTAGTTCCAGATTTTTAATACCACAAATTATTTCACAATTTTTTTACTATAATTTTGATATGGTAGATTGTGAGTGCCTAATTATTACTTTCACATGAATCCACTATTTTTTTTTTAACTAATCACATTATGCTACATCACAGTTTGTAGCAAGAAGTTATGAAAAATTTTGTAATTTTTCAAATATTATTCCACATCACCAATGTGTGAATGGTATATTGTGTTCAAACTTGGCCACCTCAGCATTCTCCTTATTAAGGTATTGATATTTTATTCCTCGATCCCAATGAATTTGATCTCTATATCACAATTTGTAGTAAGAAGTTATGAAAAATTTCGTAATTTTTCAAATATTATTCCACATCACCAGTGTGTGAATGGTATATCGTGTTCAAACTTGGCCACCTCTGTAGTCTTCTTATTAAGGTATTGATCTTTTATTCATCGATCCAAATGAATTTGATCTCTAATAATAATAATAAATAATCTGTATTAGTTAGTATAACAACTCCACCAGAAAGTGGCTTCCCATAATAATTGGATGAATGTAAATTATGTTAAACTACCGTTGACAATTATCTAGTACGATGCTCCTTGAGAAAAGTTCCCGCAATTCCTTCAATTGTTTTCATGAAATAAGAAATATGTTAAACGTGTTAAGAAGCTATAGTAGATAGATGGACATGGTAGACCCCATTTTTTTAATGCTGGGCTGGTTATAGCTATAAATATATATTGATGAGTCTATTCTTGTTTTTTGGGTAAACGATGAGTCTATTCGATATCATTAATTTCTCCTTATTTCAAGACAACCAGCCATGTTATTTTCACTGTTTACATTTATTTGGATGAATTTATTTCCCAGTAGAAATCCAATTACAGGATATATTTCGATAATTATTCTGGTGCTTTCATGCTCAATGCAATTTAATTGAAAATGTACTTGTGACCATATTAGAATATCTTTACGGTCATATTTGGTTTGAAAGTTAAAACATGCCAAAAATCTCTTTAAAACATAGTAAAAATTCTATGTTTTAATGATCATTTTATACACTAAAAAACAGAAGAATATGATTTTATTCAAGGGCAGAGCTAGAAATTTTTGTTTTGGGTGAAGTTGTAACAGTGGCGACTCTAGAAATTTTGTTTAGGGGGGTCATTAAGAAATTTAAATTAATAAAAAGAGAACTTGAATATACTACGTTATAGACAATTTTTTTTTTTGAATTTTTACAATTTCATTCTACAAGTTTTCAAATTTTGAATTGTTACACGATAGTTCATTATGAGTATTTATTGCCAATATGGGCAGCTATGACCATTTTATTTTGTTAAGTTTATCTAAATTTTTATTTTTATGCAGTTAATATTATATATTTGTCATTGTTTTTATAATTATATTTAAATTAAATGATTAAACTCAACTCATTGGCTCTACATTAATTATTGACGCATACAATCACACTAATTTATATATAAATAATTCACTATGTATTTACTTAACTAATCAAATACTTGAATAATCATTAACTTTGCAATTTTTTTCTTGAATTTTTCTAACTTTATGACAAAAAGTTATTATAACATGACACACTCATGTAACAAATCATCTCTATTTCCTAATTATCAAATTATATAAAATTATATTATATTTATATTTTACACACAAACATCCATGTACACGTCATTATTCACACAAATGACATTATAAAAAAAAAGTAATGCACAAAATCAATATTAGACACACTTATACACACATAATAAAAAATTGATAATAAAGAGTGATACTTACAATTGACAAACATTTACTCTTATTTTAGAGTTAGAAATACTTATAATAAGAGTGCATAAGATTTAAGTCAGGATATGCAAAAATATTTTTAAGAAAAAATTTATGTATTAAACTAACAAAAAAAATTTATATATATATATATATTTTGAAGTCAGGGGGTTCATTTGAACCCCCTGGCCAAAGAGTAACGCCGCCCCTGAGTTGTAACATAAATATATTAGTCAAGACACCCCGACCATATATGTATACACTATTTTATTTGATAAGTTATATATATATATATATATATGCAAAAAAAAAAAAAAAAAAAACTTAGTATTTTCTATCAAAATGATGTTTGCATCAAATTGTATATCAAAGTGTGTAAAAAATATTTCAATTGAACTAATAAAATTTTTTAAAACATGAATGATCCAAAATTAGGAAAAATAAGTTTGGTTCCAAACATATTTGGAACTATCTTACTCTAACCTAGTGGTGGAGCCAAGATTTCATTTTAGGCGGGCAAAAATAATTAACCGACAAAAGAAAAAGTAAAAATAAATAAATAAATTTATATACTAATGACATTGTCATACAAAATCTAATATAAATGTAAACTTTAATTTATTTTTCATACCTAATTTAATTTATTCAATCTCTCAACATTAATAATCAATTCATAGTGAATAACGATTCAAAAAAATCATAGTTAATAACAATCAAATTAAGATATTCATCTAAACACAAAGTTTAAACATAAAATTTGATTCCTTAAATTGAGAAAATAAGTCAATGTAAAAAGCATTAAGAATAGAGCAACATACCTACAAAGTTGTACGTGCATCTCACAACCTTGAAACTTTTATAAAATTATGTAGAATCTAACCTTAGTATATACTTAAATTTTGGATTTATACAAAAATTGAAAAAACTTGAGTTTGATTGGCTTCTTAATTTATTTTTTTAATTATTGTTTTGTGGGACCCGCCAATTCTCCTTAATTGAATTCGTTGAATTGCCGTGGGAAACCATTGAAAGCATAATAAAATATTGGGTTTTAAATGGGACCTACCCAATAGTCTTGTTTTGGTAGAAAGGGACCTACTCAATAATCATTACTTATTATCTTTGTCTGGAAAAAGATTGAAAATGGTGCTCTTTTGTGTATAGTACATAATGTCTTTCCTTATTAGCGTCAAGGTCTGCTGGACGTTAGTACTATGTGAATTTTTTAGGAGCTACCTCTTCCCCTGGTATCATTGTGGCAATTAAAAACATATTTTATGTGTAGTTTTAGTTACAAAAAATATATATATATATATATATATATATTTTATGACTGAATGATTTGTTTAATTGGCATATAATGAATTGAAAAAAAGTAGATTTAAACATGTTTGATGTCTAATTTTATAAAAAATTTAACAAATATAAGAGCACATTTTATAATAAAAAATAAAATTGAAAAAAATAAAATATTGGTTCTATAACAATTAGATCAATTACATTTTTAAGAGTATTATCGGACTAACTTAAATATTTGGAGAGCCCACTATTATTTTTGTAAGCTAAATTTTCAAATTTTATAATAATTTATATATAATAAAGATTTTTTTTTTCAAAATTTTTGGAGGCTATTGCCCCTCACCTACGTGTGAGTAGCTCCGCTCTTGATTTTATCGCAATGTGGTCTATGCTAATATGCTCTCCCTCCCTCAGGCCTCAAGGTGAATCTTGTGCGATAACTTTAACTTGTAAAGACAACTAAAAAAAGTAGTACGATTTAGTCAAAAAAAAAAAAAAAAAAAAAAACTAAACAACATAGTACAAAAGACACAAATATCGTTTTTCTTTAAAAAAAAAAAAAAGAAAAAGGAAAGAAAACCCACATACCTTATAAAAAATAGAATATCCTATAGACAAAACATAGGTACGGTTCTTTATGTTCTTTTTTTAAAATTCAGTTATGTAGTTATTTAATAAAAAAATACACTTTCATTCTATGAGAAAAAAAAAAAATTCACATGATAGAATCTTAAGAGGAAAATTTAAAGAATAATACTTAAGTACTGTACCTAAGTCTTGCTTTATATATATATTTTATCTACTTTTTTTTTTTTAAGAAGAAAAATAAAATATCCTCTTAGTTCAGTAGATCCTTGAGGGACAAATATTAAAGAAGATTCCGTTGAGTTAGGGGCCGTTTGGTATGAGATTTTGAGCAATAATTTTTAGTTTTTAAATAACATTACATGTATTGCCATACACTTTTTTTTTTTTTTTTTTGAGAAGGAGCTATACACTTTTTTATTCATACATATTTTTAAAAAATACAAATAACGTTATTAAAACTATGTTACCAAATGGGCCCAGCCACATTAAGGCACTTGCATCGTACATTGGCTTTCCTTATAACATTGGCCCCGAACATTTTTCAAATAGTACTTATCCAAAATCTCTTATTGATCTCATATGATTGTCGGACCCACACACTACAAGAAGATATGTATAGAACTTACATTTTGGGAGGAAATACAATCTTCTCCATTTGAAAGTCTAATTCATAGGAAGGTATGCTATGCACTACATATATGCATTATCCCTTAACATCGTTTCATACGATTGTGAGATCTACTACATACCATGAGAAGATATGCATGGAACTCATATTCCATAATGGGATATGATTCTCTCCATTTAAGAGACTATTTCACATTGAAAATTTTACTCTCATTACAAGGTGCATATAGTGTTATTATCACATAATTTATAATTTTCAATATGATAACACATATACCATAGTAAATTTATAATATTTAATCTCTAATCAAAATTATTATAGGTAAAGCAAAATACAATCTCACACCTCCTCCTCCGCTCTATAAAACACACACAAATACAATCTCTTCTTTAAACAATATGCCTACAACAACAAAATTTGCCCTAATTTAATGAAATGATCGATTGTAGCTATAAATAAGTACTTTTGTACTAACCAACCGCTTTTTTCTCGATCATGCCAATGTCACGACAAAAATTTTTCTCTAAAATCTAAATGGGCTTGCGTGATTCATATAGCAGTGACAAAAATTGTGACACAAAAATATGTCTTTAAAATTTAAGAACTTGTTTGGTACATGTGTTTAAATACATGTTTTCAATTTTGAAACAATATTACATATATTTTCACACACTTTTTTACCCACACATATTTTTAAAAAATATAAACAATATTACTAAAACAACCTTACTAAACAATTCTAAATGAGCTTACGTGGTTCATATCGCTGCCATAGAAGATGTGCCCTACCCATGGGTTACACGGAACTTACCATGAGCCTTTACTACACGCTATCTCTACCAATTGAATGCTTATCCAAAAACAGAAGACCCAGCCACCAAGGACTTGGAAGATCCAACCACCTAGTCATTGTCGTATTGATAAAACCCCCATATTAGCCCCCCTACTTGCCCTTATTCACCGAACCCATCTGCCTCACATTCACTACCATCTCAAGGTTACAATCGTCATTTACATATTTTACTATTAACTTATAAAGACAAGGAAAATGGGGGTACCACTCGAGAATTAAATAAACATTGGTACCACGTGGCAAGCAGCTGGTGATGCGTGACGTTGTACCCCTGACGTCGTCTAGTGACGTCATGTTCCCATTCGTAATCAACAACCACCATACCCCCACTCGCTCCCAAAGCAGGATTTTGTACTTTCGCCAAATCCGACCCTAGGTGGAGAACACGTGTACGGTTAGGATTAAGTCAGGGAATCATTGTGATTGAAATGCGCGTGGGCTTTACAAGCTGATTAACGTGAGGAATTTTCCTTTCTAGCTTCCTTTGATTTTCCTTGCACATGCTCTCTAATCTAAGGTGCTTTACTTAACTCACATAAAAACCCTCTCGCTTTGCTTCACTTTGGCTTGCAAAATAAAGAGCTCAAACACAAGGGACTCAAAGCTCAAAAGACAGTCACATATGCACAAAACACAAAAGTCTCAAAACACACTGAAACTCACACACACAGCAATGGAGTGTACTTGGCCTGAGGGCTTACCTTCTAGCAAGAAAAAGGCAATAGAAGAGCTTGTTCAAGGCCGTGATATTGCAAATCAGCTACGTTCTTTGCTTAATAAGTCAGCTGGAGATAACAACAACAAGGCAGCCCCAGCTGAAGATCTTGTTGTGAAAATCTTGAATTCCTTTACTAATAGCCTCTTCATATTGAACAACGCTGAGTCTGATGAGGTGTCTCAAATTCAGGCCAATACCCGTGTCACCAATTGGAATGGTGGCCCCAAGTCATCAGAATCTTCAGAAGAAACTTCCAGGAATACAACACACAAGGATCGGAGAGGCTGTTATAAGAGAAGGTAAAAAAATTTCATTTACTCTATCACTACAGTAAGTTTTTATCATTTGTTTTTGTCTAATTGGCTTGGAAGTACTGTACTACTAGTGATATTATCTATAAATAGGGACAGGTTTGCCTTTTTAATATGCTTCTATACAGCTAAGATCATGTGTTAAACTGTACTAATACTAGTAAATTATAAGACAAAAAGAAAGTATATGCTTTTGAAAGACTAGCATGCCCCTTATTTCATTGACCGGATTAACCATTTCTGGACTTTTTTATGGAATACTTGGGTTTTTGTATTGAAATCTTGTGAATCAAATTTTTCTAACGAAGTTATATGATTCCTTACTTGTAGGAAGACAGCTCAGTCGTGGACAAAAGAAACCCCTAGTCTGACAGATGACGGCTATGCGTGGAGAAAATATGGACAAAAAGTAATCCTTAATGCCAAATTCCCAAGGTATTTATTGTTTCATTTTTTATACATTCTATTTAATTTTCTCAAATCCCAAGTTCAGTAATCGGCAAAATCATGCAAAAACTTTTTTTTTTCTTCTTTTAACTCTACAAAAAAGAAAAATTTTGTTTCTGGTATAAATATTGCCCAGTAAAAGAAACCAATCAGTATTTTGACATTATTAAACATTATAAAAAAAACTCTATTAATTTTCCAAAAATAATTGAGAAAAAGAACTGTTCCTTATTTATTTTTTGGAAAAAAAGGTAAGCTAGAATTTATTAGTGACTAAAATCATGTTGGAATGCATCATAGTCCGTTAATCTATTGAAGTTTTCTTAAACATGAATAGAAAGTATTGGGAAATGCTTTACTTTCTATACTCATTCCAAAAAGAAAAACAAAGAAATCAAACCCTTGATTTCCTTTTATAATTGTCTAATCATAGCATAAAATTGATTCTATTTTGTGGGGTATGATGCAGGCATTACTATAGGTGCACTCATAAACATGATCAAGGGTGCCTAGCAACCAAACATGTGCAAAGAATCCATGATGATCCACCAAAGTATAGGAGCACATATATAGGCCATCACACATGCAGAAACTACATAAAAGTCCCTGAATTGTTCTTGGATTCTTCTCCACCTAGTGACTCTTCCGTGCTACTAAGTTTTGACAACTCCACCATCACCAACAAACAAGACAGCCCCTTTTTCACATCCTTCCAATCCTCTATAAAGCAGGAATACAAGGAAGAGATTCCTAGTGATCATAATGATATTGCTCACATCCAATCATCATCGTCTGATTATCTCGTTTCCCCAGATCGAACTGTGGCATTTGAATCACTCGGCCACGTGCCTGTCTTATCATCAACATTGGACTCTGATAATGGGGATGTGATTTCTAGGGATATGATGGGTTCGGTTGACTTTAACGACGATGATTTTTTGATAGATGATTTTCCTTAGCAAGTTTGATGGACAATTCCAGCATGAGAACAAAGATAGAAGTCAATTGAGCTAGTAGAAAAACAAAAATGTGAGCTTTGGAAGTTTGATGTAGGAAAACTGTTGGGTGACAAAACTTTGGAAGTTTGATGTAGAAAAACAAAAATGTGAGCTTAGTTTCTTGGAATATGTAGAGCTAGTAGCTTGTAGCTAGCTGCCTAGCTCTAGCATGTGTGTATTTAAATTAACCTATGTTTTGGTAGCTTATTTGTTCAAAGATGTGTCCAAATGTAACTTTAAACAAATAAATTAGAGTTAGTTTTATTTGTTTAAACTTTAAAGTATTTTTCTATCCCATAAGCTCTCCAAAACATAAACCATAGTTCAATACACATGCAGTAAATCTTTTTTTGTGCCTCATTTGGTCTTCATCGTACTCATACTCGTTTCACTAGAAATATAAAACTAGTGAACTTATTATTGCAAAGTTGCAACTACTGTTATGTTATACAGGGCCTTTGATTCGCTTGTATCTGTATCCTGATAGTACAAAAGAGAGATGGAAAAAAAGTAGTGTACGTGAAAAAGTGAAAGTGATGAACATGCTTAAAAGGCTATGGCTTTTTTTCTTGCTTATATTTCTTTCTGTCCTCTATTCATTTGTTTGGCCGTGCATATATCCAATGAAATGATTGAATTCAAAGGAATACAGGGTTTTATCATCTATGACGAAAGTAGGTTAAAGAAGAAAATAAAAGAAAGGAAGAGTAAAAATCTAGCTAGGATCACTGAATATTATGATTTATGATACATGACAACCCGGTGGGCCATTGAAAGGACTACTACGTAGCCGTAGCAAGCAACTGTTTACGTTAAACCAAAGATGATTGCGATGGCCAGTGGAAAATGGTAGCACAATGATGCCCTTGTGTCGCTCGAAAGTGAAAGTGAATGTGAAAGGCCGTGTGTTTTTCCAGCAGTTGAATTTTTCTTTGTTGAAAATTTTAAGCCTATGGAAATGAGTTTTTGATCTAAATACTTTTGTTTTGTTTTTTTGTTTTTTTTTTTCTTTTTATTGTGTTCTCAACTGTTTAAGAAGTGGACTTGAAATCGAATATTGTCGTATATCTGAAAAAAAAAAAAACCGATTGATATTTTGACATATATAATATTTAAATTTTATTGTGGTAATTAAAGTTTTAATCTATATATATATATATATATAAAACCGAAACTTTTGAAACTCTCATAATTTTCCACATCATCACTATTTTCTTTTTCTTTTTATTTTTGATTCTTTTTATTTTAGGTTTTATATCTTATAACAATAATATTGAAAAACGTATACAAACTTAGAAGCCTATTTAAGGGCTCCATAAAACTTGATGGACAAGAAAATATATTCTAAAATAAGCCCTAATTAATACCTAACCATAATAGGAACCAAATTTGACCTAAAAAAACATTAAAAGAGCCTAAAAATAAGGAAATAAATCACCTAGACCTAAAATAACGTTTTTTGCATAAAAATACCAAAATCTCTTCTCTCCTTAAAATTCTAGCAATTACCATCTCAAAACCCTAAACTCAACTTCACTTTAAAATTAAAAAAATAAGAAGGAGAGAGACTCACGTAAAAAAAAAAAAAAAAAAAAAAAAAAAAAAAAAAAAAAAAAACGTAGATTTTGTCTTTTTTTATTTGCTTTCATATGTGCTTGAACTTTTCATTCTATCTTATTGTTTTATTATGTTTAGAATTGATTTTCTTATAAGTATTTGGGTTAATCTCTATATTTTGATAGTGTTTTTATGGGTTTGGTTTTTGGGTTGAAATTCTAATAATTATTTTATATTGTATATGGCAGATGAAGCATCTTTATTTTTTGGAGAAAAATCAAAACTGCAACCTATGTCTTCCAACCTAAGGTGTGGTAAATTTTTATATGTTCTTACTTTATTGAGAATTTTTATTTGGGTTCATGTGATTTTTTGTTTTTTTATTAAAGTTTTGATTTTTGGTTGATTAATTATTTGTTTGGATTAATTTCAATTAATTATTTGTTTGGATTCAACGTAAAAGATAATGGAATTAGGTGTTATAAATTTGATAATGTTCTATATTTTGAATTGTTTATATTATTTAGACTCCTGGTAAGACTCTCTCTTCTCTTCTTAAAACCCTAGCAATTACCATCTCAAAACCCTAAACTTAACTTCACTTTAAAATTAAAAAAATAAGAAGGAGAGAGACTCAACTTAAAAAATAAAAAAAAAACATAGGTTTTGTCTTTTTTATTTGCTTTCATATGTGCCTAAAATTTTCATTCTATCTTATTGTTTTGTTATGTTTAGAATTTATTTTCTTCTAAGTATTTGGGTTAATCTCTATATTTTGATAGTGTTTTTGTGGGTTTGGTTTTTGGGTTGAAATTTATAATAATTATTTTATATTGTATACAGCAGATGAAGCATTTCTATTTTTTGGAGAAAAATCAAAACTGCAACCTATGTCTTCCAACTCAAGGTGTGGTAAATTTTTATTTGGTATATTATATATGAATTTTTTGAATTTGAAGGGTTTTGTTTGGTTTTGAAGTAGAATTTGGGGATTCTATAAAATTTGGAAGGTTTAAGTTTTGGGGTTTTTGGTATTTGCGTCTTAGTAGGTTGATCTTAATTCTTTATCTTATATGTTTTTTCTTTATTGAGAATTTTTATTTTTGGTTCATGTGATTTTTTGTTTTCTTAATTAAAGCTTTAATTTTTGGTTGATTAATTATTTGTTTGGATTAATTTCAATTAATTATTTGTTTGGATTCAACGTAAAAGATAATGGAATTATGTGTTATAAATTTAATAATGTTTCATGTTTTGAATTGTTTATATTGTTATTAATACGACTAAATAAGATTTGTTTTTATCTTTGTAGTTTATATCAGTTTTGAGTGTGTGTATATATATAACTTTTGGGAATTTTGCTTTATTAATTTAAGAATTGTAAATTACTTTGTAGGTTTCAATAACTATGTACCTGCAGTGAGATATTGACAATATAAGCATATATATATGGTATTAACATTTTATAAAAATCTTTCTTACAATCCAATAACATTCTACGTTAAACAACACTTCTAAATTAATGAAAAGTATAGAAGTTAAATATTTATTTCCATTGTATTTTATTTTATTATGACAGATCCATTTTTTTTTAAACGTTAACTAGCAAAATGTCTATAATATGCATATTATTAACCCAATTTTCTATTTCTAAATTTCTTAGATTTTATTATATCAATCTTTCTTTCTTTTAAATTCTTGGTGGGCAAATCAGTCTCTCATTAATTTTTTTACCTTAACGTGATGTTGATTAATTATCCTTTTATTTAACTATCCCGTGCATCGCACGGGTTAGCGACTAGTATCTTTTAATTCATATCCTTAAAAGGCGCATTAACAATAATTTTTATTTATTATCAATTTATACATAAAAGAAATTTATTGATATTTCTTTCAATCAGAAATCTATTGATGTTTTAGTTTGCCATATTCAAGACTTACAATGATAGTTAAAGATTTGACTATTAGTGATGGAATTTGTTGAGTAGAGAAACCAATAAATGCAATAATCAATGATCAATGATGAGTTGGGTAGATTGAATCATCAAGATCATCTTGAAATTCTACCACATAAGTTAAAAAACACTTACAAACCATCTTAGGTTGAGTCCAAATCTTCTGTCCCACTTTTTTTGCTCTACTCTATACTCTATACTCTATACTCCACTAATAAAAACTTGCCACATGTTCACCTAATTAATTAAATATTATCATTAATATTCAAAGAAAGGCAAAAAACCCAAAAGCCTTTTCCACCAAACTTCTCTAGAATTATCCAAGATGATTCCTAATCCTTCTCAATCAAAATTTAATAAATACTCCCTCCGTCTCATTTTTTTTTTGTCTTCTATTCCATTTTGAGATGTCCCAAAATATTGTCCTGTTTCTAAAAATAAAAGTCATTAATTTACTAATGTTCCTATTATACCCTTATTAATTTACTTATTCAATTTTTTGATAATTTTTTTTAAGGGTTGTTTTGGAAATTTATACATTTTTAAAAGGTAGACAAGACAATAAATGATGTTTCCTTAAAAAGTTTGACTTTTCAAATATGACAAAAAAAATGGGACGGTGGGAGTAACACAATTGGGCATTCCACTGAAAAAGAAAAAGAAAGAAGATATTATAGGGATCAAAGAAATTTGAGAAATAAAAATCTATACAGGCACTTGAAAAGTGTAAAAATCACACATGATATTTTACTAATTTTCTTTTACAAGTTTTTATATTTTGACATTATTATAAGTTTTCATTATCTATTGTCAATGTGTGTAGGTGTATCTATTTTATTTTGTAAAGTTTGTATAAAATTTTGTATTTTTATAAAAATATTTTAAACTAAATGGCAAAACTCAACTCACGTGCATTATTTTAATTATTAACCCAAAGAGCCACACCCATCCGTACTAGGGATGTCAATTTTTGCCCAACCCACGAGTACCTGGCCCAGCCCGACACTAATGGGCCGAGTTTTACCCGGTCCGATTAGAAATAGGGTCGGGTATGGGTTTAAAAAAAAAAACCCGAAGCGGGTCCGGGTCGGGTCCGGGTTTTATAAAAAAAACTCAAGACCCGGCCCGGTTCAAAACCCGGTATCCAAAATTACAAAAATACCCTCTGTCTCTATATATATATTCCTATATTCTTAACCCTAATCCTCCCGAATACTCTTCAGTTGCTCTCACATCACTCTCCTGAGTCTCCTCTCCCACTCGACTACTCTCACTCCCTCTCACTCTCCTCACATCATTCTGCTCTTCCCAACCTCTGATCTCTGTCACCACCGGCCATCACGTGCACCTCTGGTCCAGCTTCTAGTGAATCTTGGCTCTGCGCAGGTTTGCCTTGATCACACCAAACCTGTAATCGTGCTCCTCTGCACTCCAGTAGCTTTTCCCAAACCTCGCCTTGAAGCTCGAGAAGTGGTGCTCAGCGTGGAGGAGAAGATCGTCATCACCGTCCGATGACACCACTTGCTTGATCAAAAGATCATTGTCACCGCCACCGTTGATTTCATCAGCAAATATGGTGGACGCGACCACAGAGAATAAGAGGAAGAGGTTGAAGAGAAAAGAGCGGTCCATTGTTGTTATAAAATCTCAGCCTCTCACCGCCGTTCCAAGCATTCACCACCGTCGGTCCAAGCTTTCACCCACTCTTAATCTCATCGCCTGCCCAAGTTCTCAACGCTGATCTGTTCTCTACTTCTCTTAATTTTCTTTTTTTTTTTTTTGTTTTTTTTTTTGTAAAGACTTGAAATTTTGAGACTTTGTGTGTAACTGTAATATATTGTGGAAGAAATTAGGTATTTTGTGTTTGTTGTAAATGCTGTGCTTAAACGGAGGTGGGAGACAAAAATGAATTTGGGCTTCATTCAAAATATTGTTTTGGTTGGGCCATGATTTGGGCTGCGGGCTAAACGGGGCCCGTGGGGCCCGGCGGGGCGGGTCTGGGCCTCGGGAAAAAAACCCGATTAATAATCGGGCCGGGTTTGGGTTGCGGGTCCAGACCCGCAGGTCGGGTCCGGGTATGTAAAAACCCGGCCCGAACCCGACCCGTTGCCATTCCTAATCTGTACATATATAAATAACATACCGTGTCTACTTAACCAATTAAATGTTTGAAGAATCGCTAATTTTACTATTTTTTAATCACTAAATTTACAACAAAATAATATTATAACATGATAACAATACATACACATGTAACAAACCCTCTATATTTTCTAATTAATAAATAATGTAAAGTTATATTATATTATTATATTTATACTATAATATAAAGCAAAAGATGCCAATAGTCAAATAGAGAATAGAAATTCATGAGAGAGATATTTCTGATGTATGTTATTGGTTAGTTTTGGGATGATTTGTGTTATTTAGTTTTAGGCTAAACTGATCTATGTTAGAATGTGCAAGATTTAAGTCAAGGTGTTTAAAAATATTTTTAAAGGTAAATTAAATTAATAAAATAATATTATATATATAATTATTTTTTATCAAGTCATGGAGTTCATTTGAACCCCCGAAGCAAAGCATTAGTAACACCGCCCTTGCCTATTAGTTCTACCTTTCCTTCTCAAATAAAATGAAGACCTTATCACTAATTTTGGACACCGAGAGAGAGAGAGAGAGAGAGAGAGAGAGAGAGAGAGAGAGAGAGAGAGAGAGAGAGAGAGAGAGAGAGAGAGAGAGAGAGAGAGAGAGAGAGAGAGAGAGATTGCAATAACTTCTTTCGTGTTCTTTCTTCTTTACCTCTTTAGAAAACTCGCTCTCTAAAAACTCTTGAGAATCTTGATCAAGTGTATCTATCATTTGGTCTAGTCATTGAATCAAATGTTATTACAATTTTTTTTTTAAAATAAAGTCAAAAAATATTAAACTATCAAGAATATATACGTGAAATCAGTGAGCTATTAATTTAGATATACTTCATTTTAAATCCACTGTTAGATTACATTATCTTCATATATTCTATATGCTTGCAAAATTTTAAGGTGACCAAAGATTAATAGCTATGTCATCAATCAATTGTTAAAATTGAAGTTTTTGTAGTTTAAAATAATGTACAACAGATAAATTTATGGATCAAATGGTAAATAATATCCGATTGATATGAAAATTGGCATGCGTGTTAAGCACATATAGAACATGTAATTCAACGCTTGGATTTTCAAAATATTAATTCAATAACAAGTTATTGGGTGGTATAATATCCTTAGAGTTACACCAAGCGTAACTTGAATCAACCCATATATATAATTCAAATAACAAACCAAGCAAAATAGGCCCTCATGCTTCTTTGGTCATTGGCCATTGGATTATATATGGGTAATTGAAACTTTTGTAACAAATTTATTTACTATATTTTTAATGTGACATTAATTAAATTTATTGTCACATTAATTTGCAAGTTTCTTTCAATGAAAATAAAATCGATACTAACTTAAGTGTTTTTTTTTTAAAATAAAAAATAGTGGCACAAAAAGTCATACAATTTATGCAAGGTGTGTGGAGTTCTTCAGGTCACTTGTCTCAAAACGTGCGTGCAAAGTGTGAACTTTTGCATTCCAACTGGTTTGCTTGGAAAAGGCCAAGGGGGCTAATTTTAAAATCTAATTTATCTAATCTTTACTCTATTTGTACTTATGCTTAATGAATGCATTTTTCTTTCATCTCATATATTTTTTTAAAAGAAATGAGAAATGTGAAGTCGAGCAATAAGAGTAGGTATATGCATTGCCATTTGCCAATATTTAGGGTCTGTTTAGGATCTGTTTATTTTGCTAAAACTGAAAACTTTTTGCTAAAAGTACTGTAGATAAAGGTAAAAATTAGCTAGAATAGTATAGTGGGACCCATGAATAATACCAAAAAGTGTAGTGGGGCCATGAATAGTAGCAAAAATAAGTTGAATAGTAAAATGAGCTGGTTTTTAAATTTGGAGCCAAATAAAAAAATTAGTTTATTAAAAAATCAGCTTATTTTACTATTCAGTTTATTAAATATATTATTATTACACTTATTAAAATAGCAAACCAGCTGAATAGTAAAATAAGCTAGTTTTTAATTTGGAGCCAAACGCATACTTGCTCCAAATTAAAAAATTAGCTTATTTTGCTATTCAGTTTATTTTTGCTACTATTCATAGGTCCCACTACACTTTTTGGTACTATTCATGAGTCTCACTATACTATTTTAGCTAATTTTTACCTTTATTTACAGTACTTTTAGCAAAAAGTTTTCAGTTTCAGCAAAATAAGCAGATTTCAAATAGACCCTTAATTGCTTCTAAACTTCTTTTTTGCTTTGAAAAATACTACAAAAATTTATTATAAATAAAAACGGTGAACAAATAGAATTGTTTTATTTTAACAATATTTTAGATAAATATTCAATTTTTTTATATATAAAATTTTAAATGACACATTAATCTGTAAGACTTATATATTAATTTTGTAATATCTTTTATGTCACTTTTTTGTTTAACATTTAAAAAAAAAATCATTCTTCTTTTAAGGTAGGTAAGGAGATGATATATAGAGAGAGATTTATATGCAAAGAAATATATGTATTTTATTTTTTTTATTATTATTTATATAGAGTAGTGTTTTCACCCTTTAGAGATTGTTTTTATAAGAGAAGATTTAGTGATCAGGAGAATATATTTTTTTTAGAGAAAAAAAAAAAAAGAGAGAGTAGGAGAATATTTAGAAATCAAATAGTATATTTATGCAACGAAATTAATGTGTAACATTCTTTTGAGAAATACGTAGGAGTTGTGACTCTTGAGACTCACACAGTGAACCCCACATACACCTGAAAGTAACTTTTTTTTCCTTTTTTTTTTTTTTAATTACCCAATGCATAGAAATGATTTGCATATACCTATTATTATACAAAAAATTTAATCTCAACAACAACTTAAAAAAAAAAAAAAAAAAAAAATCTACTAAGTAGAATTTGCCAGCAAACTCTCCCCACTTAAAATAAACAAACACTAATTTAATTTTGCCTTAAAGAAAAAAGAAGTTGCCAGAGCGAGGCATCACACAAGAGTGTCCATTGGGAATTGAGAAGGTTTGTTTGAATAAACAAACGCTAACTAATATTTTTGAATCTCCAAGGTATGTTTTTGTTTTTTGTTTTGTTTTTATTTTGTTTTGTTTTTTGTTTTTAATTTTTTTAATTTTAATTTTTTTAATTTTGGACAAAAAATCTCCAAGATTAAGAGTGTGTTTGGATACCACTTATTTGCTGAAAACTGAAAACTTATTGTTGAAAACATTGTAGTAAAATAATTTTTAAAGGTGTGAATAGTGCTGTAGGATACAAATTTACTTAAAAATTTGTGTTTTGTTGACTTTTATAAGTTCGAGAACAATACCCATAAGATCTACTAAAAAAAAATGCAGACGCATGAATCGGGCAAAACGCCCAATCCAAGAGGAGATTTGTAGGTTTAGAGAAGAGGAGCCCACTATAACTAAAAGCCGTGGGTTTGGGGTTCAATGTCGCAGAAAAATTAGCTCTCCCATCATCTATCTTTCATATCAGTCCTAATCTCATCCAAAATGTCACCATGAAGATCTAATTTTGTACTAAACCAGACAATCAACATTACTCAAGAAATTTGTACATTTGTTGTCATGTGTTGGACTAAAGTAATCAGAAACAACAATTAGAGAGAGTTTATAGGGTGAGTGTGAAGTTGTGGAGAGGGAGAGGAAATCTCAGTCATGTGGGGCAACAATTATATACAACCACTTCATACTATAATGTATGTTTTGTGACTCTAGAATCATGGAATTGCAATAAGCACTTCTAGTGGGACACTCCTATAGAAGAACCAGTTCAATCCCAAGAAAGAATACTTTTAGCAACCAAGACCGATCCACGAAAGTTGACAAAGAAGGTTTTGATAGTTAAGTCTACGGAAGATCTTACTGTGTAAAAGTGGTAGTAGGGTAATAGTAGTTAAAATATTACTTACCTCTAGTGTCCCCAAAACTAGAGACGAATGAAATAAAAGTTCAATTGCGTTAAATGTAATTGATGGTTGGTGGGATGCATTAAACGCTGATAGATAGAGGGGATTTAGTGACATATAGTGAGCTTTTTTTTTTAGGAGGATCAAATCGTCTAACTACCCAAGTGGAAGATGCCCTCGAGGGTTCAATTATGTTATCCTGAGGCACATTAACAATTAAGGTTCTTTTGGGTCAATGACTGAGAAAGATTTAATAGTCAAGCATTTGTTGTGTGAACTTGGGATCTTTTATGGAGCTCGGGTTGAACCTCACTTCAAGTTGAGATATTCTATCATACTGACTTATTGGGTGGATTGATGTACTCCTCTAGGACTCCTAGGCCTAAGCTCCTTCAAGTAATTTTTCGAAATTGTGAGTTTTAGGATGATTGAAAAATTACTTATTTTAGAGGGAGAAGTACTCGGTTTGAAGAGAGATAGAGTAGGTATATTTTTTTGCATCATTTTCATGTAATCAATACAAAAGGGTAACAAATTCTTATTAACAGATGTATAAAATAAATAATTGAGAATGATGTCCATATGTAGCCCTCATAATTTTCAAAACCAACGTCATTAAAATTCTATCATATTTATTAAAAAAAAAAAAAAAAAAGACTCTTGTAATTAACATTAATCCCCAACATGGGGAGATTCATGCATAAGCCTATAGTAGACTATCTGTGATTCCAAATGTGATATTTAAAATTAACTGGTTAGTAAGTTTTTTAATTGAATAATAAAGGGAAGGTTTGAAATTAAAACTTAAAAAACTAAACATGAAGTGGAAGCAACTTGGAAGGACAACCATATCGTTGAAAGTGAAAGAACTATATTTAGCAGATTACGCATCACAATACACACACACACAATATAATATAGGTCATTTCTTGACCTACCACTTTCAAAAAAGTAAGAGTGAAAGGAAGAAAGAAAGTATAGTTTCATGGAAATTGCCTTGGAAAAAGAGGGTAAAGATGAGTCAATCAACTGAATCAAGAATTGGACAATCAAGCCCCTTTCAACGTCAAAAGATTCAAAACATTTCTATTGGAGGCGGCTTGAAAAAAATGTACCTATCCCATGTGTGACTGGTGTGTGTGAATAGGGCATGAGGCATTCACATTCACAAATGAGATATCCACATTGGCTTTTCGACCCTCGTGGCTCTGAAAGTGGGAATTCTTTAAGCTAAAGAGACAAAAATGGTGGCACCCTCTAGCGTCCTTTCCAGGCAAGTAAATGAAAACATAATAGAATAATAGCAAAGTTGAATAGAAACGAAGACGACAAAGGAATAGTGATAAAGATTAGTCCTATATATCCTGGGCACCTAAAAGATTTTTTGTGATATTTTCCACATGGAAAAAGCTGTTTGTTTAAACGATTATGTCCTGTTGTACAAATAATTGGAGTTTTCACTTTTCCCCTTCAAGGCTCCAATTAATTAATTAAGAAGTATAGATTAGTGACATTCCAAATCTACTCACCTTAAGGTATATGCACTCCACTAAACTTTATGCCATTTTCATGTGAAAGTATTCACTAATTTGATAATCATTTATGTTCTATCAAATTTTTTAATCACTCAATAATAAAGGTCAAACACTTTTTTTTTTTAATTAACATACATAGTACTGTATTTCTTGTTCTAGATTTGTTGGTTTTTCAATTTCAAAGTGAGCTGATGGAACTTTTCTATTGAATCAGTAATGAATTGGAACTAAAGCTCTCTCACGGTTTAATTTCATGTAATTATATTTTTGAAGTTACCCAACAAATAAATTTTTTTTTTCCCGAATATTAACTACAATTTCTAGATTTTGACGGTGGAGATTTGATTCAATGATTCTTATATAATTGTGAGGTGAGAAACAAAAATCTTATTACGTGATAAGAATTATTTTATGCATTTGATTATATATATCTTCCATTTTTATATTGTATAAGTCCCACAGCTATGTATGACTCATATTTTTATCATATGTGAGGAATGATGCATGTATCAAACTTCAATTACTATATTTTGAGGGTGAGAATTTAATTCAATGATTCTTATATAGTTGTGAAGTTTGAAATGAAAATCTTGTTAAGTAATAAGAATTATTTTATGCATTTGATTTATGTATCTCCTAATTTATATTGTATAGTTCTCACAGCTGTGTATGACTCATATCTTTATACCATGTGAGAAACGATGCATATATCAAATATTAACTTCAATTACTATACTTTGAGAGTGGGTTTTGAATTCAATGATTCTTATATAATTGTGAAGTTTGAAATGTAAATCTTATTAATAAGAATTATTTTATGCATTTGATTATATGTATCTCTTATTTTTATATTGTATAGGTCTCGTAGTTATGTATGACTCATCTTTATCCCGTGTGAGGAATGATGCATATATCAAAATTTCAATTACTATATCTTAAGGTGGGAATTTAATTCAATGATTCTTATATAATTGTGACGTTTGAAATAAAAATCTAGTTTTTCTTTTTCTTTTTTTTTTTTTTTTTTTGAGAAAGGAATGAAATCTTGTTAAGTAATAAGAATTATTTTATACATTTGACTATATGTATCTTCCATTTTTATATTATATAGGTCTTACAACATTGTGTATACCTCATAAGTCATATCTTCATCCTGTGCGAAGAATAATGCATATAACAAATTTGTTAGTGTATACAGTTAACCATGCACATGTTCTCCATATCAATTTGTCTCTAATTAAGCTAATGTATCATTGATTTTAGCATCAATTAGAAATATTTATTTCTGTAATTAGTCGGCTTTGAGGCCTGTATAATTATCATTTACCCTTGAATTTTGATTGTACAAAAATACACAAATTATACAATACACAATTATTCAACCGTTTTTCATTTTCTATTTTGATATTGTTCTTATTATTTCGAAGCTATTCTTGATATTATTTCCCCAACTTTTATTTCCTTAACTCTTTATTTTTTTTAATTTTTAAATTTTTTTTTTCCTCATCAAAAAAAAAAAAAAAAAACTCTTTGTTTTTTTCCCACCTGAAAATCAAAAATTTTTTCATAATTTAGGCAGCTTGTAAATTTGTAATGAAAATTGACTGTGTGGACCTTTGATTAGGTGAGTTGGTATTATTAAAAAAAAGACTTTGTACAGCAAAATTTGTCCGAATCAAAACCAAAAGAAAAGATTATGGAAAGTACAGTTTGCTAAACCTTTTTAATTTTTATGCTTTTAATTTAAGATTAACAATAATAGAATGCCATATACAGTTAGCTCACCCCAACACACCAGGTGCACGAGACTGACAAGAGCCAACATCTTCTCTTTCCACATTTGTTTTTTCTACTACTAGAGTACTAGGTAGGGACCCCTTGAACTTGAACTCTTGGTCTCGGATTTTCTTGCACGTCATCGTCAAGATATCGACACCCACAAAAAAAGTTCAAAAAAAAAAAAAACACAAAGCAACAAGGAGTGCTAATTCCACAAAAGCTAAAAACTGTGGCTTTTAGGTAGTGTGGGCTTCTATTTGTCGTTCTTGAAAAGAAATCCAAGATTATGAGCAATAAAGAAGGGGCACACTATGTGGAATCCATGTGAATAAGGTATATTCTTTATGGGCTGAAGCCCAGGCTGCATGCCTTGTTAATTTGCTGTCCCAATGACGAGGGAAGAGGGATATATTCTTTGATTATGCTTCATGGGGATACCGGACGATCCTTTAAAGCTTCTTCCTATTATTGAAGACATTGGGTCCCTCTTAGTCTTAGGTTCTATTTCTTTTTGCAAAACTTTGCATGAAATAAGATAAAAAGGGGTTAAAACTTAAAAGCCTTCTAACTCTCACATATTGCCTAGAATTTATGCACTAAACTAACTCTATAAACTAACCCAAGATTAATTTGTTTTGTCTGTAAGTACAGAGGCCTACAATTGATTCAAACCACTTAGGCCATAATGTCTCTAACATAGAGAATTCCTTTGCTCACTTACTAGTCGTCGTTTGCTCGGCTTCTTCTTGTAACTTGTGGGAAGAATTCTTATCTCATTTGTTTCATAATCTGATTTGATTTAGATGTGATCTTTAGTTTCAGTTTGAATAATTTTATATTATTCATTAAAAAAAAAAGCAATAAGGAACCCATGAAAAGTTTGGGTCATCTGGTCCGTTCAATTTAGTTTATTTAGTTAAGTATATAACCCTCTAACGCACGCAGTTTTCCTAAACATAATTGTACTTTTATGCAATGTATTTTTTTTTTAAAATAACTAATAAAAATAAGCTTATCATCCGATTCAAAAAAAAAAAAAAAAAACCATGTTGGGCTTGATCCAACTACAATAGGCTGCTTCAGCTCCTGGATGATTCTTCCTCTTATAATGCCCAAAGTACCTATGGGGTTTGTGGCCCAACTATAATGAGCAAACTCGGCCTTATTGGAAAGAATCACTAGCGTGCGCATTGTGGACTAAGACATAGGAGGCCCACAAAATGACCCAACTCCCTCACCAGCCCTTGAACCCTAGACTTGTTAGTTGTTACCAGGGTGATGAATATCACATAACCTGGAGAGAATTAGAGAAAGAAGTGAACATAGTCAATCTTTATCCATTTTTGACACCAATAAGCATGGAAATGACTGTGTATTAATGAAGAAATTATTGTACCCTCCCATGGCCATTGGATCCTACAAGTAATCATTTCAATGACTATGTAAATTTTTTAAAATTAACATTTTATAGAAATACATTCTTTTTATTGGTTGAGAGAATCATTTTAATGTCCTTCCGTTATATTGAATAATTTTTCGTATTAATCTTTGTTTTTCTCTATTTGTTGGGCCATTGATGGCATCCACGTCTAAGATACTAACTAACTAACAGCTTGAAGCCTTGAACAACTCTTCATTTTTTATTCCTCTACACTTTGTATAATTTGGAAGGCTAAGGAAAAAACAACCAAGGAATAACTTATTTCAAAAAAAAAAAAAACTTATTTTAAATGATATAGTAATTTGTGAAAAACTAAATTTTCATTTGTGAAATGGTACCTCTCACTTTCAATAATAAAATTATAAATAAGCAGGATCTTAATACCTTATTAAAATGATTCGTTATTTTGCTTAAAAGACACCACTAAAAAACACACATACAATAAAAGAAAGAAAGACATAAGATAGAGACGGAAGCATTTAATCAAAATATTGTGTTTTGAAATAAACAATGACCATTTCATACTAAGATGGAATTTTATAAAGGGTCATGGGAGTGAGTGCCCTTAGAGTATTGGTTAACAATCCAATTAAAGAAATTTATTATGAAAAAGAAAAAAAGTAATTAATATTTTAACAGTTTTTTTTCATTTTCCATAAAAGTGATGCCAAAACTTTCCTAAAATTGATTGTTAACCAATGCCCTAAGGGCATTCGTTAGCATTTCTCTTTTATAAATAACTAGTCGTGTACCCTATGCGTTGCGCGTGATAATATCTTCAGGTACTCTCATTAATATATATATATATATATATATTCAATTTAGACTAATTTAATAAATAGTAATGTAATACATAATGTAGGGGCTAGATAACTAGAGGAGATTATGAAAATTGTATATATTGGGCCTGTGGCCCAATCCGACGATACATACTTGTCCGAGGATGGTCAAGTAATGTTATTATGAGAATTTTATGGGAGGAGGAAATACGAATCGAATGTGGTAGTCCGAAAGACGTCCGAGGAGGGAAATCTTGTCGGGATTATGGATCCGAGATCAGTAGGAGTATCTTACCACCCTGAGTATCCCACCAAGTATCATCGCAGTTAAGGATCAGGAGATGGATAAGGAATGAGTAGATAAAGGTCACAAATATCTACTAAAACTGCTACCTCCGTATTAAATGCTCTGCATCTAACTTTCTGACTGCATTAATGTGGAAGTGATATCTGAACAGTGCAAGGTTGGTTTTTCCAAAGCCTACACAACCAGAGAGGGTGTCTGATGGGACAGCCACTTAAGTAGTAACACAGATGATTAACAAGTGTAAGGTCAAAATGCTTGGAAAAGAACTTTATAAAGGAGAAGAGAAAAAACATTGTGGAGGGGGAAAAATTAAGCTTGTAACCTAATTGGAGGAGAACATATATATGAACAGATCACCTCGGATAAACGCCGAGAACGATTTTCATTCAACATAATATTGTCTCTTTACATTGTATTATTACCAAACCTAATTCAAAGTTGGTTTAATCATCTAGAACCCAGTTTTTCTAGCCCACTTTCTACAAATTCATTGTTTTGGGCTTCTTGAGCTTGAGTCCATCCATCTTTTGGGTTAGTGACTCAAATCCGGTCCTCACACATAATCATATTTTCATTTATTATAGCAACAACCACAAATGTAATATATATAATTTTTGTCGTATCAAGATCGAAACAATACAATTTTTCTCAAGAATTCAAAAAGCAAGTTAGTAAAAATATTAGTTTTTTAATAAAATTTATTTATAATATTTAATGTATCATCAAAAAGTATATAAAATTTGAAAATTATTCTTTTAGTTCGAAACAAACTTTCTCAAACCCAATTTTTTCTACCATAAAATCAAAAACACTGAGAAACGTAACTAAAAAAATTAATAAAACTCATAAAAACTACAATTTAAAATAAAAAATAAAGGGAAAAATAAAATATCGTAATCATTTTTCCTTTAAAAAAAAAAAAACAAAGAGTACAATTCCAAAGGGGGAAAAGGTAGATGATTTTTTTTGAGAAAAGAATAAGTATTGTGTTAATGTTGTCATAATTTTATCTAACTTCTAATCTAATATATGAAAAATAAATAGATAAATAAATAATTTTAAACACAAAATCTGTTTTCTTAAAAATCTCAAAGAATACACTAATAAGATACGGAAGATGAAGAATAACATAAAATATTTGTAAACACTTAAAACAATTATTCAAATACCTAAGAACATCATATAAATAATACATACAATTTACTACTGATTTGTTCAACAAAATATTCTTAAATAGTGAAAGGAAATTGCACAAAGATCATAATCTTCAACTGAACTAACTGTTCTTCATTAGCTTGTTCAAACTATCTTATAGTTTTCTAAATAAGCTAAAACATGATGACAATACAAAATATAACATATTATAGTATGATTTTTTTTTTTTTTCCAAATTAGATCAACAACAAACACCATTCATTAAAAGTATTTAGTGTTGTAAATAAAATGATAAAAAAATATTTGCATCAAGGAACACATATAAATTAGTCAATAATAGGAAAATGAGGGTACGAACCTCAAGTTGGAGATCGTCTTATAGGCAGCTAGCAGGTTGTATCTTTTTTACCATCAATGATTAAGCAAGACTTGTGAATATTTTTATTCTCTATTGATTTCATTTTTCAGTTATAAACAATCAAAAGTAAAATTCTAAAAAACACAAATATTCATCAATCTAAGGTAGAAATGCAATAAAAATAATAATAATAAATCCAACAAAAAATGGAAAAAAAATGAGAGAGAGAGAACCTTTTTTGTATAGGAAAAATATGCATAGAATGGAAGAGAGTGACAAATTTATAGTTAGAGAAAGAGAATAAGAAGAGCCAAAGGAAGGTAAAAGGGCAAAATAATATTTAAATTTAAAACCGCCCAAGAAGAATATATTAGACAACACTTTTGTTTTGATTTTCCATTGATTTATAATTTAGTAGATGAATATGTAAAGTTTAAACCGCTTAAAATGAATTTGTAAAGTTAAAACTGCCTTAAATGAATTTGTAAAGTCAATATATTTATATAGTTAATATTGTAAAAAATTAAATTTAAAAAATAAATATGAAAAATATTAATAATATGCCAGATGAGGTTGTTTAACAAGAGTATAGTAACAATAAATACTACGCTTCAGCTTTTAGATATATATAGATTTAAAGTTATTCAATCATGGTACAAGGTAGTTTAGAATCTTATTATTCTACTTAATATACTAATGTTAAGGTGACATAATAAATCTTCACCTTAAAATGACTTCAATGATATCAATTCCTCCTATAAAAGAAGAAAATCCTTGTAACTTCAAGTCTTCAATTCTAATACAAAGTCAAGCTCAAGCTTGAGAATTTTTGACTCAATTCCTCCTATAAAGTTTTTGACTCAAGCTTGAGAATTTTTTTGCCACCATGAACTTGGCCCTTTTTCTCCTTCTCTTCCAATCAAGTTCAGTTTTTCATCTTTATATCATATTTGAAATCATGCGTACATGTTCTGTTCACCTCCAATTTGCTTGTCACCTTGTTTGAATTTCCCCAAAAAATCAAATTCATACATCAACCAAACTAGTGCCATTGAGGACAAAGCGACTAGCGCTGGACCAAGCAGCCATAACAACAAAGGGAAGGTAATGCATAGAAGTCGGCTACCAATAAAAGCCAACATGAACCCTCGCTCGAACACGATTTGTGTGTGTTCAGGTGATGAGAATTCAGGAGCAGCATTTATCAAGAAATTGGCATCGATTAGGTACCCAATGGACATAGAGCTACACAAGAAGCTAAGCAACAAAAGAAGTGATGCTGAGCCAAACTTTACAGCAAACATCCCACCAGATTGCAAGCCAAAAATAGGGTTGTCAAAGAGGTGGCTTGTTTCGCTTGCTTTGTAGGAATTGTTGATTAGAGCTGCCAGTGCCACGCTAAGAAGAATTGTTATTGAAGCAGTGAATGAGGTAGCCATTACAGTGTTTCTCAAGCTTTGCACAGCCAGTATACCCTTCTTATCATCACCCTGCATAGCAAAACACGTATTAGCAAAAAAGTGATGCTAAGGACACAATAATTTTTACAACTGTCAACATGATTTGTTGTGATTGGAGTAACGCTAGTTGAGTTTACCTGTATGTCACGAAACCATGCTCTCCTCTTTATTTCGTTGATTCCAATGGTGGTACTAAAGGGCTTCTTCTTTAAGTTAAGCCATAGATAGACATGGTAACCTGCTGTAAGGAAGAGACTGAAGGGAACCAAAATGGTGTCCAAATAAACAACCAGTCCTCCCATCTTTGATCAATATCGAAGGCATGCATGGTTTGGTAGCCAAAGGAACCTATTTATAAAGGTGTAGCCAAGTGATATGATTTCTTGATCATTTGGCAGGTCATGATAGTAAAGTCTAGCTGACAAGGTAATGCATTTTCTTTGTTTTATGATGGGGTGGGTTCATTTGTGGTAATCGTAGAGTGGACATTAAAATATGATGCTGGGACGTGTGAGCATTGCACTATATATACAAAATGCCTATTACTCAAAAAGTAGATTCAAGTGTCCTACCCACTAAATTTATAATGGAATTATTCAATGATGCCGTGCCCCTATTGCCTTACCCATACGCAACCATAATAAAATTGTTTCCCCTACGGAATTGGATGAATCATCAAATTAAAAGTCTATCATAGTTTGGATTGGCTAACACTTGGTTAAGTCAGGTTGATACAATTAAACAAGAAAAATTCTTTTATCTTCTGAACTTATGCGTGTGTTTAATTGGTGGACTAGATATTAGTACCAAAATTCGAGAACATCCCAAAGGAAATTGTTATTTAATAAAAGTTGTCTTTGATTGAGCAAAGATACTATATATTTTACTACATAAGCTTTACAATACATTACCAATTAAAATAAACATAATTTAAACATGTATTTATTGTCTTGTTAAAGTAATACTAGTTATATTCATTTGTTAAGTTAGTTTCTGATATTTTTATTTTCAAATTATAAGAGCAATAACATTAGGCGTTCTAAAAAATTATATTTTAACATATTATAAAATGACTTTATCTATATTAACGTAGCATTTGACAATATACTCCAAATTGCATCTTTTATTTTTAACACATTACCATTAAAATAATCTAAAATAAGATCAACCTTTTATTAAAAAGAAAAAAAAAAACTTAGCCACAAACGCCTAACAATTAAAAAAGAAAAAATTTCAACCACAGAATGAGAGACTTGACACGTGAGAGGAGAGAGAAGAAGAAAAGAAAGAATAAAAAATAATAATAACATATGGTACACATGGTATACTTCTATTAGTAAAAGTGCATGTATTGTACCAAATGCTAAATTTTGTTGGCCTTTGAGAGATTTGATGTTGGGATATTTTTAATATTTGGTGTGCTAAATGCTAAAAATTTATCATTTAAAATACTGTCCTCTAAGTAATCTTTTTGTAATCAAATTAGAAATAGTTTTAGTATTTTCTCTTTGATTTAGAATGAGTTGCAATCTGGAAAGCACGGGTGCGGCGCCAGAGGCGCCGCACCCGCGTCCGACGCGTACCGACGCGGCGACGCGCGTCGGACACCGTCGACCGCGTGTCCGTGCCGCGTCGGGCCGCGTCCTGCCACGTGGAGCGCCGGACTCGCGCCGACTCGGCTTCGACGAGCGCCGATTCGCGCCGAACCGGACCGATTCGCGCCGAATCAGACTTCTTCCTCTTTTTTTTCGCGAGCCCAGCAAGAACAAAAAAAAAAAAAAGAAAAAAAAGGTATGAACTGGGAAGGGGAGTGACGGAAGAAACGAAGCAGAGGAAGATGAAAGAAGAAAAAAAAATGTAGAAAGGAAGAAACGAAGCTGAGGAAGAACAAACGAAGCTGAGGAGAAGAAAAAAAATGTAGAAAGGAAGAAACAAAGCTGAGGAGAAGAACGAAGAAGACAAAGAGACCAGTTTTTTAAAAGGTGAGGACGTCTGCCTTGGGAAATAAAATAAAAAATAAAAAAAAAAGGTAAAATTGATATTTTGAGGAGACCAAACTTAACGTGTTGTTGACTTGTTGGCACTGAGTGGCAGGTGAATGGAGAGGATAAAAATAAAAATATTAATTTTGTGGGTTTTATTTAATTTATAAATATTATATTTGAGTTATTATTTATTATTGCTCTTAAATTTAGTGTATATATATATAATGTGAAAAAGTATACTTAGTAATATATTAAAAATATAAATAAAAATAATTTAAATAATTTTTTAATTGCCGAGTCCCGCCGCACCCGCACCCACCTTTTTCAAAAATTGCCGAGTCCCGCACCCGCACCCGCACCCGCACCCGAGTCTCAAAACGCACCCGTGCTTCCTAGGTTGCAATGCAATGCAATAATGGTGGCATCTCAAAGTGACGTAGATGGGAGTTTTTAATGAAAAGATGTTATAATGCCTGTACTAAAAATTTAAAAAGATGTCTCTAAGAAAAAAAAGAAGATGCGCACTCATGAGTAATCTTAATCTATTTGTTTCACTTTCATATAATGCAGGACATTGTTTGATCATTATTATTTATTAAAAGATGTAAATTGGACAGTTCCCATTTGTAAATCCTTCAAATAAGTGCTTGAGTGATTGTCAATTATGGAAAGTTGATTATATTAATAAAGGATGAAGATTGCTTCAAACTGAAGCACAGCCCAGCAGTGGACAGTTTATCATTCCACTAGAGTCCCTATCAAGTATCAACTGCATCAGCAATGGAGTAGTTCCTCATTATGAGTTAAGGCCATAGGCCCATAGCTTCTCAAAAGTTTCAATAATAAGAAAATCTGTACTTGTGTATAGTATATTGATGACAATGCCTCGAAGGCCACAAAAACAAGGCCAAAATCTCTTTGCAAAACAAGGAAAATCTAAAGCACCAGTATGATAAGTGGGATTCTTGATGTAATTCGGACTTTTCAATGGCTGAAAATTGTAATATATGGAAAATGTTAGTAAATGAGGTGAAAACAAGAAGAGCTATAGAAATATTGGTTTTGAGGCATGTTGGATTGTTGTCTTTAAGAACCAAAAAAAAAAAAAAATGCTAAACGGCTCCTAACAAATTGCCTCTAGGATACAGTAAAGTCTAAAGTATACCGCTAGTAATTCTGGAGAATTTCATAATTTCTTTAAATCTTATTATGAAACACCAATACACACGGTCAATGAAGAGAAACCACTGAACGTCACAAACTTTCAAAATATAGTTAAAATTGTTAGAGGCCTGTTTGTAATAAGTAATATCCTACTCTTGCTAGTCTTATTAGGAAAACTTGTCTGCATAATTTTGCAGAGTTCTAAAAATTTGAACAACTTTGCTTGACCGAACCATTGATCAAACTTTACAATGCCTCAAATAGAAAGTTAGCATGAAACTCGCTTGAGCTAGCGATCCTTTAAAAATGATAGTTATAACTTTTTCTTCTTCATTTTTCCACTTCTAAAATGGGACTCTCTCTCTCTCTCTCTCTCTCTCTCTCTCTCTCAGAGCCAAAAAAAAAAAAAAAAAAATCTTCTATTGGCCAATAGAATGTCTTATCTATCAATTTTATAATGTAAAAATCTAAATAATGGCCCAAAAATGTAATGAATAAAAATTATTTTTAAAAATATTATTGTGGGTACTTGACTCCACGTAAAGGATATTGTTTGCTTTGGAGAAACAGGCCCTCACGAATTTGTTCTCGCACCGTGGGGAGTCCAAGGAGGGTTTCATAGTCTCGGCCCATTGAATTGGTATCTAAAGCCTTTGGCGTTAGTCCCACATCGGATAGAGTTCCCTCCCATTAGTGCCTTATATGCTTCTGGAGCTAACACTAGTGTACCACTGCTACACGTGTAGCAGTGGTACACTAGTGTTAGCTCCAGAAGCATATAAGGCACTAGTGGGAGGGAACTCTATCAAAGGCTTTAGATACCAGTTCAAGGGGCCGAGACTATGAAACCCTCCTTGGACTCCCCACGGTGCGAGAACAAATTCGTTAATATGTTTTACTGTCTATGAAAATTTAAGAAATTAAAATTTTTTAATCTTTCAAAAATTTTACTTTACATTTCTCTCTCTATCAAAATTAAAAATTATAATTAATAGTTTTTCGAACAAATCCATTATTGAAATTCATTGTTCAATACACAATGACCATCTTAATCATGATATTTATTATGATACTAATTATTTAGATTTATTTTTAGAATTAAAAATTTTAAAATCTTAATATCATGTTTAAAATTTTAAAATTTTAAACATGATATTTTTTTTTTTGATAGGGTAAACATGATATTAAGTTATGTAAAAATGCTATATTATTTTTCTAATGCATATATAGCTTAATTATAAAATAATAACTAACAATACATCTTACTTTTTCGTATGAAGAAAGAAGTTATCCAACATTAAAAATGTTAAAATCCTATTTAGATAAAATATATCACAAAAAAGATTGAGCGAATTAAGGATATTACCAATTGGAAAGAAAAGTTTAGCGGAAGTTGAACACAAACACATGATTAGTAGCTATCTTGCAGCAAAAAGCAAGAAAAATAGATTTTTAAATGAAAAATATTAAAACATAAATATAATTCAATTAATATTTAAAATAAGAGAAGTCACACTAAAAATTGTCATCTTAGACTCCAAAATGTGTTGAGTTGATTCTAAACTGGGCCTCATTATTGTGGAATATGAATTTGAGCAAAGTTTGAAATGAATTTGTTTAAAGTTGAATTGAGGTATTTGACAAAAATGATGCAATTTAGAATTTAAAAGTTTTTTTATATTTAAAATATTCTATTCATATGAAAAATCCTCATAGCAATGTGGCCATATTTTGCATGAAAGACATTTAACATGTATCATGATTTTGACATGATCATCACAGTATTAGTACAAAGAAATCAATTCAATTGGGGTTAAAATTGTTAAAAATACACAAATATCAAATTGATGGCTTTACAAAGAAGTATTTAACAAGAGCCACTATTACTTTGTTAGGATATTGGAAGAAATTAATAATTTTGTACAGCTTAATCCAAATATGGATTCCTATTCCAAAACCATTCTCAGAGCAACAAAAAGGAAGATACATTATAGAATTGATGGAACAATTGCAAGCCCAATCTTTCATTTTTTTAAAAAGCTTAATTATTGTCTTATACTCTCTATTCCCTTTTAATAGTTTTTGTTTGGAAATATCATATATATATATATATATATAAACAATAAGGAACTGTTGTAGAACAAAGTATGGGGTTATTTTTATTTTTCATTATTTTATTTTAGGTGATAAGATATATTTTTAAGCTTTCCTAATCAAATTAGAGCCGGTATCAATTAGTATCCATTTAAGAATATTATTACTTGTAAAATAAATTTTCTAGATCACTTTAAATAGATATATATTACAAATTTAGAACAACATTCAATAAAATTAAGGTGTTTTCTTTGTTGATTCAAGAAACCCTTATGGATTTAAGGGTTTTATTATGCTAGAAAGAGATCTAGCCATATATCAGATTTTTTATTCACATGTCAAATCTTTTCAGTGATATGGTATGGAAACTAGGCTAAGTGTAATAATCACGGCGTTGGAGAGCAAGAGGTAAGCCATATGGGATGCACATGAGGCTCAATAGCAACGTATCTATGCGATTTGTGACATACTTAATAATTTGAGTTTGAATATCAAACAAATACATGAAGACCATGAAAGTAATCGTGTCAGAGATTTTTCTTATCACCGATCTATCAATAGAAACATTCATAATTTTAATGATGATCCATGCTTTGATGGGGTTTCATACAAATTCTAGCACTTCTCAAGAGAAGGGACATAAGCCATTAGTTAATCCATAAAATGCCCTTTTATACAATTTTACCTTCATATCTAACCTTTGAAAAACAATTTTATATTCATATCTAACCTTTGAAACACAATTTTTTTTTCTAGTAACTGGAGTTTCTTAATTATTTTATTGCCAAAAGATTTGAGTCCAACAGCCATTTGAACCAATTAGTTTTATAATAGGGTAAAGTATAAGTTTGGTCCCTAGCCTTTACATTGTTTTTCAATTTGGTCCCTATTATTTCAAATGTGTCAATTTAATTTCTAACATTTTGATATAGTGTTAAAATAGTCAATGCCATTGAGTAGTGGATAAAAAAAGCTAACATGGCTAACAGTAATATTAAAATACTATTCGAAAACCCGTGCGATGCACGGAAAAACTATTGTGTATGAAGATTTAAACAATTCTTTGTTTCTTCCTCTTTAATTGTACATTAGGATTTCAATATCAGAAATTCTTATCCTACATAGGAAACATTAAATTAGTGAATGGAAAATATCAATCAAATTACATTTAAATTAAAATAGGATTCCAATCCATAACAACTCAATTATCATCGATATAAGCCTGTCAATAGAACATGTTGAGATTATGTTAGAGGATTGGACAGTCTATGAATTAGACTTGAATATATTTATTATGCAACATCTTTGAATGGTAGAGGAAAATTATAACATTAAACTTAGATTTGGCTTACATGACAATTAGTTAGCAACATCATAGTTAGAAATAAGTCAAATAAGCACTGGACATCATTGAAACCATAACAATTCTAAACCAATTAATTAAATTGCTATACAAATTCATTAAGGAAAAAAACCATGTACAAATTTTGAGCAGAAAAAGAAAAGATGAATCAAAGAGCACTAACAAAGCATTAATTAAGCAACTTCTCAAATTCCATCTCGAACTCTTTGTTTAATAATTAACAGCGGCTATATTTCAGAAAACTAAAAATCAAAACCTAGAGTAGAATCACTCACTCACCAAAATCAAAAGCAAAATTCATTACTCAATCTGTGTGGAGTGTGATCAGTGTACTAATTTTTACATAGGTACATGATTCAAGGATACAATTTCTTTGTTTATACAGAAATGCATAAAGTGCTATTTGAATTTGATTACTTATTTACTTGTAAGCTTCAGACCCTGTTAAGATAAATGCCTTTGATCTACAGCTCACGTTGCCTCTACTGATCATGTTGCAAATCAAAATTCCAATTCAAATGCTTCTACAACTTTCAGATAAACTTGCAGTGGATTTGGTTCCAACTATTGTATTTTATTTAAATTCAAATGTCTCATCATTATGTTTTATCCCTAGCTTCTATCTAATAAACTAATTGTTTTCTTTTGTTTGTTTATATATAATTTCAATACAACTCATGGGTTGGTAATTTAGCTAACACCAATTATTTGGATTTTGATTCAACCAACTATTCTTTGAAAGTAAACAGGAGTACAAATCATCCCCTTTGCCACTACCAGCCCAAATTTGGTTGGTTTTATTTTATTAATAGTCTCTTAGATGTTGAGTCGCTCCACCATAATTTTGTGGTGCCTTGCTTGACATATGACCCCATATTCACGTATCCACAATTCTTTTCAATGTACATTCAAAAACACTAACAGCAGTAGCACTACCTATAAATCCCAAATTTCCAATAAAAAACTTCCTAATAGGCCAAAAAATCAAGTTTATAAGAGGTAGCCACATGAATCCAGATAAAAGTCCACAAAAAAAAAAAAAAAAAAAAAAAAAAAAAAAAAAAAAAAAAAAAAAAACAACAACAACAACAACAGTAGCACTACCAATACCAATTATATGCCAACAACACCAATAAAAGAACTAATAAAAATTGGATACAGAGCATCTCACCTGTGCAAACTGGGGCTAGAGTTTGAAGCATTGGTAACTGGGCCTGCTTGTTATGACAATGGAGATCTTGTGATGGCTTTGATGGGTAACGGCAGCTATAGCTCCGTCAAGGGTGTCTGTCCTTTCTCTATGTCTTTGAGTAGACTTTGGCGTTTGGAATGTATTTTCAGAAACTATCAGGGATATAAAGAGAAGAAGAGCTTAGAGAGGTAGAGAGAATGGTTGGTTTTAGAGAGTTTGTCACGTTACAATGATATACTGCAGCAAGAGCTTGATCTTCAATAGTCAGCTTGGCACGCAACACCCTGCCTTTGGTCTCCGTATTTTTGTTAATGATGGCAAGATCGTTCTGGAGCGATGATATGCTACATTTGAAGAGACTGAGAAAAGAGGGAGAGCAGTTCTTAAAAGGGAGAGCAGTTCTTAAATAGGAGAGAGTAGAGACGGTGGGAAAGTGTTATTGTAGAGTCCTAAATGTGAGTCTCTCTTAAGCTCAGTTTTGTTTTTATAAAGATAAGTACCCGGTTTTGTTTTTGAGTGAAATAGGGTTTTTAATTTTTTAAATATTGTGCTGACGTAAAAAATTGTGAGAGGTTCAAAAGTTTCGGTTATATATATATATATATATATATATTGTAAGGACACAATTTGAAGTCCAAGCCCAAAGATGAATCGGGTATTGGCCCAATGAGCCCACAACAATAAATTTATAAAAAGCAGGTTAAAGAGTTAGGTTCAAACAAGATTGTTAACGGCTAGTATGACTTTTAACATGTGACCATGCAAAATATATACATGTGAAACTGGATAAATATAAAGTCCGAGAAGGCCATTCTTCATATAAATCACTCTAGCGATTCTTTAAATATAACCCTCACTAATATAGTCTTTTTTCTCTCTCTGTTTTTCCCTTTCTCTTTTTTTTTCTCCCCCCTTTTCATGGGAGGTCTTTTATATTATATAGTTCCTTTCAGGCCATCCTGATCATACACCTGTCTACTATCTAAGCCTTCACTTAAGTATACGTCCCATCAAACACCTTCTCTAGCTTCCTACAAGTTGCAGTGGTTAGGTTTTCACTGTTCAGGGGTTTTCTCCACATAAATGCGGCTAGAAAAGTAGCTACAGTGTATTTAATGTGGTGGTAGCAGCTTTTCCCTTAAATATTTCTGGATTCTTATTGCCCTCGCATGCGCCAGAGGCTCATTCTTATCGTTGGAACTTCCTAGGAGGTCACCTACACTGCTTAAGTACGGTTCTGGCTGGTACTTATCGTATCTGAGGATGAGAAACTCCTCGGACTACATTCTTTCTTTCTTTCCTTACATGATTTTCAACTCTGGGGCCTTTCCCAATCATTAACTCCTCCTCAGACATATCGTGTCTTCGAATAAGGCCCAAGGCCCAGTACATGAATTTGGGCCTTTACCCCCCCCCCCCCCCCCCACACACACACACACACACACACACACATATATATATATATAGATTATTTTTTATGGCATATAAGCTGCCACATAGGATGCCACAATTCCTCAATTTATAAAATAAAATATTTAGAAATAATTTATTTTCAGATTTGAAAAATTTTCTGTTCTTTTCCTTTGATTTCTTGGTAACCAAACACAAACAAACATTATAAACTTAGAAAAAAAATAGAGGAAGCCCAATTAAGCAGGACCCATACTTGCTCATCAAAAACTCACCAAAAGGATTGATCTCCCCATAATATGCAAGTAATTCAAGTTGCCTAATGATGCAAATCAGGATCCTCCAAATGCCAAGCAAATCAACTAAACATTATCACCACATACACCATCAGCGACGTAACCTCCTGAATCTCCTCCTTCATGAACTTTGACAATGACCCATTTGCCCTCAACACCCCTCATATTCCAAGCAATCTCTCCCAAATTCACACCCTCACTGCCACCAATGCTTTCCTTACACTTCTTCTTAGAGCTAAATTGCACGAAAGCCAAACCAATCATGTCATCTGCGTACTTCACTGTAGCTTTCCACTAGGCATGTCTTCCCATTCCCATTACACGCTTTAGCTTTGGCATCACCAAATCCATGTGAAAGGAAGAAGAGGTGAGAGAAAAACAATTAGCGAAATTCATTTATTGTTTAGTGTTCCTCTACCTGAGGTTTTTTATGGCCAGAGAAATTATAAAAACCTTGGGAAAATGTGGGAAAGGGATGGAAATTGGGTTTTGAATTCTGGGTTTTTAACCTGTATGGTTACTAAGAAAGCAAAGGAAAAGAAGAGAAAACTTTCAAATATGAAAGTAAACTAATTCTAAATATTTTATTTTTAAATTAAGGACACATGGCATCTTATGTGGCATAAAAATAATATTTTAATCTCACTGATAGTCACGTCAATTTTTCCATCCACTACTTAACGACATGGACTATTTTGGCATAATATAAAAAAATGTTGGGACTAAATTGAAACATTTGAAACGTTAGAGACTAAATTGAAAAACAATGTAAAAGTTAGGGACCAAACTTGTAATTTACTGTTTATAATATCTATAGGATACTTATATTTATATGGAGGTAATGTGAAGACATGCTGATTAAGGAGGAAATTTGCTTGTTGAAGTTTGAAGTTTTTTTTTTTTTTTTTTTTTTTTTTTTTTTTTTTTTTTTTGGAGGAAAAAGACAGTGTATTAAAAAAAATTAAGAAACACCGGCTGAATCAGCTTGGAGTACAGAAAAAGATTGTGATGGAACATCCTCCATCCAAACTAAAAAACTTGGCACATTAACAGTGAATCGAGCCAGACAATGAGCTACCTTATTGCCTTCTCTCTTAATATGAGAGAATACAATTGAGTAAAAAAATTAGACCTATACCGAACATCATCCAAAAGCAAACCACAAGGAGACAGATCAACATAACCATTTTTCAAAGCTTGAATCAACATCAGGGAATCACCTTCCAAGATAGCACGTGTAATTCCTAACTCAGCAGCAAACTCCAAAGCCCATGTAGCAGCTAAGGCCTCGACCTCCAGGGGGGCAAAGGCTTGGGAAACATTTTGCGAGAGAGAGGCAATAACAAGATCTTGATGGCTACGAATCACCACTCCAGCATCGGAGCAATTGGACTCAAAGAAAACAACATCGTCGAAATTAATTGTTAGCAACTTAATAGGTGGGGGATCACGTTGAACACAAGGAGGCTGATTACGTGGCTTCAGCCTAGGCTGAACCACTTGAAACCTATGAAGCATGGGTGCGTTTTCGGATTCGAGTGCGGGTGCGGGTGTGGGTGCGAGACTCGGCAATTTTTGAAAAAGTAGGGTGCGGGTGCGGGTGCGGCGATTAAAAAATTATTAAAAATATTTTTATTTATATTTTCTATATATTTTTACTATTGAAATATTCTTAAGAACACATTACTATGGCCTTGATTCACAAAACAAAGAAAGAAGAAGGCAAGAAACACAAAACAAAAAAGAAAACACAAAAGAAGCAACAAATATTCAGAATAAAATTGAGAAAGGACAGATTTAGGATGTTTGGGCCTTATTTAAAGCCGATTTCGGCTGTTCTGACATGATTCAAGGCCGATTTCAACTGTTTCGGTCGTTGGCCGATACAACCTAATTCGACTGATACGGCCTGATTCTGGTTGAATGGGCCTGGTTCGGCGCGAATCCGAGAAAAAAAAAAAAAAAAAAAAAAAGCTCAAACGCAGCATCAACACGCGGGTAGCTGCGTTGGACGCCGCACCACGCGTCTGGCCGCATCGGTGCTTTAGAGCTTGAAACCCCTCAAGGCAATCTTTAGAATCTTGGTCTAAAAGATCTGAGCTGCAACTAGGTTGATGAAGCCTAATTTGATTTCGTTGGGACCAAATCGACCAAACCATAACTGCAAAAAGCTTCGGTTGCTTCTGATTTTGGAAAATCCACCGAACCAATTCTTTAAAAAAATCAAAAGAGGAGGTCATGCAAAAATTCCGGGCAGAAGCATCAGACCAAATGACATCAAGCTCCGGACATGACCAAAGGGCATGCAGCTGGTCTTTAGGCGCTGATTTACAACAATCACACATGGGATTTTCAAATAACAATTCGATGAACCAGATTCTTTTTTGTTAATTGGTAATAAATGTTTGAAAGTGATGATGCCGAAAAAACCACCAGTGAGCCACACGGTCCTCGCACACTCGAAACAGCACCTGCACAACACAAAAGCTGAAGACTTTAAGATGAGTACCGGTGTGGTACCGGCCAAATACCCTTCGAAGGTCAAGTTAGAACTTCTCACAACTCTAAAGTGCTAGAGCGGGGTCAATTATGCGTACCTTGGCTTGTGAGGGTATTGGGGTTTTTATAGTAGTAGATGGTGGACCTCTCTTCCTTGGAGTAGAAGTCTTTTCCTTATAGGAATCCTTATAAGCGTAGATTGCGGAATCATTTCCTTATAGGACTCTAATATTGAACGTGGAAAGCAAGTCATCTTTTTATCATTCATGCGTGGTGATCAAGTCAAGAATACATTGGAGCCGTCAGCTTTAGAGCCGTCAGCTTCCCTTACTGCCTCGTCAGGGTCGTCAGCTTTAGGGTCGTCAGCTTTGCCTACTCCCTCGTCAGGGTCGTCAACTTTAGGGTCGTCAGCTTTGCCTACTCCCTCGTCAGGGTCGTCAGCTTTGCCTACGACCTCGTTAGGGTCGTCAGCTTTAGGGTCGTCAGCTTTGCTTACTCCCTCGTCAGGGTCGTCAGCTTTGCCTACGACCTTGTTAGGGTCGTCAGCTTTAGGGTCGTCAGCTTTGCTTACTCCCTCGTCAGGGTCGTCAGCTTTGCCTACGACCTCGTTAGGGTTGTCAGCTTTAGGGTCGTCAACTTTAGGGTCGTCAGCTTTGCTTACTCCCTCGTCAAGGTCGTCAGTTTTGCCTACGACCTCGTTAGGGTCGTCAGCTTTGCTTACTCCCTCGTCAGGGTCGTCAGCTTTGCCTACTCCCTCGTCAGGGTCGTCAGCTTTGCCTACGACCTCGTCAGGGTCGTCAGCTTTGCCTACGACCTCGTTAGGGTCGTCAGCTTTACCTACTCCCTCGTCAGGGTCGTCAGCTTTGCCTACGACCTTGTTAGGGTCGTCAGCTTTAGGGTCGTCGGCTTTGCTTACTCCCTCGTCAGGGTCGTCAGCTTTGCCTACGACCTCGTTAGGGTCGTCAACTTACTACCTTCAGCTTACTATCTTCAGCTTACTGCCTTCAGCTTACCCTTTAGCTTACTACCTTCAGCTTACCCTTCAGCTTACTACCTTTAGCTTACCCTTCAGCTTACTACCTTCAGCTTACTGTCTTCAATATGCATAATAGAGCTGACGGGTCTTTGGAGATCAACTTTTATTTTTTCAATTAAAAATTCCCCTTATCAGAAAGTATTATGTTACGACCTTTTTGTTTGTATGGGTATAGATTGCAACTATTGGGATTTTTTTTTAGGGTGCAACTATTGGGATTGATCATTGATATAATGCAAAAGTTACAAAGTTTGAGTAATAATTAGGTTGATCGGTCCCAACTAATTAAACACTACAATTTATGCAAATGTGGCATTGGTAATTTTATTTTTTATTTTTTATTTTTATCTTTTATTTATTGCGCTAATTAGGAAATTGACTTACACATTTGCATATGTGATATCGTTTCATTGGTTGGGAGGACCACTTTAGCAATCTTCTTGGTAGACCTAATAATTTTTTCCAAAGTCCCAAACTAGTTGAACAAACATGCAGGCCTTAAGTAGGCTTATGCCACTTTTAACCCAACTGAATCAAATTCTCTCTCAAAATTATATAAACCGATCTATCTTGAACCTAAAAAGAAAGGGAAAAAAATAAACAAACAATATAGATGAATTATAAATGAAAAATTTTTGAGGGTGCTCAAATCCGACAAGGAAAGCTTTGCCTTTCTCTGTTTAGGCTTTGACCAAGTTATTATGGCATTATTGATGAAGCATAAAATCATCAAATAGTCACAAATTAGTGTTCTTAATACTTTGAACTGTTTTTTTAGAAGAAACTTTGAAGTTAATTAGTAATAAATATTTGAAAATTTTATGTTAACCTCAAATGACCTTTTTTTTTTTTTATATTAATTTTATTTTTTTGATAGAAGCAACAATTGGGATTGATAATGCAAGAAGTCCCAAACTAGTTGAACACACATCTTCTAATCCAGCCTGATCAAATTCTCTCTCAACATTCCTTCTTATACAACTAATCCATTAAGTATAAAACTTTACTAGATAACAATCACATTCAAATTTACAGAAAATTTCATCCTTATCATTTGCAATTAGATAACATTTACAAATTTATCTAATAAAACCTTAAAATTTTGACAGCCCAATCTTATTGATCACACCACCACCCCCAAGCCCAGACCCATTGGACCCACGTCTGGCCGGCACCCCCACACACTAAAAGTAAAAACGGCATCGTTTTAAATATCTGAGAAAACAGAGTCTTACTATTATACCAAACAGCCACGTCACAGTCGTCGTCCCAAATTCACAGTTGGTTTCTTCTTCTTCTTCTTCTTCTTCTTCTTCAAAGGTCGCTCTCTATAGAGAGAGAGAGAGAGAGAGGGAATTTAGGGAGAGGCATGGATTTAGGGTTTTTGATTGTAGCGTTGTTGATGTGCGTAAATGGAGTGAGGGGTTCGATCCACGAGTACAGAAACGAAGGGTTTATTCCACAGTCAAATGACTCAAATGCTTTCTTCTTCCATGGCGGTAGTGAAGGCCTTTACGCTTCTAAGATCCTCCACTCCTCCTCTATTTCCCAAGATACTGGCAACAACAATAACCCTAGCCTCAAGGGCAAGTCCTTCATCAGGTTACTCTCTCTCTCTCTCTTTAATTTTTGACTTAATTGCTTCATAATCAAACTAGATTATTACTTAATTTTCTGTGTACAGCCTTAATTTCGTGCTCTACTTTAGTAATGCAGCTTAGCTTGTGAACTGAAAGTAATTTTGTGTATCAGATTGTGATTATGAAATTATAGGGTGCATAAGTGCGTTTGTATAAGCCGTTTGAAAACGGTGTTTTGAGTTTAAAATGAGCGTTTGTAAAAAAACTATGAAAAATTGTTGTTGCAAAAGCAAAGCAGAGTTTTGGGTTTTAAAAACGCTCCCGAAATGCTTAACCAAATAGACCCTATATGAACTTAGATTTTTTAAAGAATTTGATCTGTCTAGGGCAGTAAGCGATCCGAGCCAAGTATTAAAACACAAGCCCAGATGTTCATGCTTGATCACGAGCTACTTGATTGAACTATGACTAGAAATTATACCACTTCACAAATTTATTCTAATGATTAATAATCTATTAATAGGTGAAATGATTTTATTGGAGTTAATTAGGTAGAATGATTCTCTCTTATGAACTTATAAAATTTGATACAACAATGTTGTATTGTTAAATATTATATATAGTTTTTGCTACAAAAATGGACTATTTATGTTATCTATAAATTACAAATTATAATTTGATATCAAGTCTATATAAAATGTATTTTTATTAAGCTATACATATAAATAGACTTAAAAAATTCGGTTTTGACATCCATGTTTTATCATATGTGCTGAAACTTGCAATGCTTGGAGTTTTATTTGTTGGGGATGGAACTGTTGTTGTCAAATTTCAGGTTTGAAACTGTTACTTTTGTGAGGACGGAAGAGTCTGCTGGTAAGCAGCATGAGATGCAACAGAACACGGGGTTGGTGGAAGCAATCATACTTGAGGTAAAAGACAGGAAAAGGATTGGAGGTTCTTTCCTAAACTCCAATTTGATATGCTGCAACCCGAGGCTTGCAGATGCTGGATCCTGCAAATTAGGAGAGGTTATTATACAAAAAAATAAGGATAATCCTGAGTGGCCTAAACGCATTAAAACCTTCTTTGCAGGAAATAATAGAGAAACTAAAGTAGATACCCTAGATGTTGAAATAAATAGTACTGGAATGTACTACCTTTATTTTATGTTTTGTGATCCGAATCTTAAGGGCACATTAATCAAAGGAAGGACTGTGTGGAGGAACCCAGATGGTTATTTACCTGGGAAGATGGCTCCTTTGATGACATTCTATGGTTTCATGTCTTTAGCTTACCTTGTACTTGGTCTACTCTGGTTTCTAAGGTTTGTTCAATTCTGGAGGGATATTACACAATTGCACTACCACATTACAGCTGTAATTGCTCTAGGAATGTGTGAAATGGCTGTCTGGTACTTTGAATATGTCAATTTCAATTCAACTGGACATCGACCTATGGGCATTACTTTGTGGGCTGTAACTTTTAGCTCTGTAAAGAAGACTTTGTCTCGCCTTCTTCTTTTGGTCGTATCAATGGGCTATGGGGTGGTGAAGCCAACTCTCGGTGGTTTAACCTCTAGAGTACTTCTTCTTGGTGCAGTATATTTTTTTGCAACGGAGGCACTTGAGCTAGTTGAACACTTGGGGAACATTAATGATTTTTCTGGAAAGACAAAGTTATTTTTGGTCCTACCTGTTGCTTTCCTGGATTCCTGCTTTATTCTATGGATTTTCTCATCATTATCAAGAACTCTAGAAAAACTTCAGGTAACTTTCTATTTCATCTGTACCTATTTCCACGCTACCAATGCTTCTGTATAAATCTTAAAAGGAACCAATGGATGACGCATGGCTAAAATTTAGTTGTTGTTGTTGTTGAAATGGTTAATCTTTATCCATGGGCAATGGTTCTTGATGTTGGGTAGACATACTTTATTTGATTTATCGACCGTTAATTTATTGGGAAAAAAAGAAAAAAATTTAGGCCATTACATTTCAACAAAAGACTCATGCCAAAGTTTCGTAGATTTGGTAAGCAATTGCATTTTGATAAAAGACCCATATGAAGTTCCATAGCAGCATAGCTTTGGTGTATCATTTTTGTTGGTTGGTCCAGTCTATTGCTCTTTCCTTATGCCTATTTCCTAAGCTTGTTTTAGGCACATTTATTTGTTTATTGGGCTTCAGGAATTCCTTTCAATCAACAAGGAATTGTTTGGATATATTATCCATATTGTTAACTCTAGCTATAAACCTTTTAGCTCAAAATTAAAATAATTCTGTGCATTGATATGAATTTGTGAAGAATGCTAGTTTTTATTGAGTAGAGACATATCTTGGTATAAAAAAATTATTATACCGTAGTACAAAAGTTGCGACATTGTTTCATGGTTGTATTCTAGATAAATCCCATTAAAGTTTATTCAAGGCTAGCTCTCTGAATGCAAACCTGGCTAACTGGCCCATTCTCTTGCCACAATTTAAATTATTTATGTTTCCCTTTTTTTTTTTGCTTAGTTCTTAGGAGCACACCAACAATAAAATGTGATGATGAAAATATCTGTGTATAATGAAGTGTGTGGATGTATTTACGTGTCTATGGATGTGGCTTGTCCCTAACAAATATCCCAGTATCTTTAAGAATATGCAAGTGGTTAGTTATCATTTTTGTAATCTTAAGCAATATATAATTTTATCAGCTTAAATCCTGAACATACTGTCTATCTTGGTGCAATATTTGATATGAAATTTTCGCGTGCTCTACTCTCTGGTTATTGTGGATGCAGGTAAGGAGAAACACGGCTAAACTGGAACTCTATCGCAAATTTACTAATTCTCTTGCAGTGTCTGTGCTGCTCTCTATTGCTTGGATTGGCTTTGAGGTAATTCTTGTGTTGGCCAAATAATATGCAATTCCACAAGTTACATCAATAGATGAAATTTGGTGGATTGTTTCGTATTCTCATTTACATATTGATCTTGAAGAATACTGATAACTAGGTTCCTTTGACTTGTGTTGGCTCAGCTATACTTCAATGCAACTGACCCTTTGAGTGAGCTCTGGCAAATTGCCTGGATCATTCCAGCGTTCTGGATTCTACTTGCGTACTTTCTCTTGGTGGTAATATGTATCCTCTGGGCTCCTTCACGTAACCCAACTAGGTACTTGTTCTGACATACCACTTGATTCTTCTTTTATGTTTTTTTACTTGCTGCACATGCTTCCTGGGCGGTGATGGTTTGTTTTGCCTCTAATGGTTTATACAGGATCATATGTTTGCAGGCTTAAGTGATTAAGAGAGAATAGTAAAAGAAAAAATTAAATTGACCAAAATAGTAACTAACATTCTCCTGACATTTCCTTGTTTAAGTTTCATGATTTCTACGGATAAATTATAGTTGTATAAAAGGTAATGGAATGACTTCCTTTTGTAAATATCATCTGAAGTGTGAATTCACCTAATTAAATAGGTAATGCTAGGAATTTTAACTTCACTTTGGAGAATTAAGACAAATCTGGTTTCAAGCAACTGTCAATTGTGCTACAATACCAAGAAAGATGGGAGTTCTCTAGGTCAAGTGTCATTTTATGGACCTAACTTTCCAAAGTGTTCGTTTTTCCTTTCTCTTCTTTAGTTCTTTTGGTGGATGGTTTGAGAATATAAGTGGTAGTCACCATATTAGTATCTTTGCTTTTCTTATATTTTTGAAAACAATCACATTAATATACTACTCTTAATTTGGTGGTGGACTTGTAGATATGCATATTTAGAGGAGACAGGAGATGACTTTGATGAGGAGGGTATCTCATTGACAAGTGGTGCAATGGTGAGCGGGGATGTGGCGGGTAAGCTGGAAAGGAAGGGCCTGAGTGCTGGGCTTGGAGAAGATCTTGAGGAAGATAAGCGAGAATAGATGTTTCCCTGCGTCTGTACAATAAAACTCTTCGTTTGCTATCTAGGAATCCCTGTAAATCTCAAAATACAATCTGTCCGTAGAAAGGGCTTGTAAAAAAGACCAAAAAATTGCAATACTGGTAAAATCTAAAAGTCGAAACTGTAAGGGTCTGACCAACATTAGCTTGTGGAACGAAACAAAAAGAGAATTTTAGCAAAGCTCAAGAGAAGGGACAACAGGCCATTACTTGGTCCATAAAAGCGCCACTCCTTTGGATTTTACCTTCATTTCGAAGGTATGATGCACAATTACTTTTATCTAGTAACTACAGTTTCTTCTCATAAAAAAAATAAAAAATAAAAAAATGAAGCTATGGTTTCTTAATTATTTTATTATTAAGATATTTTATGATTTTTTTTTTTTTTTTTAAATTTATTGGTTTACCTATTAAACCAAAAGATTTGGGTCCAACAGCATTATATGTTGTGGATTCTTCGTGCAACCATTTGAACCATGCTGGTTTTGTATTTATAGGGAGGTAACGTGAAGACTCTTAGATTAAGGAGAAAATTTGTGATTTATAAAACAAACTAAAAATATATGTTTTATTATATTATAATTATGGATTTGTTTGTTTTCTCATCAAATAAGGACTAATGTTTTACTGCAATAACAACATACTAAAATGAGTTTATGTATGTATTAATAATAACGCACTTCATCCAATTTAATTAATGTTTGGATTAAACCATGCTGCCACTCAAAGAAATGGAAATTGTACCACAATTTTGTTGGGAATGTGAAATTAATATGGCATTAATAATGAAGAATAAACATCATCAAATAGTTACAACTTAGTGTTGTTAAAAGTTTGAAGATAATTGGTAATAAATATTTGAAACCTTAACGGTAAGACCTTTTTGTTTGTACGTGTATAGAATACCATTGCAACCATTGGGATTGATATAATGCGGAAGTTCCAAACTAGTTGAACATTGCAACCATTGCAACCATTGGGATTGATATAATGAGGACGTAGAGGCGTGTTCTGGTCTTGCTTTTTGCAAGTGTTTGGTCTTGCTTTCTGCAACTGTCTAGTCGTCTGTCTATGAGACTCTTAGGTTGACTGTGTAAGGCTGAAAGAGTTGAACAATGACGGAGGAACTAGAACAGCTTTGGAAAAAACTCTCCTTCACGGAGGAGGAAGACGAAGACATAATCTTGGGAGAGAATAGCACGAAAACAGCAAAAGAACTAGGCAAAAACTGCCTAGTCATGAAGATCCTTACTCAACGGAGCATCAACATAGAAGCCCTGAGAAAAACCATGAGGATGCTATGGAAGACAAACAAGACTGTTCAAATATCGGAGATTGAAGAAGAACTTTTCCTAGTGGAATTCAGTGACCCAAAAGACAAAAAGAAAATCTTGGAAATGTGCCCATGGAGCTTTGAGAAAAATTTGGTGCTTATTTAGGAGTTTTCAGGTGAGCAGGTCCCAAAGGAAGTTGACCTTAAATGGTCACCCTTCTGGGTCCAAATCTCAAACCTCCCTCTTAAAAGCAGAACTAGGGAGACAGTCATGGAGATTGGCAGCAAACTTGGAAAAATCCTTGAAGTTGATGTCCCAGAGAAAGGTGTTCAATGGGGACGGTACCTACGGGTTAGAATCCAGATCGATGTTACAAAGAAACTCATCCGGGCAAAGAAGGTTAGCATTGAGAATGATGAACCAAGATGGGTTTTCTTTAAATATGAAAGACTGCCAAATTTTTGTTACCTGTGTGGCAGAATCGGACACAGCGAACGCGAATGCCTTAAAAAGGGAGAAGCCAGCGGTGGGGTGGAAAAGGAAAATTATCAATATGGGGCTTGGCTGTGCGCTGAACCGATGAAGCGTATGGGCTATAGTTTTGAGAAATCTAACCGAAGATCTGAAGAGTCCGATCAAGCCTTGGGTGGTTCTTGGAAGGAAGCAAGCATAACTGAAAGGCACGTGCCTCACGTGCCCTAAACTCCCTCATTGGGTGCGGTGACATCAGCCCAAAAAGGTGAGTTGACAACCAGCAGTATCCCAGACCTGCCACAAGCAAAAGATATTGGAAAAGAAATTTACAAAAAGCCTGACACTGGATTGACAAGGCAAATAGGCGAGATTCAACAAGTTTGGCGCCAACAGCTCGCATGCCTGGAGAAATTCAAAACATGACAGAAGGCAAAGGACAAAACGACAAATCCCCAGTGATGCCCTGTTCAAATGGGCCAACAAATGAGCCAACCATCGAAGGCCCAGTGGCAATGCTATACGATTGTGAAGTAGGCTGGGTCCCTGAAGCCCCTGGTCCTACCCCGGCCTATTGGAAACGTATTAAAAGAGAAAAGACCGATGATGGGTCACCTATCAAAATGGAGCCTATTGGAACTAAGAGGCCTGGCCCAAGCCCGCTCCAAGCTCTGGATCCTAGCATTCCACACATGAAGAAGCTAAAGGAAAACAATCAGAAGGCACGCAAAAAAGGAACAAACTCTGTGGGAAGTAATACCAACGTGGATGGCAGTAAGGTGGTGGCTATGAAGTAGCCCCACCGAGCTCAATGACGACCTTATCCCTCAGTCAGTTCAAGCTCTCAAAGACCTTGTGAGAGCAAAAGATCCCATGTTGGTATTTGTTATGGAGACGGAGGAAAGCATTAGTCAGATGAAGAAGCACAAGAATAAGATAAACTAGCATCTACAAGCCCTAATCGTCCCAAATGATTGCAAAAGTGGGGGCTTAGCCCTCATGTGGAAAGAAAATGCTGATGTTAGAGTCCAAAGCTACTCCCACTCTCACATTGATGCCATTGTTCATGATCCAAGCGTGAATATTACTTGGCGAGCTATCGGGTTTTATGGTCACCCTGATGCTGCACAGCGGTCTAGTTCTTAGAGGCTCTTGGAAACTTTAAATACCCAGTTCGATTGGGTGGTTTTTGGAAATTTTAATGAGATTACTCATATTGAAGAAAAATGTGGAGGGGCTGAAAGAAGTGCAAATCAGATGGAGGTGTTTCGTAATGCCTTAGACAATTATGATCTTCGGGATTTGGGCTTTGTTGGGCAACGTTTTACATGGTGCAATGGCAGGATTGGTGATCAACGCACTCTGGTCAGACTTGACCGCATGGTTGTAAACACTAGTTGGACTGCACTCTTCCAGCAAGCTAAGGTGTACCACAGGTTTATGTCCTCGTCTGATCATTGTCTCTTAGCCCTTTATCCTGCCCCTTAGTTGAGACGTCGCCGTGGTAAAGCCCAATTCCGCTTCGAATCAATGTGGACTAGGGATGTAGGTTGCAGGGATGTGGTGGAGATGGCCTGGTCTGTTGATAGCACAATGAGAGATAGCTACTTAACCCAGGATAGGATAAGAAACTGCCAACACCAACTTCAGTGGTGGAGCAAAAATGTCTTCGGCAACCTTAAAAAACAGATTAATGAGAAGCAAACAAGCCTCCAGTGCCTAGAAAACCATAACACTCTCCATGAAGATGCTGTCAACATTCAAAGTCTGGGAAGAGAGATTAATGAGCTTCTTGCGCGTGAGTCTGCAATGTGAAGCAGAGATCAAAGTCATTCTGGTACCAGAGTGGGGATAGAAATACTAGATTTTTTTACACGGTTACCTCCCAAAGACGACAGAAAAACAGAATCACTGGGTTAGAAGACAGCAATGGAGTGTGGCAAGGTGATGAAGAGAATATCCAAAGCATCATTTTAAACTACTTTTCTTCCATATATCAGACGGACCAGCCTTCACAGTTCAATCCTGTCATTGATGCAGTTGAGAGAAAAGTAACGGATGAGATGAACAATTTCCTCCTCCAAACATTCCATCCCGATGAAGTTCGCAATGCGTTCTTTCAAATGCAGCCCACCAAGTCCCCAGGCCCGGACGGTATGCCTCCACTCTTTTTTCAAAATTATTGGAGTATTGTTGGACCGAATATAACTGAGTGTGTGTTAAATATCTTGAATACTGGTGTGATGCCCCCTAAATTCAACAATACTCATATCTGCCTCATCCCAAAAACAAAAAATCCCCAAAAAATCACTGAATACCGCCCTATAAATCTATGCAATGTGGTTTATAGAGTCTTAGCCAAAGTCCTAGCAAATCGCTTGAAAAAAATCCTGCCTAAGATTGTTAGTGAAGCACAGAGTGCCTCTGTCCCTAGGAGACTCATCACAGACAACGTATTAATTGCGTTTGAGACAATGCACCATATCAAACAGAGAAGAAAGTGAAAGGAAGGTCTCATGGCAATCAAGTTAGACATGAGCAAAGCATTTAATAGAATAGAATGAGATTGTTTGGCTAGGGTAATGCAAAAAATGGGATTTCATGACCGGTGGATTTCTATTATCATGATGTGCATAACCTCTGTTTCTTACTCTGTATAAATCAACGGGGAGCCGAAGGGCGACATTATCCCTTCTTAGGGTATCCGCCAAGGGGACCCATTATCGCCATTTCTATTTTTGCTATGTGCAAAAGGCTTTTCGGCAATGCTCCAAAGAGAAAAGAGGTTGGGGACTATTAAGGGGATCTCTATTTGCCGGGGTGCTCCGCGTTTGTCTCATTTATTTTTTGCGGACGATTGCATCATTTTTTGTTGGGCCAATATGAGTGAATGTCAGCGAGTTTGGGATGTTCTCTATGACTATGAGGCTGCATCTGGACAGAAAATCAATAAGGAAAAAACCTCCATTTTCTTCAGCAAGAACACCGGGACTTCTACTTAAGTTGAAATCAAAAATCTTTTTGGGGCCCAAGTCATCAAGCAACATGAAAGATACCTTGGCCTTCCATCTTTAATTGGCCGGGGAAAAAAGATGGCTTTTAACAGGATTAAGGATCAGCTTGGACGAAAAATGGCTGGTTGGAAGGGGAAACTATTGTCCTCGGCTGGTAAAGAAGTCCTCATAAAGGCGATTGCCCAGGCCACTCCTACATATACCATGAGCTGCTTCAAGTTGCCTGACTCGCTTTGCAAAGAACTCAGCTCTTTGATCAGCAAATTTTGGTGGGGTCAAAAATCTGATGAACGAAAAATATCTTGGGTCTCTTGGGACAAGTTGTGTATATCCAAAGATATGGGTGGCATGGGATTTAGAAACCTAAAAGCCTTCAACCTTGCTCTCCTAGCTAAGCAAGGCTGGCGTCTCCTCCAAAACACAAATTCTCTTTTCCACCATGTTTTCCAGGCCAAGTACTTTGCTTGCAGGTCTTTCCTTGAAGCTCAACTCGGCAAAAAATCATATTTTGCTTGGCAAAGCATTTTGGCTGCTAAGAGCGTGGTGGAAGACGGAATTCGGTGGTCTGTTGGAAATGGAGACAAAGTGAAGATATGGCATGACAAGTGGATCCCCAACCTCGAAACATACAAGGTCTTGACTCCTATAAACCCCTTGATGTATAATGAGAAAGTTTCTGCTCTAATTGACAATGAAAGAGCTGTGTGAAAATCTGAGTTGGTTAATTCCATTTTTCTTCCCTATGAAGCTTCATCTATTTTGGCTATCCCTCTGAGCTCCACTCTTCCTGAGGACCGTAGGGTATGGTCTGGTACAGCCAATGAGGTGTTCTCGGTCCGAAGTGCCTACCATGTCAGCCACAAACAACTGTCCAAGATCAATGTTGGGGAATGCTCAAATAATACCAGGATGAAGTCTTTATGGAAAGCAATTTGGAAGCTCCACTGCCCAAACAAAATCAGAAACTTTATTTGGCATGCGTGTAAGGGCATCCTCCCAACTAAAACTAAGCTCAGAGACCACAAGATTCCAGTGGAAGTGGAGTGTGACTTGTGTGAAGGTGTGGAAACTGCAGGTCATACATTCTGGAGCTGCGATATTGCCGCAGCAGTTTGGCAAATGGCTAATGTCAAAGCCCCTGGCCTTATGGCCAACCCACCAAACTTCATGGATCTATTTTGGTGCATATTGGTGGCAAAACCAACCCAAGATCTTGATGCTTTCGCAACAACGGCTTGGTTCCTATGGAACAATCGAAATGCAGTGCAACATGGGGAAACCAGTAGAACAGCCTTGCAAATTTTTGAGGCTTCAAGACTCTACTTGGCGGAGTTCCAAACCCACTGCTCTTCTTCTAATGCCCATCAGTCCCACGTTCCCACTCTATGGAGGCCACCTCCACCTGGTTGGTACAAGACTAATGTTAATGTGGCTGTTTTCAAGGAGCGGGGTCAGTGTGGGATTGGAGTGGTGGTTCGGAATGATAAAGGCCAAATTATGGGAGCTCTTAGCAAAGCACTGCCATACCCGTTGGGTGCTTTGGACGCTGAAGCCAAGGCTGCTGAGATTGACATAATATTCTCTTGGGAGTTGGGCCTTAGGGAGATTATTCTTGAAGGAGACTCCCAAATTGTTATGAAAACCATTTCCAGCCATGAACCGGGCCCTGTTCAGATCTAGCAACTGGTCACTGGTATAAAATCTTGGGTTCCAAAGTTTAGAGCTTGGAAGGCAGCTTTCACACATAGAGAAGGGAACAAGGCAGCTCACCTCATGGCTAAACATGCCAAACTAATTTCTGAATGTACTATCTGGGTGGAAGATATTCCCCCTATAATTGTATCTCAAGTTCTAAATGATGTATCTGATTAGGGTTTCAGCCCAGTTTAATGAAAGCTTATCAGCATTCTTAAAAAAAAAAAAAAAAAAAAACTAGTTGAACAAGCCTGCAGGCTTTAAGCGGCTTATACCACTTTTAGCCTAGCTGGATTGAACTCTCTCTGAAAACCATATAAACTGATCTATATATCCTGAACCCAAAATTCAAAAAACAAAAAATTATAAAATGAAAATATTATATGAGTGCCCAAATTAAACATTTACAATTAAAATATTTCCTGGCAAAAAATCTAATTGCTTTCACATACATATTTATTAGTTATTACCATCCTCAACCTTATATATACGCTTTTTGGTGTAGGGATATATCTTTTAATCCTTTTTTTTTCTTTTTCTTTTTTTTTTTTTAAAAAAAGGAAAATAAAAATCTAATTGCTTGTATATATACGATTCTCTGTGTAGGGATATATATTACTGTATAAGGTTTTATTTATTTATTTTCTTCTTTTTTATTTTTAAATAAAGATTAATTTTTGATGATGTCATTAGTCATATGGGTCAAATGTAGACCTTCATCTATATAAAATGAAGTGGTGTCTTAGTATTTGGTTTTTATCCGTGAGACAATTTGAAAACTCTATGAACCAATAGTGTAGCGGATTAAACCTAAAACCTCCGAGTTTATGTTATGCTTTAGATTAAAAACATCATTAAGTCTTTGGGTTTGTTTTGTAACAGACTTTATAATTCACTGGCTTCAGGCTGCTCTTTGGTTTTTATATAAGTTCCATTTTACCAAAAAAAGAAGTTAATTAGTAATAAATATTTAAAAACCTTATGGTAAGGTCAAATGACCTTTTTGTTTGTATGCGTTATAGCCTATCATTGCAACTATTGTGATTGATGATACACACAGCCCCAAACTAGTTGAACAAATACCCAGGCCCAGGCCCAAAATTAGTGTTCTTAATGGGGCTTATACCACCTCTGATCCAACCAACCTGATGGAACTCTCTCAAAAGTTAAAATCATACAGAACCAATCTATCCAAACCATATAAAATCAAAATAGAAAAAGCTGTCAAAAAAAATTATTTTTTTTTTCTTATAAAAATTTTTTAAAAATAATTTATACACACATATATATATATATATAATCCATTCGGCAAGACGGTTACTACTATGACTGGCTTTTACCCACTGGCTACTACTACAACTATGAGCACTACGGACAAACTACATGACATGCAACACCTTAAAATCTCAACAATTGTTTAGTAAAAATGAAAATGCATATGCATTTTCAGTCTATGTTTGTTTGTAAGATTTATGTATTCAATTTGATAATATAGCAGTCTGCACTGTTTTTTTAATTCAGCTTGCATTCATTTTCATCCGACATGAATTGACAAACAAGACTTCTCTCTAGGTTTGATCGACAGACTACATAGGAAGAGTGATACACTGATACGACATCTATGAATAAATATCTGATCTGGGTTCTTAAAAAATAACTAGAAACTTTATCAGAAAAGAAGAGCTTTGATTCTGTTTGAGGGAAGCGTGGTTTAACGATGAGAGAAAAGTTAGGATTTTTGGTGTGTGTTTGGGTCATGGTATGTGGGTCTTGTTGTATGGGAAGGTTTGTTGGCTTGGAAGTGATTTCCCCGGACTCGTTGAAAGGTGCTTACGAATATGCAAACGAGAATTTTAGAACTCTTCAGTATGGAGGAGGAAGCATGGTTGGCACTGTGGTTTATCCAAAAGCCAATCAAAAAGCATGCAGGAATTTCGATGATGTAGGTGTCTTCTTCAAGTCCATGCCCGGAGGGCAACGCATCTTTCTCCTTGTCGATCGAGGAGGTAGTAGGCTTCTTCACAAACATTTCTTCTAGTTTACCCTTACAATATTCATATGATTGACATGATTCGTTGTGATAAGAGAACATCAATTTCATCTAAGTTCATCACAAATATTTCTTACTTAAGTGTAACATGTCACCCTAGATCATAGGATGAAAACTTACTTTGTGTAACATGTCACCCTATATATGTACGTATATTTTGTTTTTGTGTTCCTTCATTGAATATAAGTTGTCATCCATAAGTAATAATGTTGTGGCAGATTGTTACTTCGCCTTGAAGGCATGGAATGCACAGAATGGTGGAGCAGCAGCTATTCTTATTGCAGACGACAGGATTGAGCCATTGAATACCCTGGACTCTGATGAAGAAGACGATCCTGATTCTGAATAGTTACATGACATTCTTATTCCTTCAGCCCTTATTAGCAAATCTTTCGGGGATACCATTAAGAAAGCTATATATATCCTGTGGAGAGACAGTTAAAATGGGCCTTAATTGGGCTGAGGCTCTTCCACATCCTGATAATAGTATTACGTATGAGTTTTGGACAAATAGCAATGGCAAATATGGGCCGAAGTTTGTGGTTGAGAAGAACTGCTTGAAAGTGAATTCACTGAGCTCTTTGGGAGGTGTGTATGAATGTGCAATTGGGAATGTTGGGGTTCCTCATATTGGAGGAACCATGTTTGGCACTGTGGTTTACCCAGAAGCCAATCAGAAGGCATGCAATAGCTTCGCTGATTTAGATATCTTCTTCAAGTCCAGGCCTGGACGCTTACCAGTCATTCTTCTTGCCGATCGAGGAGGTCAGCTTTTGTTAAAAAAGTGTTTTCATAATTGATCATGCACTTCAAAGGTTAAATTTTTATTTCAATTTCATCATTGATTACCCTTTTAATTATAAGTTTTGAAGATTGGTTTAGTTTTTGGTGACAGTTTATGGTTGTGATTGTGTTATTTATGGCATGATGACAAAGCAGATATGGTTTCTACCAATTGTGTAATATATTTATGGCATGAAAGAGCATATGGTGTGTTATGTATTGAATAATTTTTGTTACAATCTAAAGTCTTTGACATGATTATGATGTTAATATGTTTACAGTTTAGTTGCCAATTGGAGCTTAGTCTCTCTTAATCAATATTTTATTGTTCTTTGACTGGATTCAATTTAGGGAAGTTTCTAATAGATTGCATAAGGTTTTCCTTCTGTTTTTTTGGTGAGAGTGTATGACTAAATTTTCATTTTATTTTCGTGCAAATAAATACTATTCCTGACTTTATTGATTTTTTATGACATGAACTCTCTAAATCTTACCTTGTCTACTATTTTGATTTTCCAAGGGCTGTGCCAAAATGAATGTCAACTTACATAATTTTTGTAATTTGTTCTTGTCTTCTTTTGAATGTAAGTTTTCATCTATGACTTTGATGTGCTGCCAGATTGTTACTTCACCTTAAAGGCATGGAATGCACAGAATGGTGGGGCAGCAGCTATTCTTGTTGCAGATAACAAGGTGGAGCCATTGATCACCATGGACACACCTGAAGAATATGATGAGTACGTAGAGAACATTACCATTCCTTCAACCCTTATAAGCAAATCTTTGGGGGATAGAATTAAGAAAGCTCTATTCAGTGGAGAGATGGTTAACTTAAATCTTGATTGGACTGAGGCTCTTCCACATCCTGATGAGCGGGTTGAGTATGAGTTTTGGACAACTAACAATGGTGAATGCGGATCAAAGTGTAACAACCAGATTGATGACTTTGTCAAGAATTTTAAAGAAGCAGCTCAGATACTGGAGCAGAAAGGGTACACTAAGTTCACTCCACGCTATACGACTTGGTATTGCCCATTCGCTTTTTGTCGGAGCAAACAGTGCAGGTCTCAGTGCATCAATTATGGGAGGTACTGTGCTCAAGATCCTGAGCAGGATTTTAGTAGAGGGTATAAAGGAAAGGATGTTGTGTTTCAAAATCTACGCCAAGCTTGCTTTTTTAAGGTGGCCAATGAAAACGGAAAGCCGTGGCTTTGGTGGGATTATGTGACAGATTTTGCAATCCGTTGCTCAATGAAAGAGAAGAAGTACAACAAAGACTGCTCCGATCAAGTTATTAAATCCCTTGGTAGGTTAAAGACTTCATGTGAATATATTTCCTTGGCATTCTATGCATAAAAGGCTGTTTATATTGTTTATATATATATATATATTGTTACATCACCTCAAGCACACCCTTTATAAGTTCTGATTTATCTATGAAATTTGTCAATTTTTACCAATTATTTTTAGGGTTTACTGCCTCATTGTGTCATTTTAATTGAGTTGGAACGTTTCCAGTGACACATCTTGAATTAACGATTTATGTGCTATTCTGTGAATTTGGTCTAATCTGCAATATATATTGTCATCATTCTAGTGCCAATTATAGTGCTACTTATTATTTTATTTCTTTCCTTCTACTTTAATTTTAATTTAGCCAACAACTTATATTGATATCAACTTTTTGGTCTATGTTATAGCTACAACGTTATTTGTCTTATCTGATCTTTTAAGCTGTTGTCCATGACCGAAAACTCCATGATTTTGGATATATATTTCTACTTGAAAGCAATGCCTCAGAGTGTCATCTAAGTTATTTAATTTTAATTTGTAGGGTGCTTGGAAACACATTTACTTTGTTATACTTATACAGTCATTGGTTTCCTAATATATCTTAATTTACGAGCTAGGTATTAGCAGATGAGGGCAACCTTTCTTGTAGATCTAAGGATTTCAAACTAATGTTTTATGTACTTGTGATGTTCTTTAACAGGTATTGATCTCAGAAAAATAGAAACTTGTGTTGGAGACCCTAATGCAGAGATTGAAAACCCAGTTCTTAAAGCTGAACAGGATGCACAGGTAAATATACTCCTAAAAGTCTAAACTGTTCATGGTGCTCTTACAGCCCGTCTCTTCAATTTCTCGCTGATTCCGGGCTAATGTTTTGCTCATCTTGCTCTTTTACAATTCTAATTTCAGGTTGGCAAGGGCACCCGGGGAGATATTACTATATTGCCAACTCTTGTTATAATCAACAGACAGTATAGAGGTATGAGGAAGCTCTTTACAGATCTTATTATATATTTTAGTGCATGAATCTTCTTTAATCTTTATTTGATTATGTTGGGAAATTTAGACCAGGTTGATATCAATTAGCCAATTTTAAGCCAAGTTGATTAACTTAACCAATCATGCTTGCAGCAAGATCAGTTTGTGGTTAATCAAAACACACACCAATGTCACTAAATTAAACAAGTGCAGAAAATAAATAACTCAGGGATATGGTTATGAATAAAATAAATAACTCAGGGATATGGTATGGTTATAAGAGAAAACCCTAGATGAGAAAAATTCTCCCACTGTTATTTACCACTAACCATCAATTAAGCAAATCCACCATATCGAATTGAAGTTTTACAGTAGAATTGACTCTAATTCTACAGCTATCGAATTGAAGTTTTATTGTAGAATTAACTCTAATTCTACAGCTACACCAAGTATTATTTACTAACGTAACAATAAACAACTCCAAATATCTTCAGACTCTTCTATAGCGGATTAAGTTCAACACGAATACCAGTTTCCTGACTTCATGAACTTTCTTGAAGATTCTCATAGCAACAACTCTCTGTGATTTGTGTGTGCAACAACTTCAACTATAGAAATCCTAAGCACACAATACGCAACTCTCAAAAACTTAGTATGGTCGTCCATTATGAGTCCTTATATACTTTAGGTCACGAAATTTTAGATATTTGACTACTTAATGGGCCTCAATTGAATTTTGGACCAACAATTCTCAATCGATCAACAAGTATCTAGATATATGTATCGAACTTCTCTCTATTAATTGACATTTATCAAGATTCTAGAAACTTCTTTTTTCTTGAATTGTTCTACGCATTAGTCTTGAGCTTTAAATATGCCTCAAAACACATTCTAGACTCAACTTTTGTTCACAATTTGCCAAGCTATAACTATGGACCTAACAGATTATATGAATGGTTTCAGGTAAGTTGGACAAGACATTAGTTCTCAAGGCCCTCTGTGCAGGATTCCAAGAGACCATGAAGCCAGCCATTTGTTTGAAGGAAGGTCTTCAACTAGCCTTGTTGTGTTTTCTCTGTGTGTGTGTGTGTGTGTGTTACCTAATAACGAAAGAACAATTTGTTCTGGCATCACTTTACCCTAAGCAAGACATGTGAATTGTAAAGGGACTCTAGTCCATATGATCTTAATTTTTTGATCTCAATTACACTTGTTTATCTGATTTATATATTGTCCTCCTATGGATTGTTCCTTGCAGATATAGAAACAAATGAGCGTTTGCACAACAATGGTGGCTGTTGGCAGGACATGAATGCTAACGTAACTGCATGCAAGGTATATATGTTCATTGTCTTAAAGCTTTGCAGGTGTGTTTTTGTGAGAAATTTTTGAAATTCTTTTCATTTTATTTGTTTCCTGTTTCCTTGCTTCTTATGAGGCTTTCTGCTTTTTCATAGGATACTTTCCGCGGAAGAGTATGTGAATGCCCTACTGTGCAAGGAGTAAAGTATGTTGGTGACGGTTATACTCATTGTGAAGGTAAAAATTTTCCTTACATAGAGTGTTGGTTTACTTTCTAGATAAAGTTGATCAAACAAAATCACATAATATATGTTCAAAGCGATTTGGTAGCTAATACTTATGGAAAAGATAACATTATTATTTTTACTTCCTTGATTGATACAACTATGCACTTGAATTTAATGAAAACCCTAATATACAGCATGTAAGGAATTTTACCTAAAATTTTCCCTATTCATCATCTAGCAAGTTATTAATATTAGCCTTTTGGCTTGGATTATGTTTAGTATTATTTCTCTTATTCTTAATGTTTGGACTTTGGACCTTGTCGTTGGCTAAATATATGAATTTGGACAGCTTATGTTTGAATAAAATTCTTCAAGGATAAAATTTAGATACAATTCTTGAGATGTTGTAACTTAAGCTTCCAATAGAATACAAAGATATGACTATGCTACATTTAGTTGTGATTAGAAAGATAACATTGTTTATGTGAGAAACCTAAGATACATACCTAAATATTTTCCATTCCTGAAAAGTGCAGTTTGTTTGTTATTGATGAATTGGTTTTTGATAAATCTCTTAAAGTATTGCAATACTATTAGCATGTAGTTCAGACTAAACTTATCTTCCAGATCGAAAGGCTTTCTAGCTAACGTTATCAATGTGTTTCCTGTGATGTACTTGGGAACGTGTTCACCTCATGAAGATAGAAAAAAGGGTGGCAAACCCTACTTTTTACAACCGAAAAGTTCCCACGCAGGTGCTCTTAGAATACCAATTTTCCATGGCACTGTTTTGGCATTGTCTCTCAAATTTCTCATTGCCTCTGCACTATATGTTTTTACTCATCTTGCTGCTTCTATACTTCTGGTTTCAGATAAGCAACGACCTTTTTTGGAATTACAACTATATTACAAACTCTTGTAAGTTGTAATTTTTAATAAATAACAAATTAACAATACACTTCTTTGGGAAGCTCTTTACAAATATTTTTGCAAATAAAAACCTTCTATCTCATTCTAAGTGTTTTATTTTATTTTCTACCAATCACAACATGTCATATGTTCTTTTTTTAGTACTCCCTCCCAAGAAAACTTTTTTTGCTCTACCATTGTTTACCATAATTAGAGTATAAAGTGAAACATTATATTTGTCATAATTAAGAGAAGCATAAAGTGAAACATTAAAAGTAAGATAGAGGATTTTTATTCTTTGGTAACACTCTATTTGCATGGATTATGGATATGAATAATGTTAGAAATACAAACTATTTTACAAAAAATTTTACAAACTGCTGACGTGGTGAGTGATTATTGGTAAATGAAAAAGTGATATTAATAGTGGGCCTAGATGAAAACTAATAAGAGGTTAGCCATATCAACATTTTGTGATAGGTTTTTAGACCCCTTAAACCACAATTGGATTAATCTAGTTAATTAGCCAAATGATTAACTTAGTCAAATTATGCAAATCTAGGTTATCACAATCAAACAATTATATCATGTATATAGCAGCGGAAATATAAATAACACAAAGATATGATGACCCAGGAAACCACACAGGTAAAAACCTGGGGAGGATTTAATCTAACTATCCTCAAGGTAAACTTGAATCCACTATATGAAAGAATCGAAGTTCATACAATAAGACTTTGACCACTAACATCCTATTGCTACCCACCAGTAAAACTTACTGACACAACCACGTGCAAGCTCTGAATCCACGGACTTCTTCTTTCTTGGATTTTCCAGCAAGTACAAGTATACCTGCTTGTATTTCTTTAAGTTCTTATGGCAGCAACTGAATGATCATCAAGGTTTTGAAGTAATCTCCTTCTTAATAACCCTAAGTCTTTGTGAAGGAAAGCTCCTCAAAGATCTCACAAGAGATTCACACAAACAGCAATATGAGCAACATAAAAACGTGGCTAGGGTTGCCTTATATACTTAGGGCAAAAACATAAAATCCTAAACGTTTTAAGTGAACTAGGGCTGAGTTGGAAATCTACAGAAAACACATTCTACCCGAGGTTCGATTGATTGAGCCTAAGTTTCGATCAATTGAGCCAGGTCGAAACGCACAGTAACTTCTGCATCATCTTGATTCCAACTTTACATAAAATGGCGCAACTTTGAGCAAGTCTAAACAAGACTAAACAACCTGTTTTAATCATGGTTTGCCAACATTACACATTAGAGTTCTAAATACATAAAATTCTAAGTCTTAGAACCTAACATTTTGTAAAAATGTTGTAAAATAGTTTATGGCTATAGTATTACTCTTATGGATATTAAAAAACTTTTTAATATCAATGCGTATTCATGTGCATGTGTTTTAATGGTTCACGTGACTTGGATTAAGAAGCAGTTCTCAAGGCTATCTGTGTAGGTTTCCAAGGCACCAAAGAACCAGCAATTTGTTCAAGTCTTCAACTGAAGGTCTTAATTTCACTGCTAGCTACTGTCTTCTCCTTCCAAAATAGAGCGATTTATGTGGCATCATTGCACCCTACAAAATATATATAATTTACTTAGACATCAGAATCTTAAAACTCTCTCGTTTTAACTTATGTTTGCTATAATTATCATAGTTTTCAGAATCGGACTGGACCGGGAGGTCGGATCGTGAAAACCGTGAACCGGAATGAAAACCGATTTTTTAAGCTTCAAGAACCGAGCATATGTGGCAATTCCGTGAACCCCTAAAACCGGGGTTGGACCGGGTTGGACCGCAAGAACCGTGCGGTCCAACCCCTTAGCAATTTTTTTTTTTTTTATAAAAACAAATTAACACAATTTTATTCTGCTTAATTAAATTATCTATCTCTTATAAGGAATAAAAAAAATTATAATTAAAATCATTCAAAGATATTCAACTTTACTTCAAAAATTAATCATAAATTTTAATGTTTTTATGGTTATTATTTTATTTTATTAACTTTCTTATTTAATTATTAAATATATACTTGAAAATCATTAAATTTTCCTCACATATGTAGATATATTAGTCAATTTTGCTAGTTTTATAAATTTAATATCTATATTTAGGCTTTAGTTAATTATTAAATTAATTATGACGTCATCACGGTTCGACCCCGGTTCGACCTCAAAAACATTGAACCTCTCCATTTTACGGTTCAATGAACGGTCTGGGTCTAAAGTGGCATATACGTGACGAGGAGAAAAAAAACAAATAGCTAGATCTGTGGGCATTTTGAGTTCTTTGTGAATCTTCAACTTAATATAAGATCTCAATTCTCCTTGAATCCATTCGAAAAGTATTTATCTAATTTTTCTTTTATTCTTTTGCTGATACATGAACAACTCTCTATGTTCGCGTATTCCTGAGGAGGATAATACTAATCTGTCCCATGTATATAATGCAAATAAAAGACTAGCAGCTTTGGTTGTCTATCCAATTCTGTAAATCTTTGTATTATACAATCCGTATTGTGTGTGTGTGTATATATATATATAAGAACTTCTAAATAAAATATCTTTTAGTAAGAGTAAAATCCATGTTGAACACCTTCAAATTAGACATCAAAACAAATGAGAATTCTCTATCACGTTACATGTTCGCTTATTGAACACCTCACTAGACCAGATTACTTCATTAAGAGGCTGACTCAATACAATTTGAGTCTTATTGTGTGTTTAGCACTATCCTGCGTCTGCGTTTTCTTTAAAACGCGCTTCAGCAAAGCCAATGCACTTCCAGTGGGTCCCGTGCACTGTTTACGGGACCTACAAATCTCTTTTTTCAACCAAACTTTCATTGCAAATGAGTCCCACGGCGTTATTCACACATTTAAAAATTATTTTGTTACAGTGTTTTCAGTTTTCAATTTTTAACAAAATAAGCGGTATCCAAATACACCTTTAAGGTGTGTTAGGATTTAGATTGACAAATTCCACGATACTATAAAAAATACTGAGTTTGTCATGCATTGTCAAAGGTCCAAGTTCAAAAGGTCCAAAATGTAGTTCAAAAATGACCTTTATTCAAGATTTCAATTGTCACTTGATTGATCAAACATAAGGTTTCAACAGCCTTTTGATCAATCAATTGAATATTGATTTTTGACTGTGGCTTAATCAATTGAAATCATGAATTGTACTTATAAGATGCCTTTTATAGGTTTGAATGTAGGGCATGAAAACCTAGGCAGCAACCGATTGTAAGTAAACATGTTAGATTGAACTTTTATGATTTTCAATTGATAAGCCACTATCAAAAATCAACTTTGATCTAAAGAGAAAACCTAAATTTAAAGTTTGATCAAGCCATGAGTTTAGAAACAAATATTCACAATGATGGTGCTACTTTGGTGATGAAGAGATGAAGCCTCAGAACCATCAAATTCCAAATCATGATGGTTGAGTTGGAACTATAGCTTGTGCACTAATGTTTTTCTATGGAGGATAGAAGAAAGAAGATATTTTTTATATGAGCAATGTTACAAACACAAAAATTTTCATTTAAAAAAATTCACAATTGCTGAGTTAGTAAATTCACAATATGCGCTCACTATTAACACTATTTTATTATTTACAATTAACAATTTGTCGCCTCAAACAACTATGAGATTTGTTATAAATTATGTTGTGAATTTAGTGTTATTTTTTCCACTTTTCCTGCCCTGCATATATTTAAAAGACCACATGAAGCTTCATATTCCATTAGTTTCTTAACTAGTTTACTTAAGCCTTTTAGATTTTTTTTTTTCTTTTAAACCAAGAAAAGATGGCTCTAAAGGATTTTCTGTGTGGATTATTCTTGCAAGCAATTGAATAAGGTGTTTGTATCTAGCTATAAGGTATTTATCGATCGGAAGGTAATGTAAGGACCCCCAATTTGTGATTTTTTTAAAAGAAAAATCCATGTTGCATGTTTAGGGGTTATTTTACTTCTTATTCCAATATAAGGAAATTTTTTTTCTTCAATAATAACTACAAGCTATACATTAACGATCACCCACTTCTATCTTTCTTTTCCAAAAAAAAAAAAAAATTCACATATTTTATCCTATCTATTCCAATTAATGTTGGTGACATCATTGATATGTGTAAATTGTGATGCTTTGCCTCTATTTGTTTTGGCTTTTCCCTTTTCTACTCGGAATTACTAAACTTTACCACCTTTCCCTTCTTAATAATTAAGTCGGCGCTGATTTAATATATAACTTGACCCAAGTGTTAAAGATTTGTAAACATCAGACAAACTAAACAGAAAATAGAATACAGAAACAATTGCAACATGGAGAAGAAACAGTTTTTCAGTGGTGGTGGCGGTGGTTTCTCTAATCCTCAGCAGCAGTTTCAGGGAGGCTATGCCTATGCCTATAATCATGGGCTTCAAATCTCAGAAGCTGTCAATTACAGTGATAAACAGATGCCACAACTGGTAGAGATTATTGATTTGGAGGTATGTACTGCGTCAACTATTTTATATATGTCTTTCTAATATAACATAACACTGCTTGCATTGTTGATTTTTGACGTTTTTCATGGGGTTTAAGTATATAACTCATAGCCATAGCGTTTAATATTATTCATTCTTGGTTCTTTTTCGGGTGTGATTGTAAAACATTGCTTCTCTCTCTCTATACTGTTTGATCATGTCATCCCTTTTTTGTCTATATTATAGAGTGCTAGATGTAATTGAATGAATTTTAGTTTCATATGTGTGTGTTATAACTATACTCTTAAAAGTTAACTTTTAAGAGTATAGTTAATACATTGATTTAGCCTTTTGGTGTATCTGTTTAAGGACCATGTACGTGTATGATCTTCTATGGTTTATGATGGTGCATGCATTGCTTTACGTTGAATTTTTCTTATATTTTTTATATATATCTTAGATTTTGACTTTTTCTTTTCTTTTCTTTATACGTAATATCTTCATAATTTGTAGGATGACTCGGACAGTGAAATTGTTATCAGCAAGGGTCCTTTGGGTTTAAAGCTTACAAAGAGTGACTCTTTCGTAAACTTGATAAACAAGATTTTAAAGACTGATGAAGAAAAGACTACATACGTTGATGAGATGACCAATCATGGTCAGTTTCAAGCCAAAGATAGTGGGCATGCCAAGAAGTACTTGAAGCCTTTGAACTTCAATGCAAAGAAACTCAAAATTGGCACATGGAAGGTACGCTATACTCATAATTTAAATAGACCTTAATAAATATTGGAGAAGAGAAAAAAAAATTCACAATAAATTTTAAAATGTGTAGGGAGTTGCTAAATATTTGGTGGTAAAGTGTTATTTTGCAACCAAAAAGCTAGCATGGGAAATTCGTCAAGAGCAATCAGCTTTGAAGAAAAAGATGGAAATAAAGTGGTCTAGTATTTCAGCAATTAGAGCTAGAATTGGGAAAAATGCAGCTGGAATTCTTGAAATTGAGGTTAGTTTCTCAATCTTAATTTCATAATTTTTAATGAGATTGAGAGTTAGAAAATTTCTTTGAGTCTCATTAATTTGATGTGGTGAAATTTTTTTCAGCTTAACAATCCACCTTCATTCTTTGAAGAAAGCAGTCCAGAAACACAAAAGAAAACTATGTGGAATATCAGTTCAGACTTCACTAATAGTCAAGCACTAAAACATAAGTATTTTTTTTAATCATTTTTTTAATTTTTTTAATTCCTCTATTGACATTAGATTTTTTTTATATATGGCTCTTAATTAACAAAATGTGGTAACTAATTCATTACTGCACTTGTTACTCTGGTCACATTTATTTACACATATTATTATCACAAATATTAATTTCATCATGTTCTAATAATTATAGTGCGAGTAAAGAATATTATTGCTAAGTAAACTAATGAATTTTGTTGTTCATTTACTATCTCAGGATTCATTATCTTGAATTTAGTCCAGGAGTACTTGAAAAAAACTACAAGAAGCTCCTAGAATCCGACACGTTGTGTGAGTTGAGCAAACAACCTTTCCCAAGTATTAGTTCACAGTACTTTAACTACAATTTCTCAGGTGCCACCACATCATTGGTTGATATTGAACAAGTTCAAGCATATCAACAAGCTAAGCGACCATGCCTTGGTGTTAATGATTTGGCTTCACCAATATCAGATTGGCAACAAGTTCAAGCATATCAACAAGCAAAACAACCATGCATTGCTGTTAAGGATTCAAGTACTTCACCATCAGTTACGAATTTCTCTTTGCATTCAAATCATATCATCAAAAACCAAGGATCTGAATATCCAATGATGGCAATACATAATCTAGAACTAGAAATTGTCAATTATCCATATGCTCCAATGAGAGATAAAATTCAAGGGCCACATTCTATTCCTACAACAGCACCAGGAAAGATCAATTACCCATATGTTCCTATGAGAGATCAAATTCAAGGGCCACATTCTATTCCTACAACAACACCAGAAATGATCAATTATCCATATGCTCCAATGAGAGATCAAATTCGAGGGTCACATTCTATAAATACAATAACCCAAGTAAATCCAGACATGTTTAATCAAAACTATAATTTATCAGCTCTTGGGAGTCCTCTTTCAGATTATGATCAAAGTTTGAATAACCTTCACAGACAATTGCTTAGTGATGATGATGAAGAAGTTCAAATCGTTGATCAAAACGAGTATCTTGCGAGGATAGAGTCACTCACTAACTTGTTGGATTTGGAAAAGAAACAGAACCCTGGAAACAATACTCGGATACAAGGCAATATCACCATAAACCAATTGTCAAGTGAACGACAACTTGCACGTAACCCTTTTATAAGGGTGAATTCCTTTAGTTCATTGATCTCTTGGGGACCTAGTTCTAATTTATAAACTCATTTATGTCTTTCTCTCTCTCTCTCTAAGGCTGTAAAAATTTTGTATCTATCAACTGTTTTTTATTTTTCCCATAGAAGCTTTCTTAAAATTATATATATATATATATATATAATCCATTCAGCTAGGCCGACCATTATATATCGGTTACTACTATGACTATGGACTTCGGACTTTACCTAAGTATATGTGCACTACGAACAAAAATATGCACTATATGACATGGATATCTTAAAATCTCAATAATTGTTTAGTGAAAAGAGAAAATGCATATGTATTTTCGGTGCTCTATGTTTGTTTGTAAGATTTATTTATTGAATTTGATAATATAGCAGTCTTCACTATTTAATTCGCCTTGCATTCATTTTTATCCAGCAGTGACAAACAAGACTTCTCTCTCAGTCTCTTGGTTTGATCGACGTAGGAAGTAAACTTCCGATCTGGGTTCTTAAAAAAAAAAAAAGCTCGAAACTTAATCAGTAAAGAAGAGTTTGTTCTGTTTGAGAGAATAGCGTGGTTTAACGATGAGAGAAAAGCTAGGATTTTTGGCGTGCGTTTGGTTTAAGGTATGTGGGTCTTGCATGGGAAATCTTGTTGTGGGAAAGAAGAACAGCTTAAAGTGACTTCCCCGGACTGGTTGAAAGGTGTGTACGAATGTGCACTCAAGGATTTTAGAGTGTTTGGAAACGGAGGAAGAGGAAGCATGGTTGGCACTGTGGTTTATGTAGGAGCCAATCAAAAAGCATGTAGGAATATAGACGAAGTAGCAGGCGTCTTCTTCAAGTCTATGCCCAGAGGGCAACGCATCTTTCTCCTTGCCGATCAAGGAGGTAGTATATATATAATTCATAATGATACAATATTTCTCATAATTTCACTTATTTTATTTTATTTTTATAATGATAAACATGATCTATTGTAATTGAAGAATATCATTTTTATCTTATGTGCTAGTCACGAGTCATGTTAACAATCATGAAAAATGTTATGTACCAGTTGTAAGTAACCCCAAAACAAAGATCGATCACAACTTCTTTTTTCTTTTCTTTTCTTTTTCCCCCCCAAGTTTATTGTTATAAGAGTTGTAACTTAATTGATAACTTACAATCCTGCAAATTTAAGACCATGTTGATCCCTCCCATATATCTAGTGTAACATGTCACCCTAGATCTTATGATGAAAACTAACATAGTTATATATGTATGTTTTGTTTTTGTGTTCTTTCAATTAATGTAATTAAGTTGTTAAGTTGTTATCCATAAGTAATAATGTTCTGGTAGCAGATTGTTACTTTGTCTTGGAGCCATGGAACACACAGAATGGTGGACCAACAGCTATTCTTCTTATTGCAGGCGACTTGATTGAGCCATTGAATAACATTATTACTCCTAGAGCCCTTATTAGCAAATCTTTGGGCGATATCATTAAGAAAGCTCTATCTAATGGAGAGATGATTAACATAAATCTTTATTGGCCTAAAACTCTTCCACATCCCGCTGAGAAGGTTGAGTATGAGTTTTGGACAAATATCAATGACGAATGTGGACCACATTGTGACAGCCAGATTGATTTTTTCGAGAATTTTAAAGGAGCAGCCCAGATACCGGAGCAGAAAGGGTACACTCAGTTCACCCCACATTATATGACTTGGTATTGCCCAAGAAATTTTGCTTCAAGCATACAGTACGTGCAGGTCTCAGCGCATCAATCATGGGAGGTACTGTGCTCCAAACCACGATCTGGATTTTATGAGGCGGTATGAAAGCGGAGGGATGTTGTGTTGCAAATTCTACACGATGCTTGCTTTTTTAAGGTGGCCAATGAAAGTGGAAGGCCTTGGCTTTGGTGGAAAAATTATAAGGTACACATAGTGGACAAGTGACATGATCTATCATTCTACTAAAAGACTCTCACTTGTTTAAAATTGCTGAGTTAATTTTTTTTTTTTAAACAGAAACTGATTACTGAATCAACAATTTTAAACAAGTAAGAGTTTTTTAGTGGAATGATGAACAAGTGACGTGGTCTACTAGATAACTGTATAATTTTTTGCTTTGGTGGGACCATATGACAGATTTGGCAATCTATTTCCCAATGGAAGAGAAGTACAATCTACACTGCTTAAATCAAGTTATTAAATCCCTAATTGGTAGGTTCAAGACTCATGAATGTTTGCATTTCAATATAGGGACGCATATTTCCTTGGTTTTCTATGCATAAATGGCTGTGACATTGTGTCATATAAAGAAGATCGTTATATGTGTAGCACACTTCTTAAATGTGGCTATATCTTTCACCTTAGGCCATGTTTTAAATGTGGCCATAGGTATTGGTCTTAGGCCGCGTTTGAAAAAGTGCGGCCATAGACCCCTCAGGCCTATAGTCACGGGGTTTAGGCCACATTTGAAAACACGGCCTAAATAAACGCGACTATAGACCAAATCATCCTATAGTCACGTTTTTGTGACCTATAGCCGCGTTTTAAAAACATGGCTACAGAAACTTTTTTTTTGTAGTGACAGTATGTGTAGCACACTCTTTACATGTGCTGATTTATCTATGAAATTTGTCAATTTTTACCAATTTTTTCAGGGCTTATTGCCTCAATTATGTGTCATTTTTAATCAGAGTTGGAATTTTTTTTAAGTGACATATCTTTTATGAATTGGTGTCATTCGCAATATTGCCGTCATTCTAGTGCCTATTATAGCATTACTTATTATTTTATTTCTTTCCCTCTATTTTAATTTTAAATTAGCCAACAAGTTATCGATATCGGTTTGTTGGTCTATGTTTTAGCTACAACGTTATTTGTCTTATCTGATATTTTAAGTTTTTGTCCATGATTGGAAAACCATGATTTTGGATATGTCTGCTTGAAGCAATGCCGCAGAATGTCATCTAAGTTATTTAATTCTGTAGGGTACTTGGAAACAAAATTAATTTGTAATTCAGTCATTGGTTTTTGATTATATCGTTTACTAGGTATTACCAGATGAGGGCAACCTTTCTTGTAGGCCTAAGGATTTTAAACTAATGTTTTTATGTACTTGTGATGTACTTTAACAGGTAGTGATCTCAAGAAAATAGAAAATTGTGTTGGAGACCCTAATGCAGATATTGACAACCCAGTTCTTAAAGCTGAACAATATGCACATGTAAATATATACTCCTAGAAGTCTAAACTGTTCATAGTGCTCTTATAGCCTGGCTCTTCAATTTCTAACTGATTCTGTGCTAATGTTTTGCTCATCTTGCTCTTTTTCAACTCCAATTTCAACTTGACAGGGGCACCGATGGAGATAATACTATCAACGACAGATCGTATGAAGGTATGAGGAAGCTCTTTACAGATATTATTATCTATTTTAGTGCATGAATCTTCTTTAATCTTTGTTTGATTATGTTGGGAAATTTAGACTTGATATCAATTAACCAATTTTAAGCCAAGTTGATTAACTTAACCAATCATGCTAACAGCAAGATCAGTTTGTGGTTAATCAGAACACACACCAATATTGCTAAACTAAACAAGTGCAGAAAATAAATAACTAAACAACTCAGGGATATGGTTACAAAGAAAATAAATAACTCAGTAATACAATATGGTTATTGTTAGGACATATGTGAGATTGTTAGAGACATATGTAAATTGGCTAATCCTTTGACAAAATGTATTTTACTTGTATTTTGGTAGATCTAGGATGGGTTTAGTACTTTAAGAAACAAGTGTTCAAGTTTAGTATTGAAGTCATACAAGTCTGACCAAGAAATAAGTGAAGAAGTGTTGTTTATTAAATCTCGACAGATGTCTTGACAAAATCATATCTATCGAGATTTAATGTTGAAGCTCGACAGAAGTTTGACAGAAGCTGTATCTGTTGAGAATTACAAAATCAGGTTTTCTAGATCTGATTACACGCATATCCTTGAGTTTTTGTGTAGGGTTTTTTTTCTCACAACTCTAGACATATATAAGAATTATTTTAAAGGCTGTCACAAGAGATGTAACTTGATGCAAAGTGACTATACATGCATATTGTGACTGGAGACAATTTGTCCTAGTTCATCATATTCTTTGTAGAAATTACTGCGTTTTTGCATCAAGGGTTTTGTAATTAGGGAGCTTCTTGATCTTCATTATTGGATGAACTGAAGAACTTTGCAGCCAACATCTTCCTCAAGTTGGTGTGTTAGTCTCGTACTGGGATCCGTGCATTGAAAGGAGAGATTGCCGCTACAATACAAGTCTAATTGGGTGTAGGGATAAGAGTTCAACTGTAGGTTAGTATTAGGTACTGAGATTCTTTTTACTTGTAACCGCTTGTTTTTTATAATAGTGGATTCTCGGGAGTGGTGACCTTAAATTCACCTGGTGAGGTTTTGCCTCCGTGGTTTTTCCCATTCGTAAACAAATCACCTGTGTCAAATTTATTTTCCGCTGCATTTAATCTTGTTGATGATTTGTTTATGCTACCACGCTTATTGCATGTAATTAAATCTAATTAATTCACATGGCTAATTAATTGATTAATTTACCAAATGGGTCAATACATTTTGGCCTATCAGTTATGAAGAGAAAACCCTAGACGGGAAAAATTCTCTCACTGTTCTTTACCATTAGCCATCAATGAAGTAAATCTATTGTATCAAATTGAAGTTTTATAGTAGAATTAACCCTAATTCTACAGCTACGCCAAGTATTATTTACTAACATAACTACACCCAACTCCAAATATCCTCAAACTCTTCTATAGCACATTATGTTCAACACGAACACCAGTTTCATGACTTTATGAACTTTCTTGAAGATTCTCATAGCAACAACTCTCTATGATTTGTGTGCAACAACTTCACCTTGATTACTGATCTTGAAATCTTCTTCCATTGATGATGAGTAAGTGTTAGATTCTAAAAGTTTAGAACAATTGGCAAACCGTGAGCACAAAGTTGTCTAGGTATAGATCTTAGAGTCTATAGAGTTTATTAGACAGTGCTCAAGGTGTTACAAGTCAGAACACAAGAACATACAAACTGCAGAAAGAAGAATTCAAATTCAGTGAATCTGACCAATCGAAAATTAGATCTGACCGATCGAAAATCATAGATATGAAATTTCAGTATAATTTTATTTCAACCCAAACTCTACGTAAACATTTTATGTTTCAAGTGAAACACTTCTAGTATATAAAGGAAAACCCTAACTACATTTTTAGAACTTTTGAGAGGTTTTTCGAGAGAAAAGAGTGCATCTTATGCCTCCAATTGTAGATCTAGGGTTTTGTACCCAAAACTCTCTCAAGTCTTCTACCAGCAATATTCCTTGAAGAATCTCAAGATCTGGTGTTGTAGAAGTTGTTGCTGATCTGAAACCTTTGAGTGGAGTCTCAAAGTCACAAGCAAGGCGGCTTGTGTTGGTATAAATCCAAGAAGAGAAAGAGTCCGTGCGTGGATTCAAAACTTGCACGTGGTCGTGTCAGTAAGTTACTACTAAAGGTAGCAATAGATTTAGGGTTAAATCTAATTGTAAAAATTTCGGGTCAGTAATCTCATTGATTTGGTCTGTGCAATCACATTGATTATGACTCCGGTGTGTTGTATTGAATAAGGTGTACCTTTAAAGTCACCATGTGCATTAGAGATAGTATGTTATAGTTGTAGAAGGTTGTGTGTGTCTTGTGTGGTGTGATGGTCATTTTTATGTTCTTTTATTGTATGGTTTGGAAATTAGAAAGAGAAAAGATTTATTTAGCAATGGTGTCCTCCGTGATTGTCGATGAATGTAAACGAAAGAAATTTGAAGTCAATATCAAACCGCTATATATACAGTTATTCTTCTATTTTTGCTTTTCTATGTATCTTTGCTTGTGGAATGAAATGGAAGTATGGGACACGCATATAGACATTTTGATACATTTTCTAACAGTCTTTCTTTCCAACCAAGTCAAGCAATCCAAATCAAATTCTATTACTGGTGAATAATACTGAATAAAGAGATGTTGAATGTTCCTTTTTTTTTTTTTTTTTTTTTTGGTGAGAGAGACAGGTCAATCAAGTCAATTTATATATAAATTAATAGGTAAAACTAAGAGAAAATTCAATTAGATTTCAGATTGAATTCTAATTGTTGTCTAATTTTATCTATATATATTTTTTTTTAATTTCTAGGTGAGTTAGAGTCTAATATAAATAAACCATAAAAAAAAAAAAAAAAAACCCAATAAAAAAGAGTAAACTCGTGTATATACAAAAAATAAAATAATAAAGAGTAAACTCATGTATATATCTATGACTTAACAAGGTATAATTTGAATCCATATATATGTAATTGTGTTGTTTTTAATTGTACCGTGCATATGCATAGATTATACACTAGTTTATTTATTTATTTTTTGATAAGTACACTAGTTTATTTAATTGCTAAGGACTCAGAAACATAGTAGTTGTAAATATTAAGAGGAACAAACATCATCCAAGCTAAAATAGAACAAGAAAGTCTCACTCTCCGAGTTAAAGCATGTGCCAAAGTATTGCCTCGCGGACGTGTACGAGAGAAAGAAAACTAACGAATGTCCCTTAAAGCCGAATACTAGGCCAAAGTGAAGAGGAAGAATTGAAGAAATGGCCCATCTTACCAAAACTCATGCCTCGATTGGAATGACTTGGGAGTTGGGACTCAATGGTTTATACTTTATACAGTCAAAATTAACCACCTTAACTTTAAGTGCTCCATTTCATTTTTTCCTCGCAATATCTGATAAAATAAAATTCATCATGTTACTCCTCTATTCCTCTTTTTTGTGCCCCCACGATACTTTAGCAGACATGACACTTATTTATGAATCTTTTGTGGTTCAATAAGACAAAGATAAACATTCAAGAGTGCATTTTTCCCCCTTAGATATCCTCGTATCAAAAATCTTATATTAACGTTTTGCTAATGCATAGAGATCAGTGGATAATATGTATAAAAAAAAAAGGTGTGCACATGGATAATTTGAGGCTAAGAGTCGTTATACATATTAAATGAATAAGTTTAGAGACAAAACTTGTTCCACAATTTGATAAAATGACAAGGTATGAGTAGTGAAAAAAAAAAACATATATGGTATGTATATACATTCACAATAACGTAATATCTCAACAAATTGTGCCCATGACTTATTATTGTAACCTAATTAGTGAACACTAATTAAACTTCGTATACAATTTCTTTTTTACTGTGAATTTAGTATGGTGATGGGGCAGCTATTGGTGCAATAGTGAATTCCACAGGCAACACGGGTCCTGGTGCACCCGTCAACTTCCCAGGCTGCACAGGTCCTGGAGCAACATGACCAGAGCTTTTGATCTCAGACATTTCTCGTCGCGTATTTGCTCCTTGTGCTTCACATAATTTGGGTAGAAATACACCTAAATCGACAACCAAAAAAAGAAAAAAAGAAAGTTGAATGAGTACCTAAATAATAAATATCAACATTAAATATGGCAATATAAAATATCTCATAACTTTTTTCTAAAACCATTGAATTAACTTTCATTTTTGTACCGTAAATTTGGGGTCATAACTCATAAGTAAACCCATAAATTAATGTTATAGTAATCACAATTTATTAAAAAGATTGTGAAATTTGTTAACTCCAACATTCCTCAAACACCTAGGTAGCAATATGGCTTGCATGCTCTAAGCTTCTAGAGTAAATAATTGGAATAAATATTCTTTACTATGTTCTAAGCATTTTGCTTTATATACTACTACCAATTATAATATGTCATGTGTCTTTTTAATTTTTATCTTTTCTTTAAAACTTTAGTTGTTTTATAAGAAAAAAAAAATGGCTTGGGATATTCTTTAATTGGTTGACTATAAAATGATCAATATATCATGGGGAGAGGGTATTTTTTTATTTATTTAAATGGTTGGTCTTTAATAATTTATAATGATATATGTTTATACCTTCACCAGCGGCAAGATTGAAGTATAGGTCAATAATGTTGGGGCAGCTTCCATAGCACTGAGTTGAGCAAAGCTTTTCTGTGAAACGAGGCTCAAGGAGAGAGTCAGATGAGATTCCAAGTGTTTTACGGTCAAGCCCACATCCTTTGATGCACTGGTCAGTCTCGATCAAGTCTTGTATTTTGTCTGCCTCAATCTCTGATGTACGGCATGTGTATGCTTCCTCTCCGCTCCTTTTTACGTGCTTCTCAAGCACACAGCGTTTGCCGGAGGATGACACTGCGAATGCGCATGTGTTCTCGTCCAGATTCTCACATGTTATTGCTCCTGCAACCACCAACAAAGAAAACTAGATAAGGTGCTATGGTTTGGAAGTATATGAAAAGTTTGGTTTTTGGATTTCACAGTGTATAGATTATCGCGTTATTTAAAACTTTGAGACACTAAATACACCTTAAGATTTGACACGAAACACATTTATTTCAAATGGTATATAAAGTTGCAGTATAACTTTATATATCACACTTCAAATGAGAGAAAAACAAATCTCAAGTCGTTCATTTTCAAGAAAAAAATACATGTAAAGAAAGAAAATTTTCTGGATTTATGAATATAATGCTAAATTCTACCATTGAATTGTAAGATAGCTAAAAAAAAAAACTAAATTTTTGTAGCATCAAGAAATAGGTGATGAGAGAATGTAAGGGAAGAAAAAAAAAATGTAGGTTTACTAATTGGTTTTGGTGTTGGAAATAATTATGTTCATACCTAGAGTGCCTTGCACACAGAGGGCGATTGCAAGAACCCAGACTGCCAGGGTCTTCAAGCTAATATGAGAGGCCATTGCTCTGTTCTAAATGTAAAAAAGAAGAACTGGTGCTGAGGCCAAATTAGCTATAGGGCTTTCGTAAAGCTAGTAAAACTTTGTGTGTTTCTACTTGGAGGAATGCTGTGAAGTTTCATGGTTCGTTAGGACCTTTTTATAGTTGCTTCAATGCACTGTAGATTTCAAAAATACGACCACGTAGAATGTAATTTCCATGTTAAGAAATGCGAAAAGTCTTGGTGAACCTTGCTTTAGAAACTGGTGAAGCTATGGTCCATTTTGTGTGACCCCACCATGAGGAACTTGAGGATGTCAGGGTCTTTTTTTTAAATTTTTTTATGAGGTCCCAGAAGATTGGTAATTACTAGTCAATGACTGCCGCTATCAAAGGCGGAGGCATGGCTGTAACATATATGCCACCGGCATGTAAAAACAAAAATATGGTTTTCAATAATTATATATAATTAGGTCGGCACTGTACATTAGAGGTTGCTTATTTGAAAATTGTTTACATGATCAATGCTGATTTTTGTTCACGCATGTGACTTGCAAGAATAAAAATAAGGATAAAGTTTGGTTACAAATTAAACTTTATTGTAACTTAAAGCTATAACTTCTCTCGATATCTTTTTAATGGATTTGAATTTTAATAAATCCACCAATAGATCACATTATCTTCTTATATCCACCTTGCTTGTAAAATTTTTAGGAGATTAAAGATCAATAGTTATATCATCAATCAATTGTTTAAATTGAAAGTTTTTGTAGTCTAAAATTATACTTAAAAAATAAGTTTATGGATCACATAGTAAATAACATTCGATTAATACAAAATTTGACATATGTATTAAGAGTGTAAAGACCAGATAATCCAATGGTTAGATTTTCAAAATATATAGCATGCTAATTTGTTTTTAAAAATGTTGTAGTCTTAGTCTACAATTAAGTTTGCAACCAAACTTTGTCCATAAAATAATAAGAATGTAAACTCCTCAACTGATTTGACTTCCCCCTTACAAAATGACAATGAAAAGAATTAATGCAGTGCCTAATGTCTTTGGAAATTTGGTACCTTACCATTAACTTGAGAAATGTGCTCCTTGCTTGGAGCAACTTTTCAAACCAATTAAGAACTTTTCTTTTAAGTTATCTTAGGAGTACAATAAATATTTACAATATTTTCAAATTAATCTAGCACTTTATTAAAAAAAATTAAATTACAAATTGTAGCGAACACATATATGAAGTAGTAGGCTAATTTAAGAATGTTATGAAACTGTTGTAAATTTTTATTGTGTTTCAAATTTTATTATTATTATTTTTCTTCTTCTCCTTTATTATACTAGTATGTAACTCATGCATATGTATAAATACATTTAAAAATAAACAGATTTTATTAATCATAAAAATATACATAATTGATTGAATCATTAGAAAAAAAAAACTTAATTAGATGCATATAAAAATTCTTACGTAAGTTTCTATTTATGATCATTTTATTCTAATTTTTAATACTATATATTATAGGGTGAGTTGCAGCTTGCCCTTAGCCCCTTGCCATAAGAAGTTCTCTAAGATTTATAATGCTTGCTTTAATAAGATAATCACATTTTTTTTTTTTTGAGAATCAATAAGATAATCACATGATTACTCATTACATGCTTATTTTTCATATTGTTTTTCAATCATGTGATAAATATATGAAAGTTAAAGTTGAATATAACAAAAATTGGGGAATTTGACATTGAATGGAAATTGCAAGTTGCAACTGACCTAGGAAATTAATTGCTCAAGATATAAGTCAGCAAGACCCAATTCTTATACCCCAAACAACGCTTCCTTCATTAAGTATTTTTTTAACTTAAACTTCTGATAAAAGATTAAATGAAGGCGGCTCTAATTAAGACGCTAGCCTAGAAATCTATTGGCATGGCCTTTTCGTATCCTCAAACTAGTAGCAAATTTGGGTTTCAAGAAGCTGTAACTCGTAAACACAAGCCTAGAAATCTATTGGCCTTTTATTTATCACCTTTCTTTTTTCTTTTTCTTTTATATATATATATATATATATATATGTCTGTATGTATGTATATTTACATATACAAGATATAAATTCTATCATAGTCTAATTTAAATGTGTGAAGCTCCTTTTTGGAGACTTGAACTCCGATCCTTATCCTCACACACCCTACAAACACTTATACTTGTTAAGTAATCATTGCTCAAAGAGTGTGCGATGGTATTTATCACCCAATTAACTAGTTGCACATTTGGATTTCAAGAGGTTATAAGTGTTTACGAGTTTTTTTTTTTTTTTTTGGTTAATGAGTCGTATTGACTTGAAATAAGAGTATAAGACCATAAATTTTAATTAAGCTTAAGCCTATAAAGACTAGATAATAGAGATTAGAGAGAGGGGGAGGAGAGATTGCCGTATACGAGTATTGCGCAAGGTAATTTGGAGATTTCAGTTACCAAAACCAAAAGCATCTTTTGTTCCTACGTTATTCATAATAAGCTATGGAATTTAATACGAGACACAAATTTTGACGGTATAGTTAATAGTTTACCACTTTCTTGGCAATGATTTCTTGGCAGTGTTAGGAACGCAAGAAAGGAGGACCTGCCTTAAATGATTATATCTCAATGTAAGACCGCCTTAAAAAACGAACCAATTTTCTGGTCAAACTCAAACAAAGCATTCCCTAAGAAAATAAGTTTCTGGTCAAACAAAGCATTTCCTAAGAAAATAAAAAGAAAATTTCTATGAAGCCCCTCTTTATTTTCCTCAAACAAAAAAACTGAAAAAAAGAAAAGAAAAAAGTAATGAAATATTTTGCTAGGCCATAAGATTCTCTTATAGTGGATTTACTTCACCTTGAAGATAGCTAGGTCAAATCATCTCTAGGTTTTACCTTAAAACTGTTCGTTTCATTGGTTTTCCTGAGTCATTATATCGTTGTGTTATTTACTTTTCATTGCTTTGCATGATATGATATATTGTTGTTTAACCTGGATCTACATAATAAACCTAAGTAATCACTTCGTTAATATATTAGTTTAAACAATCTGGTTTAAAGGGTCTAAATGAAACAAACAGTAAGAACTCAACTATAGAAATCCTAAGCGCACAATATGCAACTCTCAAAAACTCAGTATGGTCATCCTTATATACTTTAGCAATTAGGTCACGAAATTCTAGAGATTGGACAACTTAATGGGCTTTAATTGAATTCTGGATCAGCAATTCTCAATCAATCAACAAGTATCTAGATATGTATCAAACTTCTCTCGATTGATTGACATGTATCTAGATTCTAGAAACATGTTTCTTCTTGAATTGTTCTACGCATTAGTCTTGAACTTCAAAACATGCCTCAAAACACATTCTAGACTTAACTTTTATTCATAGTTTGCCAAGCTATAACTATGGGCCTAACAGATTATATGAATGCTTTCAGGTAAGTTGGACAAGGCATTAGTTCTCAAGGCCATCTGTGCAGGATTCCAAGAGACCATGAAGCCAGCCATTTGTTCTTGGAAAGGTCTTCAACTAGCCTTCTTGTGTATTTTGTGTGTGTGTTACCCAATAACGAAAGAACAATTTGTTCTGGCATCACTTTACCCTAAGCAGGACATGTGAGTTGTAAAGGGACTCTAGACCATATGATCTTTATTTTATGATCTCAATTACACTTGTTTATCTTATTTGTATATTGTCCTCCTATGGATTGTTCCTTGCAGATATAAAAACAAATGAGTGTTTGCACAACAATGGTGGCTACTGGCAAGACAAGACTGCTAACGTAACTACATGCAAGTTATGTTCTTTGTCTTAACGTTTTGTGGGTGTGTTTTGTGAGAAATTTTTGAAAAACTTTTTATTTTATTTTTTTCACTTTTTCCTTGCTTCTTATGAGGCTTTCTGCTTTTTCATAGGATACTTTCCAGGGAAGAGTATGTGAATGCCCTGTTGTGCAAGGTGAAAAGTATGTTGGTGACGGTTATACTCATTGTGAAGGTAAATTTTTTCCCTTCTTAAGAGTGTTAGTTTAGTTTCGATATAAAGCTGATTAAACCAAATCCCTTAATCTACATTGAAAACTATACTTGAAAGCTATTTGGTATAGTTAATTATTGTTTTTGAAAAAGATAATATTAATTTCTTATGCTTTATATTTAAATTTAATATTATTTCTCTTATTCATAACTTTTTGATCCTTTGTCTTGTTGGCTGTGTATTATATGAATTTGGATAGTTTATGATTGAGTAAAATTCCTCAGGCATAAAAAGATACAATTCTTTGGATGTTACAACTTAAGTTCTCCAATAAAATGCTTATACACATGGCTATTTTAAATTTAATTGTGTTTTAGGAAAGATAACATTGTTTATGTGAGAAACCTAAGATACATGCCTAAATTTTTATTTTGTCCGTTCCTGAAAAGGCCAAAGAAGTAATTTGATGTTGTACGGAACTTAAAACCGCAGTTTGTTTTTTATTAAGGATTTAGTTTTTGATGAATCTCTAAAAAGTACTCAGTATTTACATGTAGTTTAAAGCAAAAATATCTTCCAGATCAAAGGACTCTAAATTAACGTTATCAATGTATTTCCTGTGATGTACTTTGGAAGGTGTTCAACTCATAAAGATAGAAAAATGTGTGGGAGACACTACTTCAGATTTCGACAAACCAAACGTTCTCGAAGATGAACTCGTTGTACTGGATCAGGATGCACAGGTGCTACTACCAATTTTCCATGCAACTATTTTGGCCTTGTCTCTTAAATTTTTCATTGCCTCTGCACTGTATATATGTTTTTACTCATCTTGCTTAGACTTTCTGGTTTTAGATAGGCAACGGCTCTTTTGGAATTATTTATGACTATATTACAAACTCTTGTAAGTTGTAATTTGTAGTAAATAACAAACAGTACACTGGTTTGGGAAGCTCTTTTACAACTATTTTTGCAAATAAAACCTTCTATCTTATTCTAAATGTTTCACTTTATTTTTTACTGATCGCAACATGTCACATGTTTTTGTTCTTCAGTAAAGATAATTCAAGCTTAAAATAGCAATAATATGATACATTCCCAAAGTTTTTAAAATCCCTCTCTCCCCATATTGGTATATAATAGTTTTACACTTTTACATGTATACCTTAACAAAAAATACTACTTGGCCCCCTCAATTATTTTTTTTCAACTTTAAACTCTAGTGAAAGCTATCATTCTCCCAAATATATATAGTTTATAAAATTAGCATAAGTGTTGTTTTTGTTTGTATAAAATGTAATAATATCCCTCTGACTATGATCAATTTCTTAATAAGCTATTTAGTTTTTAATTGTTTTTTGACCATGTGTCTACAAGTTGTAATAGATCTACTCACAATTTTGGTCCAATATATATTGTAAGCAAATTGTCATATAATATTCATGTGGTTTATAAATCACAAAGTGCAAAATCATGTGATTTGAGAATATATATGTGTGTATTATAATACATCTGAAAACTCGAAATTGTGTGAAAACACAAGAGCTATTTAGACCCCCAAATTAAAACTTATGGCTCGGTTGATTTTGCTCTAACTTAAACTAAGTGCGGAATAAAGTAAATGCGAGCGGATAAACAATATAACTACTCTAAGCCATATTCATCAAATCACAACAGTAAAATTAAAGATAAAAGAGTAGGGAAGAAGAATGCAAATACAAGATAACACACTGATGTGTTATCGAAGAGGAAACCGAAGTACTCGGCGAAAAACCTCTCCGCCGCCCTCCAAGTGATAAATTGATCCACTAGAGAATAAGTTGGAGTACACGAATAACAAAAAACCCTCCAAACCTAGCCTACCCCATATACTCGAGCCCTTCAAGCTCCTGCTACCAACTGACTTCGCCAAGTCTTGTCTTTTCTAGCTCTCCGAATCATGCAATTCAGCCCAATTGCATCCACCAAACAAATGGCTTCTTCCAACGCTTCCCAGCAGCACCAAAACCTCACTTTACACTTAGGATGTGTGTGGTAAGTGTTTGGGCTATCAACCTCTCAAGAATTTGGAAATGGAGAGGTATGAGTTGAGAAAAACCACAATGGATTGTGTAGAGGATTGTAGGTATGACAATCTCTAACTCTCAAAGGTTTGTGGCTAGGGTTTTTTCTCTAAAAACACTTCTCAACATATGTGGGTAATGTGGGTATATATTGATAGAAATTTCCTATTCTAACAAACAAGCACAGGGTATTAGGAATATGAACAGAGCAGAGAGATATTAGGGAAAGATTGAGAGAGATATAGAGATAGAAAGAGAGGAAGAATTAGGGAGAAGAACTGGAATTTGCATTACTCTTTTCATATCTCATACAATGAACCTCTTGTTCCTTTTATACACAGCTTAACAGAATTGTCACAATGGTATCCTTCCTGTAACTGTTTCTAACTAACCACCCTGTTTCTAACTAACTACCCCAATCGGTTGTAACTGGCCACATCAGCTCCTCACGCACCTGGTATCAGCCCCTCACACCTCAGGTATCTGCTTCCCACGCATCATGCATCAACAAACCGTATCAGCTACACACCCACACTAGAGTAGTCCTAACATTCCATGCCCCTTTAAAAACCTTGTCCACAAGGTAAAACAATAACAACTCAATACCGTAGCACCACCCCCTTAAAGCACCTTGCCCACAAGGTGAGGAAATTGAAGTCGAAGCTGATACAAGGATTCCCAAGTGGCACACTCAGGAGGCTGTCCAAACCACTGGACCAAAACCTCAGTAACCAGCCTACTTCTCAGTTGCTTAGATCTTTGTTGCAAAATGGCAATGGGTTCAGGATTGAGGAACCCATCAGAATCTACAGGTGGAAGAGTAGGGATTGGAGTAGTGTGTGCACCCACTTTAGGCTTGAGGCAAGAAACATGAAAGATTGGATGAATTAAACAAGTAGAAGGCAGATCCAATTTGTAAGCTACTGGTCCAACTTGTTGCAAAATTTTAAAAGGGCCAAAATACCGTGGGGATAACTTGTGGAACTTCTGAGAACTGAGGGACAGCTGCCTATAGGGTTGAAGTCTAAAGAAAACCCAATCACCAACTTGATAAGACTTGTCAGACCTATGTTTATCAGCTTGAGCCTTCATCAGTGCTTGAGCTGCCACCAAATTCTGCTTGAGAAGTTTCAACAGGACAGACCTATCATGTAACACAGTCTCTACAGCCGCAACCTTAGTCAGGCCAGGCACATAATCTAAAATTCTTGGAGGAGCAAAACCATAAAGAGCCTCAAATGGGGACATTTTGGTAGAAGTATGGAAATTAGAATTAAACCAAAACTCAGCCAAATATAGCCATGAAGCCCAAGTGTGAGGTCTGTCACCAACAAAAGCTCTCAAGTATTGTTCTAAACTCCTATTAACTACCTCCGTTTGCCCATCAGTCTGAGGGTGGTAGGCTGAGGACATAGCCAATTCAGTTCCTTGAAGCTTGAATAACTCCCTCCAAAAATTAGAGGAGAAGGCAGCATCTCTATCACTCACAATGGATCTAGGTAGACCATGCAATTTAAACACATTAGACATGAAAACTTGAGCCACCTTGGCAGCAGTGTAGGGATGGGACAAAGGCATGAAGTGCACAAACTTGGTAAGCCTATCAACCACAACCATGATGACATCAAACCCTTGAGATTTGTGAAGACCAGTGATAAAGTCCATGCTAATATCCAGCCATGGTTTTTCAGGAATTGAGAGTGGCTGCAATAATCCAACAGGTTTAATGGTGTCCACCTTAATTCTTTGACAAACCTCACAAGTCCTTATATGCTCCTTGATGTCTTTCCTCATACCCACCCAAGAAAAATCTTGTTGAATCCGATGGACAGTTTTTAAGTACCCTGAATGACCACCCACAGGACTGTTATGAGCATGCTGAAGGACCAAAGGTTTCAAGGGTGAATTAGAACTCAGAAACACTTTATCCTTGTAAAGCAAAATGCCATTTTGAAGAGAAAAGTGAGGAACAAAAGGGGCAGAATCGGTCAGGGCTGAAATTAATTGCTGGTACTCTGAATCAGACTTGTAACTATCTTTCAAAACATCCAACCAAGTAAGACAAGGAAAAGAAATTATAAACAACTGAGCTGAGGCAGATTCGGACAAACTAACAGCTGAAGTATCACAAGCTTCCAACCTCCTTGAAAGTGCATCTGCAGCTTTATTTTCCTTGCCCTTTTTATATTCAACTAAGAAAGAATACCCCAAAAGTTTGGTAATCCACTTTTGTTGAGCAGGCGTGCCAATCCTTTGTTCCAAAAGAAACTTTAAGCTTTACTGATCAGTCTTTATAATAAAAGACTTACCCACTAGATAGGGTCTCCATCTTTTGACTGCACTAACCAATGCCAAGAATTCTTTCTCATAAGTAGATAGATGTAGGCTTCTACCTTTCGAGGCTTGACTGTGAAAAGCCAAAGGCCTATGATCCTGCATTAAGACAGCCCCAATACCATAGCCAGAAGCATCACACTCCACCACAAATGTCTTGGAGAAGTTAGGAAGAGCCAACACAGGTGGACTTGAAACAGCTCTTTTAAGAGCTTCAAAGGCCAGCTCCGCTTGTGAGGACCAAAGGTAGGCATCTTTTTTCAATAAAGCAGTTAGTAGGGCTGCAATCACACCATAATTCTGAATGAATTTTCTATAATACCCAGTCAATCCCAAAAAACCCCTTAGAGCCTTTATTGACCTAGGAATAGGCCATTGTTGCATAGCTTCAATTTTTCTTGGATCAATCCTAACCCCATCACCAGAGATAATATGGCCTAAATATTCCACCTCACCACAACCAAAAACACACTTGGACTGTTTGGCATATAATTGATTAGAAAGTAGGACAGATAAGACAGTCCTTAAGTGAATCAAGTGATCATCCAATGACTTGCTAAACACCAATATATCATCAAAAAAAACTAAGACAAACTTCCTCAAAAAAGGCTTAAAAATATGATTCATTAAGGACTGAAATGTAAAGGGGGCATTGGTTAACCCAAAGGGCATGACCAGGAACTCATAATGCCCCTCATAAGTCCTAAATGCAGTTTTTTCAATGTCAGTATCCTTCATTCTGATTTGATGATAACCTGATCTAAGGTCCAACTTCGAAAAAATGACAGCACCACACAAGTCATCTAACAATTCATCAACTACAGGAATAGGATACTTATCCTTAACAGTGGCTTGATTTAATGATCTATAATCAATACACATGCGCCAACTCCCATCAGCCTTTCTAACCAACAAAACAAGAGAAGAAAAAGGGCTATGGCTAACTGTAATAGAACCAGAATCAAGCAATTCTTGCACAATTTTCTCAATTTCGTTTTTTTGATAAAATGGATACCACATCACAGCCTCCTAAAGATAGAACATTAAGATCAACCCCAAAGCAAGAACCTTGAATCTTGAGCTGAACAGCAAAACAGGCTCCCTTAGTCTTGATAACAGCCCCATTAGCCACCTTAACTTCAAAACAATCCTTAGTTGAAATAGGCAGCTGCAACTCTTTCCACAATGCAACATCCATGAAGTTATGAGTACTTCCACTATCAATCAAGACCACCATTTCTTGTTGATTATTCTACCCCATACTCTCATGGTGCCCAGTGAAGGACTACCCAACAAAGCATAAAGGGTAATTTCTGCCACTCCATCATGAATATTGTCCTCCTCATGCTGCTGTAAGATCAACTCAGAGTTGGATGTAACCTGTACTTCCTCCAAATGACAATCTGACAACCTCTGGCAGCCCACATCCTGTAATCCCTCCATAAAAAAAATTCTTGGTGTTTTACACTTGTGCCCCACAACCCACTTATCATCACAGTAATAGCACAATCCCTTTTTCCTCCTCTCATCCATCTGAGAAGGAGAAATCCTTTGAATTGCCATCTTACCCCATTTAAGATCAATCTTGGACACTGGTGGAGGCCCTAGAATTGAAGCTTTAGGTCCTTCACCCCAAGGTTTAATACTCCTCCTACTAGCCATTATGTACTCCTCTTGGATTTTTGCTAAACCAAAGGCTGCATTAAGGCTCTAAGGATTGAGCATTCTGACTGGCAGTCTTATCTCATCTCTTAAACCACTCAAGAAACAACTCAGCTTACGCTTCTCTAACAATTCCTTGATTCTATTTGATAGAGCTTCAAACTAACCCTTGTACACAACCACACTACCAACTTGCCTCAACCGGGTCAAGGTTTCCATTGGGTCATCATATGCTGATGAACCAAATCTCACATGCAAAGATCTTACACAGGCCTCCCAACTAGTGAATTGCCCAGCCTCTTCTGCTTCTTGAAACCAAATTAGGGCCTCCTCTTCCGTATGATAAGAAGCTAGCAAAATTTTTTGATTGGGAGAAGTGCCATATAACTGAAAAAACTGATGAGCCTTATAGACCTAACCCGAGGGATTTTCACCTCTGAATTTTGGGAATTCTAACTTCACATTTCGTGGAATAGTTGTCATGGTTGTATCTTGATGATTCGAAGAAGGAGGAACTTCTGGTGGAGTTAGTTGTTGTTGCCATTGACTGCCAGCGTCTGTAAGCCCTTGCATAGTTTGAGATAGGGTCTGCAACATACTAGTAACTGCATCCAATTTCTGATGAATTCCATGGAGTTCTTGATCATGTTGGTCTGAGGTTTGAGAGAGGTAAGTGATCTTATCATTAAGAGCAGAGATGGATCGAGTCTCTGTCATGGTGGCAGAGATTGACTCTGATACCAATTGATAGGAATTTCCTATTCTAACAAACAACCACAGGGTATTAGGAATATGAACAGAGCAGAGAGATTAGGGAAAGATTGAGAGAGATATAGAGATAGAAAGAGAGGAAGAATTGGGGAGAAGAATTGGAATTTGCATTACTCTTTTCATATCTCATACAATGAACCTCTTGTTCCTTTTATACACAGCTTAACAGAATTGTCACAATGGTATCCTTCCTGTAACTGTTTCTAACTAACCACCCTGTTTCTAACTAACTACCCCAATCAGTTGTAACTGGCCACATCAGCGCACCTGGTATCAGCCCCTCACGCCTCAGGTATCTACTTCCCACGCATCATGCATCAGCAAACCGTATCAGCTACACACCCACACTAGAGTAGTCCTAACATATATAGTGTGGGTAGAGACAAGGTGTATCAGATATGACAAAATAGCAAAACCGAATGTTTCGCTAGTATCTCATGAGAAGGCCTTACCCGCGAGACACTCGTGAAAACCAGCTGTCACCATCTGTCATGACTCTTCGCATTCCAGTCATATGCTGAACACATGGCTTCACTTCGCGGGAAGGCTTCTCGCAAGCTACCAGCGAAAACTTCTTTGGTCTTCAATTGCCTTGAGTCTTCACACTCTCTCACACACACAACCCTTACAATGAAATCCTACATAAAATACAGAGTAAAACTGTAAAAATTACAATTTTATAATACAAAATAGTTGTAAATCACAATTTTACAACATCTAAAAACTTTGTAATAAAAACATAAAATTGTAAAAATAAGTCTTCAAATTATTCTAATGATGTAAGTTTTTTTCTTAAGATTGTAGTTATATATTTTTTAGAGTAGGAGTAATGACACACAATTTATAAGGGATACACACAAACACATACCTATAAGATTAAGGTTAGTAACTTAGGGTGGCCACCAAAGAAATTTTTTTAGCTTTCAAGCTAAAAAAATTTCTTTAAAGCTAAAAAAGTAATAAGCATAAAGTGATACATTAAAAAGTAAGATAGAGAATTTTTACTCTTTGCTAACTATCTATTTGCGTGAATTATGGATATAAAAAAACTTTCTAATATCAATGCACCTGCGTGTACATGCATGTGTTTTAATGGTTCAGGGTGACTTGGCTTAAGAAGCAGTTCTTAAGGCCATCTACACAAGTTTCCAAGGCACCAAAAAGAATCTGCTATTTGTTCAAGTCTTCAACTGATGGTCTTAATTTCACTGCTTAGCTATTGTCTTCTCCTTCCAAAATATATGAGCGATTTCTGACATCATTGCACCCTACAAAACATATGAATTACTTTAGACATTAGAATCTGAAAACTCTCTCGGTTTAACTGATGTTTGCTATAATTATCCAAAATCTAAAGCAACTTGAAGTGGCATTTATGTGACTAGGAGAAAAAAAAAATAGCTAGCTAGATCTGTGGGCATTTTGGGTTCTTTGTAGATCTTCAACTTAATTAATATAAGATCTCAATTCTTCACAAATCCATTCAAAAAAGATGATCTTATCTCTATGGTATTTATCTAAGTTTTCTTTTGTTCTTTTGCATATACATGAACAACAACTATCTATGCTCACGTATTCCTAAGGAGGATAATACTTATCTGTCCCATGTATCTAATGCAAATAAAAGACCAGCAGCTTTGGTTGTTTATCCAATTCTGTAAATCTTCAGAATAAAAGATCTTCTATAAGAGTAAAATCTATGTTGAAACTATAATAATAAAAATGAGAATTCTTTATCACATGACATGTTTGCTTATTAAACACCTCACTGGACCACATTACTTCATTAAGAGGCCAACTCAATACAATTTGAGTCTTAAGGTGTGTTAGGTTTTAGATTGAAAATTCCATGATACTGTAATAAATATTGAGTTTGAAATACATTTTCAAATATCCAAGTTCAAAAGGTCCAAAATGTAGCTCAAAGCAACCTATATTCAAGATTTCAATTGTCATTCGATTGATAGAACATAATTAAGGTTTCAACAGCCTTTTGATCAATCAGTTGAAATCATGAAAGTTCAATCTAACATGTTTTCTTACAATCGGCTAATGTTGTGCTTATAAGGTGCCTTTTATAGGTTTGAACGTAGGGCATGAAAACCTAGGCAGCAACCGATTGTAATTAAACATGTTATTCCAATATAAGGAAATTTTTTCTTCAATAATAACTACAAGCTATACATTAACAATCACCTACCTCTATCTTTCTTTTCCAAAAATATATAAAAATAAAAAAAAATAATTAAAAAAATCACATATTTTGATAGGCCACAAATTGAATGACCCCTTGTGATTTAAATTAATTAATTAATTTAACCAAGTTATTAATTAATCAATTTATCATGCAAAAACGTGGCAGCACAAACAAATCACCAAAACTAAATATGCAGCGGAAAAATAAATAACTCGGTGATTTGTTCACGAATGGGGAAAACCCTAACGGCAAAAACCCCACCGGGTGATTTTCAGGTCACCACTCCCGAAACTCCACTATTATCAAATCAAGCGATTACAAGTAAAGGAATCCCAAGTACCTTACCAACCTACAGTTGAACCCTTACCCCAATACCCAATTGGACTTGATCTGTAGTGACAGTTCCCCCTTTGATGCACGGCTCCCAAGTACGTGACTAACCAGATGCGCAGATCCCAGTACGCGACTTCAAACACGAACTTTAGAAAGAGAGGTTGGTTGCAAAGTTCTTCAGATCATCCTATGTAATGAAGATCAGGAAGATGCTTGGTCACAAAACCCTATGGTGCAAATACACAGCAACTTCTTGAAGAAAGATGAACTAGGTCAAGAACTTCGTCTTAGATCACAATTTGCTTGAACAAGGATTGCTCAATGCTTATGCAACTTGTGTCTATGTTGACGGCTCTTAAAACACTCCATTTATATGTTTAGGGTTGGAAGAAAAGAAGGCCCAAAAACACATTCACGGATCCCAAGAAAATCAGATTGGAATTCTGACTTTTTAATTCTCGACAGATAGCAGGTGTCGAGATAGCTGTCGAGCAGGTGTCGAGCTTTAAAATCTGTGCACTTCAGCTTGCTTTTTCTTGGACAGACTTGATGACTTCAATACTTGATCTTGAAACCTTGTTTCTTGAAGTATTAAAAACACCTAGAACTACCCAATTACAAGTAGAGTGCGTTTTGTCAAAAGATTAGCCAATTTACATAAAATATGACATATGTTCTTAACATGTGAACACATATGTCCTAACATATTTTATGCTACCTATTCCAATTAATGTTGGTGACATCATTGGTATGTGTAAATTGTAATGTAGTCGTTCCAATCTCTAAGTTGTCAATGTTTTCCTTTACACTCTCGGATATACTCGGTTTTGCTTCAATTTGTTTTGGCTTCCCTTTTCTACTCAGAATTACTAAACTTTACCGCCTTTCCCTCCATAATAATTGTAAAGTTGTGATTTCCAACTAGCTTGTGTTGGCTTTAATTTCATGCCAAATTTTATTGTAATTTCTTCACACTACAAAAAAGATTGCTACTTGTGACAAAACTTTTTCGACGATTACAAAAAGCCGTTGTAAAAACTAGCTTTTTCGACAGCAAGTCTCTTCCATTGATAATGACTAGTCAAATATCAACACATTTGTGACGGCAAAATGAGTCTGTCGAAAATGCCTATTATTTTTGTTGAAAATGTGATTTTTTTTGGAGGGAAATGTTCCCGCCTTACTTTTTACGACGGCATAAAAATGTTTGTTGCTAGTAATGTATTATTTATGACGACTAAAGAAAAACCGTTGGAACTATTAACACTTGTGACGGCTTTGGTACATCAAAAATACAAAACATATATTTTTTATGGTGTTAGTATTTGCGACAAACAATCTTCCATTATAAATATAAAAAAGCGCATTATTTACGACGACAAAAGAAACACTGTCGGCACTATTAACACTTGTAACGGCCTTTGCATCGAAAATACAAAATATATATTTTTTTATGGTGTTATTATTTGTGACAAACATGATTCCATCGTAAATATATATATATATATATATATATAAAGGTATTAGCGACAGACATGAAGCCATCGAAAATGGTAAAATATTTTGGAGGGAAAATTCTCCCCTTACTTTTCACATTTGTGACAACATTTATCCATCGCAACTATTATTATTTTTTTTCCTAATTAAGTTTGTGTAGGGTCATAGATTATCGGTCCAAGCCCAAGATTTGGTTTGGACTGTGATTCAGTGAGCCCAAAACAATGAATTTGTAGAGAGTGGGCCGAAGAGCTAGGTTTGGTTGATTTGTACTAACGACTAGGAAGTATTACGATAATAAACAAGAGTAAACATCGCATGAGGCTTGATTAAAGGGTTGTCTGAGCAGACTGAATATGACTAAATGTTGTGGTTATGAAACTTCATACAACACTGGGAGCTACAGTAATTCTCTCTCTTTTTTTCTTCCTCCTTTCTTTTTTTGATCCCCCTTCTTGGGAGATCTTTTACATTTATATAGGCATTTTCAGACCATCTCGACCTTACACTTGTTACCATAAAGATTCTTACTTGAGTGCATGTCCCATCAGGCTTTTCCTTTTGTCATCTTTGAGTGGTGGTAGCTAAAAATCGTACTGTTCAGAGGTCTTCTCCCCATAAATGCGGCCAGAAGAGTTGCTGCAGTGTATTTAATGCGGTGGTAGCAGCTTTTTCTTGAGATATTTTCTCGTTATCATCGCCCCTGCACGTACTTGAAGCTCGTCCTTATCGTCTGAATAGTTACCTAAACCATTCGAGCACTTGCTTGAGCGACATTCATCCTGTCCGAGGAGGTCAACCTCCTCGGACTATACCCCTTTTTCCTTGTGTGGCCCTCTATTCTGGAGCGTTTTCCAACTATTTGTGCCTCATCGGACGGGTCCACGCATATGGCCCAAGGCCCATCATACGAGTTTGGGCTCTTATCCCCACAGTTTGTATTTACAACGAACATGCTAACTGTCGTAAATGGTTAATTTGCTTTAAAAGAAATAATGTATACTTTAAAATTTGGCAGCTCAATTTTTTTTTCTTTACTACCACCCCCTCCCTCCTACCCCCCACCCCTTTCAAAATTTAGAATTTGGCAGTAAAAAATTTAAAATTTAGATCATCCAAAAAAAAAAAATTTATACTTTAAAATTTTATAATTGACCCTTACAATTTGTCGAAAAAAATTCAAAAAATAAAATAAAGTTGGTACAACAATGTGAACAAACCCATCTTCTCAACCAAAAAAAAAAAAAAGGTTAAAAAACCCAAAAATATACGAAATTCCTTTCAGGTAAACATATCCCTAATTACAAAACAAAACAAAACAAAAAAAAAAAAAAAGCCCAAATCTAGGGGTGTGCAAAAAACCCACCGACCCGCCAAACCCGACCCAACCCAACCTGACCCATCGGGTTGGGTCGGTTTTTAGTGCTTGGTGGGTTGGGTTGGTTTATAAAAAAAAATTTTATAATGGGTCGAGTTGGGTTTGGGTCATAAAATTACAAACCCGCCAAACCCGACCCGACCCGACCCGACCCACCCATATTTAATATATATTTAAAATATATTATATATTTAATAATTTTTTTTAAACTTAGGGCACTTATATATATATATATATATATTTAAATATATATATATATATATATATATATATTTATATATAATATTAATATAATTAATAAATTTTTTAAAATAACTAGCTCTTTCTATCTCATATAAAAGTCAATTAGTTCACACAAACTCTAGTAAATTACTATTATTATTTAGTTATTTGTGTTGTTTGCCTTTAAGGAGTTACATTGATACTAATCTTTAGGTTTTTTTAATATATTAATATTTATATTTTTTCCTACTCAATTTAATAATAATAATAATAATAACAAATTTGTCAAACCCATAGGTTCAACCCAACCCAACCCGACCCGTGTGGGTTGAGTTGGGTTGGGTTAGGTTGGATTTATATGATGGGTTGGGTCGGGTCGAATTTTTTTTGACCCACCATGGAGGGTTGGGTCAAAAAATCCTCTCAACCTGACCCAACCAGACCCATGCACACCCTTACCCAAATCTATCTTCCTCAACAAATCCCTAATTCCCAATACAAAAACCCAAAAAAAAAAAAAAAACGCAACTCTGTCTTACAGTTACTCTCTTGCGCCGTCAGTATCTTTGCTTATCTTTATACCATCGTTCTCCTTACTTGCCAGAATCCAATTGTCTTGCTAAGCCACTGGTATCACTTACTCTTTCTCACTCTCTTTGTCTGCACTTTATTTTTTTGTACAGTTTTAAGTTAAACTGCACGTTCTGGTTAAACGAATCCACTGAATAGAGATAAAGTGATAGTGGATGGTTGGGTGTTGAGCCAAAAAGATAATGAATGAATGGCTGAAATTTTTTTTTTATTAAAAAAAATATATTTGAATGAATAGTTGGTGTTTGTGTATTTGTGTTGTGGATAGATAATAATATAATATTTATTAGTGTACCGTTTGAATAAGTTTTTGCCTGTGAAACTACAAGGGGAGACTAGAATAGTACTATTGACCACTTCTCAATAATTTAAGTACTTGTTGAAGCTGTAATAATAGTATAATAATAGTATTTGTGCTGTGGATATATAATAATATATGTGTACCAGTAAAAGTAACCTTAGCATTTTTTTTTTTTTTTTTGGGTGCTAAACTTTAGCAATTTGTTGAACCTGTGCATGTTATTTGTATATAATTATTTAATTAAATTAGTGGACCTCTAAAATTTAATTAAGTTTTTCATGTTAGTTAGTTTACAATATATTCAGAGGTGGTGTTGTTAATTTAGTGCTTTTGTTTTAACTTTTATAATAAGTTTATCTATCACAATTTAGACAAGAATAATTATTAATATTTATGTAATTTTTGAAGGGTGTAGATATAATGCTGGTTGATAAATCTTGGATCAGTCTTTCTAGTAGGTCATGTGAGGAATATATAAATGGAGTAATAGAGTTTGTTGATTATGCATTTCAACGTATCAAAGATGAAGCTATGAAGAAAAAATGTCATTGTAATTATTGTAACAATAGATATAGAAGAACAGGAGTTGAGATTACAAGAGACCTCTTATGGAAAGGGATGAGGCGTGATTATACTAGATGGCATCTCCATGGAGAGGGAAATAGTGATGAGGACAAGGAAGGTAGTGATGAGGATGAGGATAATAGTAGTGATGATGAACAAAATATTGATGATATACATAATATGATACGGGATGCTTATCCTCATATGAGAGATGTTGAGAAAACAAGTGGGAGTGAATTGCAAGATCCAAATGAAAACGCAAAGGAGTTTTATAGATTGGTTAAAAAGGTAGACCAACTGCTTTATTTGGGATGCAAAAAGTATTCCAATTTGTCCTTTATTGTCAAATTAATGCACATAAAGTGCAAGAATTCATGGAGCAACAACTCATTCACAATTTTGCTGGAGTTATTGAAGGATGCATTTCCAATGTGCGAAAAATTGCCTATATCTCACTATGGGGCAAAGAAGATTGTGAGTGATCTTGGTCTAAACTATGAAAAGATCGATGCATGCAAAAATGATTGTATGATATATTACAAGGAGCATTCGGAAGCAGATAAGTGCTCAGTTTGTCAGATCTCAAGATGGAAGTTGAATAGCAAGGGTGGTAAAAGGGATGCTAAAAAAGTCTCATGGAAGGTATTGCGATATTTTCCTTTTAAGCCGAGGCTACAAAGATTATATATGTCATCAAAAACAACTCCAGACATGAGATGGTATCATGAGAATCGTTCTAATGATGAAGTACTAAGACATCCCGCAGACGTTGAGGCTTGGAAGTCATTTGATCAAACTCATGAGTCCTTTTCCTCAGATCCTCGCAATGTAAGGCTTGGGTTAGCTATCGATGGCTTTAATCCTTTTGGAAACATGAGTGTTAGCTATAGTTGTTGGCCTGTTGTCGTATTCCCTTACAACATTCCCCCGTGGATGTGTATGAAAGAGCCTTACCTATTCATGTCTCTACTTATTTCGGGCCAAAAAGGTCCTGGCAATGATATCGATGTATTTTTAAAGCCATTAATTGATGAGTTAAAAGAATTATGGGAAAATGGTGCTGAAACCTATGATGCTTCAACGCAGGAAAACTTTCAAATGAGAGTTGCATTAATGTCACTACAAAAAAATCGTCCTGTCCCAGCGTTTTTTTCCCGGCGTTTTTCAAAACCGCTGTTATAGAGAAGCCTGTACCAGCGTTTTTTGAAAGCGCTGGTATAGGAAACCCTATTGCGGCGTTTTTTTCCCAGCGCTTTACAAATCGCTGTAATAGGAGGCCTATAGCAGCATTTTTAAAAAACGCTGGTATAGGACGCCCAAAAGCGCTGTTATAGGGTGACCCTATCCCAGCGCTTTTTGAAGCGCTGGGATAGGTCTTTCTCCATAAGGGAATGAGGAGACCTGTCCCAGCGCTTTTGAAAACGCTGGAATAGGGGACCCTGTACCAGCGCTTCCAAAAGCGCTGGGATAGGCCTTCCTCCATAAGGGAACGGAGGGGCCTGTCCCAGCGCTTTTGAAAGCGCTGGAATAGGGTGACCCTATCCCAGCGCTTCCAAAAGCGCTGGGACAGGCCTTCCTCCATAAGGAAACGGAGGGGCCTGTCCCAGCGCTTCCAAAAGCGCTGGAATAGGGTGACCCTATTCCAGCGCTTCCAAAAGCGCTGGGATAGGACTCCCTCCATAAGTGAATGGAGGGGCCTGTCCCAGCGCTTTTGAAAGCGCTGGCATAGGGTGACCCTATTCCAGCGCTTTGAAAAGCGCTGGGATAGGTCACTTATAGTATTTTTTTTTATATTTAATTATATGGGTCTTATTTTTTCTTCATTTAATAATTAACAAATCCCTAGGTGATTTTTGTAGGTTTCGGGCGTAATTTAGTCATTTTTTTAGGCTTCGGGAGTATTTTGATCATTTTTTTTAGGTTTTGGGGGTATTTTAGTCATTTTTAGGTTTTGAGGGTATTTTGATCATTTTTTGGGTTTTGGAGATATTTTTGGTAATTTTTATGTTTTTGAGGTATTTTGGTCATTTTTTGGACTTCGGGATATTTTTGCAATTTTTAAGTTTCGGAGGTATTTTGGTCATTTTTGAGTTTCAAGGGTATTTTGGTCATTTTATAGTTTCAAGGGTATTTTGGTAATTTTCTAGAAATTTAGACTTTATGTTGTTTATTTAAATTTTAGATGGGTTTTGGTGGGCATTAGTGGGTTTATCCATTAAGACCCATATATAATTATATATATAATTAAATAAAAAAATTTTACTATAGGTGGCCTATCCCAGCGCTTTTGAAAGCGCTGGAATAGGGTGACCCTATCCCAGCGCTTCCAAAAGCGCTAGGACAGGCCTTCCTCCATAAGGAAACGGAGGGGCCTGTCCCAGCGCTTCCAAAAGCGCTGGAATAGGGTGACCCTATTCCAGCGCTTCCAAAAGCGCTGGGATAGGACTCCTTCCATAAGTGAATGGAGGGGCCTGTCCCAGCGCTTTTGAAAGCGCTGGCATAGGGTCACCCTATTCCAGCGCTTTGAAAAGCGCTGGGATAGGTCACTTATAGTATTTTTTTTTATATTTAATTATATGGGTCTTATTTTTTCTTCATTTAATAATTAACAAATCCCTAGGTGATTTTTGTAGGTTTCGGGCGTAATTTAGTCATTTTTTTAGGCTTCGGGAGTATTTTGATCATTTTTTTTAGGTTTTGGGGGTATTTTAGTCATTTTTAGGTTTTGAGGGTATTTTGATCATTTTTTGGGTTTTGGAGATATTTTTGGTAATTTTTATGTTTTTGAGGTATTTTGGTCATTTTTTGGACTTCGGGATATTTTTGCAATTTTTAAGTTTCGGAGGTATTTTGGTCATTTTTGAGTTTCAAGGGTATTTTGGTCATTTTATAGTTTCAAGGGTATTTTGGTAATTTTCTAGAAATTTAGACTTTATGTTGTTTATTTAAATTTTAGATGGGTTTTGGTGGGCATTAGTGGGTTTATCCATTAAGACCCATATATAATTATATATATAATTAAATAAAAAAATTTTACTATAGGTGGCCTATCCCAGCGCTTTTGAAAGCGCTGGAATAGGGTGACCCTATCCCAGCGCTTCCAAAAGCGCTAGGACAGGCCTTCCTCCATAAGGAAACGGAGGGGCCTGTCCCAGCGCTTCCAAAAGCGCTGGAATAGGGTGACCCTATTCCAGCGCTTCCAAAAGCGCTGGGATAGGACTCCTTCCATAAGTGAATGGAGGGGCCTGTCCCAGCGCTTTTGAAAGCGCTGGCATAGGGTCACCCTATTCCAGCGCTTTGAAAAGCGCTGGGATAGGTCACTTATAGTATTTTTTTTTATATTTAATTATATGGGTCTTATTTTTTCTTCATTTAATAATTAACAAATCCCTAGGTGATTTTTGTAGGTTTCGGGCGTAATTTAGTCATTTTTTTAGGCTTCGGGAGTATTTTGATCATTTTTTTTAGGTTTTGGGGGTATTTTAGTCATTTTTAGGTTTTGAGGGTATTTTGATCATTTTTTGGGTTTTGGAGATATTTTTGGTAATTTTTATGTTTTTGAGGTATTTTGGTCATTTTTTGGACTTCGGGATATTTTTGCAATTTTTAAGTTTCGGAGGTATTTTGGTCATTTTTGAGTTTCAAGGGTATTTTGGTCATTTTATAGTTTCAAGGGTATTTTGGTAATTTTCTAGAAATTTAGACTTTATGTTGTTTATTTAAATTTTAGATGGGTTTTGGTGGGCATTAGTGGGTTTATCCATTAAGACCCATATATAATTATATATATAATTAAATAAAAAAATTTTACTATAGGTGGCCTATCCCAGCGCTTTTGAAAGCGCTGGAATAGGGTGACCCTATCCCAGCGCTTCCAAAAGCGCTAGGACAGGCCTTCCTCCATAAGGAAACGGAGGGGCCTGTCCCAGCGCTTCCAAAAGCGCTGGAATAGGGTGACCCTATTCCAGCGCTTCCAAAAGCGCTGGGATAGGACTCCCTCCATAAGTGAATGGAGGGGCCTGTCCCAGCGCTTTTGAAAGCGCTGGCATAGGGTGACCCTATTCCAGCGCTTTGAAAAGCGCTGGGATAGGTCACTTATAGTATTTTTTTTTATATTTAATTATATGGGTCTTATTTTTTCTTCATTTAATAATTAACAAATCCCTAGGTGATTTTTGTAGGTTTCGGGCGTAATTTAGTCATTTTTTTAGGCTTCGGGAGTATTTTGATCATTTTTTTTAGGTTTTGGGGGTATTTTAGTCATTTTTAGGTTTTGAGGGTATTTTGATCATTTTTTGGGTTTTGGAGATATTTTTGGTAATTTTTATGTTTTTGAGGTATTTTGGTCATTTTTTGGACTTCGGGATATTTTTGCAATTTTTAAGTTTCGGAGGTATTTTGGTCATTTTTGAGTTTCAAGGGTATTTTGGTCATTTTATAGTTTTAAGGGTATTTTGGTAATTTTCTAGAAATTTAGACTTTATGTTGTTTATTTAAATTTTAGATGGGTTTTGGTGGGCATTAGTGGGTTTATCCATTAAGACCCATATATAATTATATATATAATTAAATAAAAAAATTTTACTATAGGTGACCTATCCCAGCGCTTTTGAAAGCGCTGGAATAGGGTGACCCTATCCCAGCGCTTCCGAAAGCGCTGGGACAGGCCTTTCTCCATAAGGAAATGGAGGGGCCTGTCCCAGCGCTTCCAAAAGCGCTGGAATAGGGTGACCCTATTCCAGCGCTTCCAAAAGCGCTGGGATAGGACTCCCTCCATAAGTGAATGGAGAGGCCTGTCCCAGCGCTTTTGAAAGCGCTGGCATAGGGTGACCCTATTCCAGCGCTTTGAAAAGCGCTGGGATAGGTCACTTATAGTATTTTTTTTTTATATTTAATTATATGGGTCTTATTTTTTCTTCATTTAATAATTAACAAATCCCTAGGTGATTTTTGTAGGTTTCGGGCGTAATTTAGTCATTTTTTTAGGCTTCGGGAGTATTTTGATCATTTTTTTTAGGTTTTGGGGGTATTTTAGTCATTTTTAGGTTTTGAGGGTATTTTGATCATTTTTTGGGTTTTGGAGATATTTTTGGTAATTTTTATGTTTTTGAGGTATTTTGGTCATTTTTTGGACTTCGGGATATTTTTGCAATTTTTAAGTTTCGGAGGTATTTTGGTCATTTTTGAGTTTCAAGGGTATTTTGGTCATTTTATAGTTTCAAGGGTATTTTGGTAATTTTCTAGAAATTTAGACTTTATGTTGTTTATTTAAATTTTAGATGGGTTTTGGTGGGCATTAGTGGGTTTATCCATTAAGACCCATATATAATTATATATATAATTAAATAAAAAAATTTTACTATAGTGACCTATCCCAGCGCTTTTGGAAGCGCTGGAATAGGTCACCCTATTCCAGCGCTTTTCCAAAAGCGCTGGGATAGGTCACCCTATTCCAGCGCTTCCAAAAGCGCTGGGATAGGCCTGCCTCCATAAGGGAATGGAGGGGTCTGTCCCAGCGCTTTTGAAAGCGCTGGAATAGGGTCACCCTATTCCAGCGCTTCCAAAAGCGCTGGGATAGGTCACATATAGTATTTTTTTTTATTTAATTATATGGGTCTTAATGGATAAACTCACTAATGCCCACCAAAACCCATCTAAAATTTAAGTAAACAACATAAAGTCTAAATTTCTAGAAAATAACCAAAATACCCCCAAAACCATAAAATGACCAAAATACCCTTGAAACTCAAAAAATGACCAAAATACCTCAAAAACATAAAAATTACCAAAAATGTCTCCAAAACCCAAAAAATGACCAAAATACCCTCAAATCCTAAAAATGACTAAAATACCCCAAAAACCTAATAAAATGACCAAAATACCCCCGAAGCCTAAAAAAATGACCAAATTACGCCCGAAACCTACAAAAATCACCTAGGGATTTGTTAATTATTAAATGAAGAAAAAAACGCCTGAATATAAAAAAAAATGACCAAAATATATTTTTATTAATTAATATAATTTGTTTTATTAATTTGTACTCTTAAATTATATTTTATTAATTTGAACTATTATATTTGTAGGGAGATGATTTCCCGTACATCTATTTGTATCCATGCCACATTGCCAAGCGTGTCAAGGTTTTGTTACGAAGGGGTGGGAGTTCAGGATCACACCAAGGGATTAGTAACCTTATAGTGCTTTAACCTTAGTCCCACATCGCCTAAGTACGCGGCCCACTCATGCTTTATATGCATCACTCTGAGTGTGAGAGATGGTACACTCATGCATGCTCCAAGGGCATATAAAGCATGAGTGGGGCGCATACTTAGGCGATGTGGGACTAAGGTTAAAGCACTACAAGGTTACTACGCCCTTGGTGTGATCCTGAACTCCCACCCCTTCCTAACAAAACCTTGACACGCTTGGCAACGTGGCACGGATACAATCAGATGTACGGGAAATCATCTCCCTACAATATTCAATCTTAATAATCAAGAAAATATTAAATATTACTATTTATATTACTATTTATAATTTTAAAATAAATTAATCAATAAAATATTAAATATTACTATTTATATTAAATATAAATATTAAATATTACTATTTATAAAATATTTATGTATTAAAGATTAATTATTACTATTTATGAAATATTTATTTATAAAATATGTTCATAAACCTAATTGAACAAATTATATCAAGAAGTTCAAGGTATCCTAGAGGCAAGGACACGCACATTCCCACCATTCGGCCCAGGTTTGACCCATAGGTATCCTAAGGGCAATATCAAAATAGCTAGACACGAGTAATGGTAATTCATATGTAAACTTTTACATTTACATTGCAGTACAATATACTAGCTTGTGAGCACGCGCTCAAGCGTGTGCTCATAGGCTCTTCTATTTTTTAGGTAAGAGTTAATTTATAGCATTTATTATACTTTGAGATTACTACATTTTTCAATTAAAAAAAATGCTCTAAATTAACTCTTACCCAAAAAATAGAAGAGTCTCTTTATCATTATGCTAAGACACAAAATTTTCACATTAAAAAAAAGGACAATATTAAATTTCATATAATAGGATATTTACAAAAAATGTTCATTTACAACTACTTGATAGATTGACTACCACTTCGCTCCCCTGAATTCATTTAATGTGTCTGCCATGCAATCTAACAAAATTGTTGATATATCACTCTAAAAAAATACAAAAAATAGAGAGTAGGGCTTAAATGTAAAAAAAACAACAAACAAAAATAATAGGAGGAAGACAAAGCACCACTTAAAACACATACACTAAAATAATTAATCAAACCCAATAACCACCAAAAAATAAAAAAAACATAGACAAAAATACATATCATTCCCACTCTTTAAAAAAGAATCATTAATTAGAGAAAATATTAAACAATTATCAAACTCTTAGTTAGCGTTCAACTAAATATTTTGTTGAAAAAAAATATAAAAAAGTAATTTGAGTTCAAATAGAACTCATATTTTTTCTTTGAAATATTCACGTTTAGAAATATGAGTTCAAATAGAAAATTCACTTTTAGAAATATAAGAAAATTCACGTTTAAAAGAATGAACTCATATTTAAAAAATTTAGTCCAAATAGTAATCAAATAGAACTCTTAGGGTAGATAGCTTTTTTTAATAGAAATGTGGGTTTTTTTTTTTTTTTTTTTTTTTCATTAGGTTGTCTATTTTTAATTTTTAAAAGGAAGTTAAGAAAATAGTTTAAATAAATTGTAATATATATCTATTTAGTTTTTATTTTTATTTTTTAAATAAACTTAAGGATATTTTTAAAAAAAATGATTTGAAGATAACTTTTTTTAAAAGGAAAAAAAAATAACAAACGTATGGTTGCTTTGAAAAAGTAGGTTTTTTTTTTTTTTTTTTTTTTTTGAGAAGAGAAGAGAAGAGAATAAGTGGGTTAGTTGGAGAGTGATCCTATTTTGTAGGAAATGGTTTTAGGTGAGAGTTAAAGATATATTTTTACTTTGTTATCCTCAAGTTTTGCCCCTACTTAAACGTAAGCTGTAGGGATATTTAAAACACAAAAAAATCTGGTCCAAACAGGTACAGTCCCTTAAATAGTAGTATAGATATATTTTTTCTCTTTATGTACCTTTATTTATTGATTTTTGAAATTATTTAGAGTGTGGTACCTTAGAGGGTCTAGGTACTTATTTTTATTTTACTTTTTTTTGTAATTTATGGAATATTTAGTTCGGTCATATATACAAGAAATTTTATCACCAAATCTATTTGGGATGGAGATTTATATGAGAAGAGCTATCTTTTTTACTTTATTTTATTGTGTTCCTATTTTTCTATTAACGTAATTCAATTATTACTTAAATTCTATGATTTTTTATTAAAAAAATTTAGATAATACAATTCTTCTTAATTATTGATATTATTTTTTGATTTGGTGTTCTTAATTGATTATGCTAATTATTTCCTTACTTATGACAACTTTAAAAAGGCTATGACTGGCAATTTATAGGTAAAATTTACATATACATTGCAATCTAGATACTTTATTTTTGTAATTTATGGAATTTGTTTTTGGTTACATATGCAAGAAATTTGTTAGCAAGTATAATGGAAAGATTTTTATGTGCCATATATATATATATTTCATCAATTATAATTTTACTACAAAGAGCTTCTAAAAATTTAAAACTTGCCATAATTTTTAAAAATTACTATTTTATTTATAAAAAATATATTTTTTAATTTATATATGATTTTTTTTTTATTAAGTTATGCATCAGGCATAATACTAGTGTATTATATATTATTATGTAGAAAATATTTAGTGAGGAGTACTACTTTTTTTTTTTTTTTTTGGGATGGGAGTGAGGAGTACTACTAGTTTAGTGGTAAGGCACGCGCAGAATAATATGTTGCCCAAGTTTGAATCCTAATAAACATATTTTTTATTTTTTATTTTTCTCTTTATAACATAAAACTACATCGTTTTATACATTAATTTAAAACAAAAAAAAAAACCCTAATCTCTAAGTTTCTCACTTCAGCCGCCTCACCCTCATTCTTTTCTTTTCTTCTCTCTAAGTTTAATGCCTCTCTCTTCCCGCTTCATCATCTCTCTCTTCATCACCCCCATTCCTTCTCCCAACTATAGCCAACCACCACACCCACTCACCGGTGACGTAGTTGGATGGTGGCTTGGGGTTGAGGAAGTCGAGTTTGGGCAACGGCTATGGCTTTCAATATGCCCTCTCCGATTTCCTCAGTGATGAGGGTTTGTGGGTGGCCGTTGTTTGTTTTTTTTCCTCTCTGATCTGTGGATTTTAAGGGCCGTGGGTGGATTTGTGTCGATCTGGTGTTGATTTCAGGGACCGACATTAAGAATATTTTTACACTTCTTTACACAGATCTAGAAGGGTGGCTCTAGAAGACTAGACCTGTGCTTCACCTTTTACATCACGATTTTTAGGGAATGTAAGTTTTATATTCTCCCATAATTATCACATTTTGGAATCACAGTTTATTAGTTCCAAATCTTTTCTTCTTTTATTCATTTTACTCATCATTTATTTTATTGATACTCATAAATATTTAATTTTGCAAATAATTCGTAAAGGGTTATATGGAGCCAAACGTGTGGGGCATAAAGTCCAAGTATTTTTTAATTTAATTTTTTATATTGGACATGTCATAATGTATGGTTTTTTTTTTCTCCATTTTCCTTATGTGATCATTACAAGTTATGAAGTCATAAATGTTGTTGAAACCCATTCGAAGGGATTATTAGAATTTTAAATGTTGATAGGAATCATAGGATTTCTTAGAATTTTAAATGTTGATAGGATTCTAGAGACTAGAGGATAGAAAAGTTTTCATGCAAAAAGGTAATAGTACAAAATTCTATTACGAATAGTTTACTATGAATAAAACTTTATTTTCTTAATTCTAAGAAATTTGAATTCTACTTCACCTAAAATTCTATTACCAAAATTTTAAAGTAATTTAAAATAAATTTAATATTTTTTTTGATTATATATTATGTATTGTTTTTTAATATATGAAATTTATATACTACACACTGTATTTGCACAAACTAACTCAATATCTGTGTATATTACATTTCATAAAATTAATTTGTTTTTTAAATATTTTTTTATCATGTGGCTCACAAGTTATTAATACTAGTCGCTTATTCGTGGAATGCACTAGATAGTTAGCAAATGTTAAATACGTGGCTAATGTAATGTTAAAAAATTAAGCATCTATTATATTTATGCCAATTTTTGTGTTGTATCACTGTGTGGCTAATGTAACTTTGGATTTTTTTTTTCATAAAAAAAAATGGCTATTAATTATTGTTTGGATCTTTTTTTATGAATTGTAATACGTGGCTCTAGAAATTTACCTTAAAAATAGTAACGTTACTCTAGGAAATAGGAATACGTTGAATAGAGAGTCATAAAAATAGGAATAGTACTCTGGGAAATAGCCACGGGTAATAAGCAACCATCAAACTTCCTTGAATCCCTAATTATATTCATCCATGGGTATATAATCCTCAATTATATATACTTGGCAGCCATGACAAATAAAAAATAAAAAAAAATAAAAAATAAGAAAGAGGAACTTACAAAAGATAGAACCTGAAAAGCTGTTTGAGCCTCCGACAATGTCTGTTTAAATTGTTTAGAAACCAAATTTATTTATTTATTTATTTTTATATAGGATTTATAAATCTCTTCAATAATAGTATAGATTATTGTTATTTAATAATTAAATAAATTTTAATTAATTAATTATCTCTTCTATTTTTTCTCAAAAAAAGAAACCTATCTAATATTAAATACCATATCACACGATTACATACAAAGGGATTAACTCAATTTTATTTCAACCTACTAATTTTAAAGACCAAACATTTTCCCACCCAATTCATTACTCAACTTCAACCATTCTTTTTATAAAAAAAAAAAAAAAATTTGAGACACATTATTCTATTTACTTCACAATTACAATATATAACATCAGATAAAACAAAAGAGAGAAAGGGAGAAAGAACGCAGCAGAGAGAGAGAGAGAGAGGGGGAGAAGGCCGGTGGAGATCAAGTGTCACCGGAAGGACAAAGCCGGCGGAGATCGGCGTTCACCAAGCACCAGCGCCTCGTCCGCCTCCCCACTACCGCTATTCGTCGTCCCCACCGCCAGACTGGGTTAGATCGGCTTTCTCGCAGCCTTTCTCGCTCAGATCTCTCTCCAATAAGGTAACTCTCTCTCTCTCCCTGCCTCCCTCCCTCTTCTTTTCAAAGTTTAGATTTTTTTTAGTTATAGATTGTTGATGATTTTTTTTGGATTGTTGTGAAGTTTCAAGATCAGTGGGTTTTTTGTCTTGATCTCTCCGATCTCCATCATTTGTTCATAAAAAGAGAATCTATCAAATCTCAATAATAATAATAATGACTCATATCCTTCCCTAGATCAGCCTTTTCCCCTACAGTTTGTTGTTTCTATCCTCCTGTTTGGCTTCCGAGAAAATCATTATCAAAACAATTAATTAACAAAATTAATTTTTTTAATAAAAAAATATTTTCTTGATTGTTAGACGTTTTCTCGGAAACCGAACGGGTTATCATTTATGTACATGGAATTTGGGTTAAAAAAAAAGAGGAACGATTTTGTTTTTTTTCATTTTTTAATGCTTTTATTTTTTTTAGTTGTCTGGATTTGAATCTGAGGCTAATTTGATTTATTTACTGCTTCAATTGGTTTTAGAGGAGTTATACTGATAAAGTTCAAATTTTTATGCTTGAATGTTATGGAAAGTTGCAATTTTGAATTGGGTTCGTTGTAATTTTCGTGATCTTGGAGATACGTTTCTGTACAACGGTTGGGTAAATGCAATTTTGGTTGAAAGTTTAGGTATGGTAAATTGTTTTTACAATTTTTTGTTTGGTTGATTCGAAATTTGGCTTTTTGGTGTGTTGGTTTTGACTGTAGGAGTTGAGCTATGGCGATGAGGTAGCAGGATCTAAGCTCTGTGTGTGTTGAATTTGATTCAGTTTGATTATTCAGTTTGATTTGGTTTTAGGGTTTTCATCAAAATGTTTTGATTTTTGTTGTCTCAGTAGTGAGATCTAGTTGAATTGTGTTTATTTGTGATTGCCTTTTTAATGAAAGTTGATTGAATATTGGTATATCTGCAAAATTTTGTATCTGGTTTTTATCGGTGATTGATAAATGATAATCTAATTCGAGTTTATACTCTGTTTGGGGAAAAGAAAAAGACTATGGAGCTTAGAATTTCACTTTTGTTCAATGAAAAAATTACCTTTTTATTGAGTGGAGTCTAGTTGAATGAGAACTAGTTAGATTATCCCATAAATAGAATTTTTATTTATTTATTTTTTTTCTTTCAGATTGAAAGTCTTGATTTATTCTTATATCCCACATTTCCAATCAGCCAAATTGTTTTTTTTTTTTTTTAATTTTTTTTTTATGATAAGTTAAAAATGGGGTATTAGCATTTCCTATGTTGTGTTGATGTGAGTCTATATCATATAGAACTTATACTTTTAAGGTTTATTGACGCAGTTTGTGGTTGGTAGGTATGCTTACTCTTTGGATAGTTTTAGTTTTGGAGCTTTTTTTTTTGTGGTTCAATCTATACAGGGCTGGTGATTATTTCTTATTTAGTTTAATGCCTTTTTTATTCAAAAAGGGACACGCCATATGAGTCTATGTAAGAAAAAGATAGATGGTTGGTGTGTGTATATATATATATATTTGTTTATAAAAATTGCAGCTTTCTTTTCACTAAATGTGACGTTTAAATCTTGCAACTAACCTCGTCTCTTCTCATCAATTGCTGGGTCTACTTTTTTTTTCTTTTCTTTTTTTTCTTTTTTCTTTCTTTTCTGCTTCTTTATTTCTCTTTTTAGTTATTGTTTCTATCTAACTATTTTATTCTCACGTAATTATTATAGATTAGATAAATATGATAAGACCAAGTAGCTATGCAAGGTGGGATCGATGGGACTTTGTTCTAGAACTCTAGGCAAGATTCACGGTACCCACACCTTATTCGGTTGCCCCTTTCACTTTGTTTTTATACTACTATTTATTATATATATATATATATATATATATATATATATATATATATGAGAATGTGACACACCCCTTTGAGTGTCAATCCTAGCTGATAATGCACCTTATTGCGTGGAGCCTAAGTGTGACATATATAAAAGTGTCACTGTTTTAAGGTCCAAACTTAATGAGATGGGTGATTGGATATTTTGATAGAACTTTCATAGTTGCTTTCACATTTTCCTCTTGATCAGGCTTTTTAGCACACAAAAAAAAAAAAAAAAAAATATAGGTACCCCATCTAGTTGTAGAGGCGTGACAAATATATATGATGTCTGAAAGTTACTAGAAAAAAATTATATTTAAAAACAAAAAATAATAAAAATAAGTAAATAATTAAAAAGATTGTGGTTTCTTGAACTAACACTGGTCATATTTAGGATTTATTAGGAAATGCATTAATTTTGCTTTCCTTGTTTTTTTGTTTTGACTTTTGAATTTGTAATGGGCATCAGCATCATCACTTGTTACTTTCAAGCAGCCATGGTTATATGAGGATATAATTTTGCTTAGCTACTATAGTCGGTGCATGAACACGACACCACTAACATATATGTGACTTTCCAATTCTTCAATTTGCTTTGATGAATGTTTGCCACATATTTAATGTCTTTTTTATTCCCCTGCAGCCTATTCTAGTCTATATGTCCAAGGTGGATGGGAGCTTCAAGTTTAGCCCAATCAGTGTTAATTTTTTAACAGAGATTACCAAGGTTTTCTTTGCTATTACTATGCTCTTGCTTCAGGTACATTTGGAACTTCTTTATCTCTTTTTATTTGTTATTCCTATAAGAACATGTATATATCGAGCTTCACAAGTAAGGCAAACTACTTTATTGACAGGAAGATCTTGAGTTGATTGAGTTATTGTTATTCCTTAATGTTGTTGGGTTCTAGCATATGATGGAGATGGTAGTGCAGTTTGTTTTTGTTTTTGTGTGTGTGTGTGTGAGAGAGAGTGAGAGGATTTGGTGGGTTGAGGAAGGGAGAGAAAGGTTTGATTTGATAGTTGGAATAACTTTTTCATAGCCTATTTTATCCTGGGGGTAGTTTTTAGAAAATCCATTATGTTACATATCTTAAAGGGCAAGAGGTTTTATTTATCTTGGTGAGGTTTTTGTTGATTTTTCAAGCAAGGAATCAAAAGTTAGGGAGAAGCCTCTTCTCTCAATTTCCACATTCGTGCAGGTAATAGTCTGTCATTGTTATCACCCAATTTATGTTTTTAAAATTTTGAAGTAAGATGGACTCTGAAAAAAGGCTATTCATATGTTGCAAAAGTCTTAGCTTTTAGATGTGAAATATTTTAATAACAATGAATTTAACCATGCTTTTGCAAGTTTCAGATTTATTGATGGAGAAGATAACTGTTTAGAATTAGAGTTCTGCATTTGGGGTGTTATATAGTATTACATTGCACACTGCAAATTGTGGTTGACCTTGGATTCACAAATTATTAACAAGGGAACTAAAATGATATTTAATAATGGATATGTGAATGAATTTTGCTGGATGTAAATATGAATTTCTCAATATGGCTGCAATGGAAGGCAACATGAGGTTTCCCTTTTTTATACTATATATAGGCATCTACCTATATAGGTAAACTCTGCATGATTGGCCAGTGTTGTTTGTTGGGCCTTTTTATAGGCTTCTAAGCAATGAAACTGTGGTAGATTAGTCCTGTAAAACTTCTGGTAGTGTAGGCCAGTTGATTCCTTGAACGAGTCTTTAATCCATCAATAGAGAAAAGCATCACTTGTTGGTGACAGTCTGCAATCTTGCAAATTCTTTAGTTAGGCTTAATTTTTTCTGCAAGGGTTTCCCCCTACCTCTTTGCATGTCATGATATTAGTACTTAGATTTTGAGTGATCTTTTTTAGTTTGGTCTGCTTAGTCTCTAATTTGAAATTCGAATTTTTATATTTAAAAAAATATTCTCATCCTGTGTATTTGTCACCCATTTTTGACTTAGCATGTTGCTTACTTTGACATCTCACACCTGGAGACCTCTAATTTCAGAAGGATGTTTTCTTATTCGTGTAGGCAGCTCAAAATGATGTGCTTCTTGCTGTTCCAGCACTTTTTTATGCTATTAATAACTATCTAAAGTTCACAATGCAGGTGAGATTCCTATATAGGTCCTCTTACCGTATGTTTACGCTTTTAGATAGCATGTCTATCTCTCTTTTTATCTATCTGTACAATATAATTTAATAATTTTTTTTGAATATAGACTTGATTATTATGCAAGCTTTGTATGTCAATACCATGCATAGACCAGTGCCTGGAAGTGGTGGCCACCTAGGCTGTCTTTTTTGGGTTAAGAGTCTGGGTGTGTTAGCACTGCAATGGCAGTATTCTAGATGCTCAATGGCTTAGGTTTGTCGATTTGGAGATAGAATAATCTGAGTAAAGAGACTGGACTACTGCAAATAGCAAATGAAAAAGAAAATAGAGAGAGGAGAAAGATCAACTTGGTATCACCTTAGGGTTCTTGTGCATCACACCCAAGTGATTGGTGCATCATGTATCAAACAAGCAGCTGGGTTTTCCATCCTTTTTCTTAACTGCTGAAATATCAATAAACTATATATAGGCATCTACCTATGCAGCTTTGGGACCAAGTTTCTCAAAGTTAATTGAGCATGCAATTAAAGTGCATCCAAAATGGCCCACAATTGAAGTTAATTTATTTTAAATCTCTAACTTGTGTGACTTTTGCCATATGTCTTTAAGTAAGAATCATAAGTTGGATTATGTATACTACATGCGTCCAAATTTTTTGCAGTTGTTTTGTCTGTTGCATTCATTTAGATACCTGACATACCATCCTTTTCATGTCCCAGTTGTTGGTCATTTGTTGTTTGTTAGAAGCATAAATTGATAGATATGTGCCAGTATAGCATGATGTTCATCTCTTTGCATTGTGTTACCTGTCTTCTGGTAAATCTGATTTCTAATTGAAGGTCTCTACGGCCTTGATTTTAGAGTGTTTATTTTTTATCTTCATCCACTTTGTGAGATCTAGACTTTTTGAATTCCACAATAGGTGTTCGATATTATTGCAATTAGAGGAAAAAAAGTAATTCTAAATTCTATAGAGCTTCATTTGGCCCTTTATCTACAAATGGAGGTTTAACAATAAGTCTAGGGACGCTCCCAATTTCACCCCCAACCATGTGTTATGTGTCAAGTTGTGAAGCAGGGTTTTGAGTGAAAATTAGGTGTAATAAGTATATTGAAATACCTGTGAATTTAGCTCATTTTTGTGTAAATAGTTTGTTGGTATTGTGGTATTGTATTTGCTATTGGAAAATATGAATTGTGGTTCATTATAAGTGTTATAAAATACATATTGGAAAATATGTATGGCAGGTACATTTTAGATGCTATAAAATTAAAAACAAAAAAAAAATTTTTTTTAAAAAAAAGGCCCTATTGCAGCGTTTTTCAAAACGCTGCAATAGGGCCTTTTTCATTATATTCATTGAAGACCTATACCAGCGCTTTTAAAAGCGCTGGAATAGGTACTACCTATGCCAGCGCTTTCAAAAGCGCTGGTATAGGTCTTGAACGAATAAAATTTAAAAGACCTGTACCAGCGTTTTCAAAAACGCTGGTATAGGCTGTACCTATTCCAGCGTTTTCAAAAGCGCTGGTATAGGTATTTTAAATTTTATTCGTTCAAGACCTATACCAGCGCTTTCAAAAGCGTTGGCATAGGTAGTACCTATCCCAGCGCTTATAAAAGCGCTGGTATAGGTCTTGAACTAGTATAATTGAAAAGACCTGTACCAGCGCTTTCAAAAACGCTGGTATAGGGTATGCCTGTCCCGGCGCTTTTGAAAAGCGCTGGTACAGGTCTTGTGACCCTATACCCACATTCACTGTCCGGCGGTTTGAAGCGCCGGGAAAAAAAGCGCCGGGATAGGAATTTTGACCCTATCCCAGCGCTTTTTGGGGCTATTCCAGCGTTTTCAAAAACGCTGGGATAGCCCCGTTTTTTTGTAGTGTGTGGACTATCAATGACTTTCCTGCGTACGCTTATACCTCGGGTTAGAGTACACAAGGGAATCTTGCATGCCCTTGTTGTGGTAGTAAGACTTCTCATCATAGGTTAAAGCATGGTAACAAAATGTGCTATATGGGTCATCGTCAATTTCTTCCTCCTGACCATACATGACGATCACATAAAGCACAATTTGCTGGTCAGAGAGAGAGAAATGGGGCACCAAAATGATTATCTAGTGATGATGTGCTGAATCAACTTAGTACTCTGCCACCAGTAACACTAGGCAAGGCCGTTAAAAGGAAAATGCTACTTGGGCGTGGAAAGAGCCACAATTGGAAGAAGCATAGTATTTTCTTTGATTTTCCATATTAGAGAACATTGTTGTTGAATCATAATTTAGATGTGATGCACATTGAGAAAAATATATGTGATAGTGTGATGGGGACAGTATTAGATATTGATAAGAAAAGTAAAGATTCCTTAAATGCTAGGCTCGATCTAAAAATGATGGGTATACGGAAGGAACTTCATCCTGAAGATGGGAAGACTACTTTTCCTTGTGCTTGTTATTCACTCTCAAAAGATGAGAAAAAGGCTGTGTTGTAGTGGTTGCAAAATGTAAAGATTCTGGATGGTTACTCCGCAAATTTGTCTCAGTGTGTGAATGTAGGGGAACAAAAGATTTTTGGTATGAAAACTCATGACTGTCATGTCTTCTTAGAGAGATTACTCCCTCTTGTAATGCGTGAATTATTACCTAAAAATTTATCTGATGCTTTGATTGAGCTTAGCAATTTTTTAAAAGAATTATGCTCTAAAGTTTTATGGTTGGAGGACTTGGAGCATATGGAGCACACAATTCCTATAATTCTTTGTAAGTTAGAAAGAATTTTTCCACCTGCTTTCTTTGATGCAATGGTTCACTTGCCAATTCATCTACCTTGGGAAGCTAAAGTTGCCAGTCCAGTGCAATATCGATGAATGTATCCGATTGAAAGGTAAAATGAGTTTTTTTTTTTGGATAAGTGAAAGGTAAAATGAGATATTATTTATAATATAGTTTTTTTTTTTAATTACTCATATTAATTTGATGCATTAATAGGTATTTGTGTAAGCTCAAGGGTTATGTTCGTAACAAGGCACACCCAGAAGGGTCGATTGCAGAAGGGTATGTGGTGGATGAATGTTTAACATTTTGCTCATGGTATCTAATTGGGATCGAAACAATATTTAATCGATTTGAGCGAAATGATGATCGATGTCCAGCAACATGTGATAATACCCCTCAATTACTCATATTCTCTAGCAACATAGTTTTCTTTAGTACTTTTATGTATCTTGGTTCTTATAGCTGTTTCTTGATGCTTATAGTTATCTATTGCTGCTTGCCTTAGTTTCTTTAATGCATCATGTGGTATGTTGGACATGCAATTGATTTTAGCATTGCTCTTAATTGCATTGCGTGTCCGGGTGATCATTTACTAATTAAACGCTCATTGTGGTCATTTCCTAATGACTGTTCATGTTTGATCAAGTTATACTTTATATCTTATATCTCTTTTGGTATCTTGACCGCATTTTACTTGTTCTTTGCACATTCCTTGTGTTCTACATATCTAGTGCTTAATGATTTCTATTTGTTTTGTGCAAGTGTTTCAGGATATAGGTGTACATGGTTAAAGTGCTTCATTGCTTTTAGATTTAGGTGTGAGTGAGTTTTGCCTTTGTTCCTAAACTCACGTTTAAGTCTAGAGTCTATTTAGGGGTTTTGTCACGGAATAGCCAAAGGAGAAGATTGTAAAGTTGTGATTTCCAACTAGCTTGTGTTGGTTTCAATCCATGCCAAATTTGATTGTAATTTCTTCAATTATTTTCCCTCTATGTATGTGGGTTTATTCGTAAAGGATGAGTGTGAGAGATCAGTGAAAAATCAAGTTTCAAAAGATGAATCAGTGCAATTCGCGACTAGCTCACGAGTAGCTCGCAAGAAGCAACCCGTAAAAAGGCCATGTGTGAAGCACATGACTAGAAGCTAAAGAGTCATGCTAAATTGTCAAGTTCGCGAGTTTTTCGCGAGAAGGGCCATCCCGCGAAATACCCGCGGAACATTGTATTTGGCAAAAAGTTAAGTTGCTTTACTAAATTCTTTACCCACACTATATATACCCTAATTACTCACGAATTGTAAGGAGTGCTTTTCAGAGAGAAAATCCTAGCAAATACACTTAAGAGTTAGAGATTGTCATACCCACAATCATCTACACATTTCTTTGTAATTTTCCTCAACTCTTACCTCTCCGTCTCTAGATCCTTGAGAGGTTGTTAGTCCGAACATTTACCACACCTATTCTAAGTGTTAAGTGGGATTTTGGTGCTGCTAGGAAGTATTAGAATGAGCCATTTAATGGCGGATGCAATCGGGCTGAATTGCGGGATCCAGAAAGCTAGAGAAGACAAGACTCTGAGAAGTTCGTTAGTAGCAGGAGCTTGGAGGGCTCAAGTACATGGGGTAGACTAGGCTTGGAGGGTCTTTTGTTATTCGTATTCTCCAGCTTTATTCTCTAGTGAATCTATTTCAACTTAGAGGGTTGCGTAGAGGTTTTTCACCAAGTTCTTCAGTTTCCTCTTCGATAACACGTCTTAGTGTTATCGTGTGTTCACATCTCTCTTTTCTACTTTTTAAGCTTTCATTTTATTGTTGATTGTGGATGAATATGGCTTAGAGTAGTGTTATAGGTTCATTGCGCATATTTACTCTTGAGTAAAATCAATCTAACCGTAATTTTTTAATTGGGGGTTTGAACAAGCTCTTGTGTTTAGCACAAATCTAAGCTTTCAATAATTAAGTTGGCTTTGTATTAATATATAACTTGACCCAAGTGTTAAGGGTTTGTAAACATCAGACAAACTAAACAGAAAATAGAAAACAGAAACAATTGCAACATGGAGAAGAAACAGTTTTTCAGTGGTGGTGGTAGTGGTTTCTCTAATTCTTAGCTGCAGTTTCACGGAGGCTATGCCTATGCCTATAACCATGGGCTTCAAATCTCAGAAGCTGTCAATTACAGCGATAAACAGATGCCACAACTGGTAGAGATGATTGATTTGGAGGTATGTAGTGATAAACAGATGCCACAACTGGTAGAGATTATTGATTTGGAGGTATGTACTGTGTCAACTATTTTATGTATGTCTTTCTAATATAACATAACACTGCTTGCATTCTTGATTTTTGATGTTTGTCATGGGGTTTAAGTACATAACTCATAGCCATAGGGTTTAATATTATTCATTCTTGGTTCTCCTTTTTCGGGTGTGATTGTAAAACATTGCTTCTCTCTCTCTGTATACTGTTTGATCATGTCATCCCTTTTTGTCTATATATTATAGAGTGCTAGATGTCATTGAATGAATTTTAGTTTCATATGTGTGTGTTATAACTTTTAAGAGTATAGTCAATACATTAATTTAGCCTTTTGGTGTATTTGACTATGTACGTGTATGATCTTCTATGGTTTATGATGGTGCATGCATTGGTTTAACGTTGAATTGCTGTTCTATTTTCATATATATCTTAGATTTTGACTTTTTCCTTCTTCGTCAATATCTTCATAATTTGTAGGATGACTCAGATGGTAGAATTGTTATCAACGAGGGTCCTTTGGGTTTAAAGCTAACAAAGAGTGACTCTTTCGTAAACTTGATAGACAAGATTTTAAACACTGATGAAGAAAAGACTACATATGTTGATGAGACTAATAATCATTGTTTACATCATGGTCAGTTTCAAGCCAAAGATAGTGAGCATGCCAAGAAGTACTTGAAGCCTTTGAACTTCAATGCCAACAAACTCAAAATTGGCACATGGAAGGTACACAATACCCATAATTTATATAGACCATAATAAATATTGGAGATGAGAAAAAAAATTCACAATAAATTTTAAAATGTGTAGGGAGTTGCTAAATATTTGGTGGTAAAGTGGTATTTTGCAACCAAAAAGCTAGCATGGGAAATTCGTCAAGAGCAATCAGCTTTGAAGAAAAAGATGGAAATAAAGTGGTCTAGTATTTCAGCAATTAGAGCTAGAACTGGGAAAAATGCAGTTGGAATTCTTGAAATTGAGATAATTAGTTTCTCAATCTTAATTTCATAATTTTTTTTAATGAAATTAAGAGTTAGTAAACTTTTTTGAGTCTCATTAATTTGATGTGGTGAAATTTTTTTTCAGCTTAACAATCCACCTTCATTATTCTGGAGAAAATGGGCAAATGCTCCTTTCAAAAAAAAAAATCTAGCATTTTGCCCTCTTTTTCAAACTAATTAGGGAAATGCCCCTCTTTTGAAAATCGAGTTTCTCAAAATCGATTTAGGCCCTATAGCGGCGTTTTTAAGAACCCTATAGTGCCGTTTTAAAGACCTATAGTGACGTTTTGTAACTCGATTTCCATAAAGTCGAGTTATATACAATTTTTTTTCTTTTTTTTACCTATAACTCAATTTTATGTCTATCGAGTTACAAAATGTCACTATAGGTCCTTAAAACGTCACTATAGGGTCCTTAAAAACACCGCTATAGGGCCTAAATCGATTTTGAGAAACTCGATTTTCAAAAAAGGAGCATTTCCCTAATTAGTTTGAGAAAGATGGCAAAATGCTGGATTTTTTTTTTTTAAAGGGGCAAAAAGCAATTTTGTCTTCTTCATTCTTTGAAGAAAGCAGTCCAGAACCACAAAAGAAAACTATGTGGAATATCAGTTCAGACTTCACTGATAGTCAAGCACTAAAACATAGGTATTTTTTAATTTTAAAATTCCTCTATTGACATTAGATATCTCTTATATTTGGTGCCCTTAACAAAATGTGGTAACTAATTCATTACTGCACTTGTTACTCTTGTCACATTTATTTACACATTATTGTCACAAATATTTTATTATGTTCTATTAATTATAGTGCGAGTAAAGAATCTTATTGCTAATTAAACTAATGAATTTTGTTGTTCATATACTATCTCAGGTTTCATTATCTTGAATTTAATCCAGGAGTCCTTGAAAAAAAAACTACAAGAAGCTCCTAGAATCCGACACCTTGTGTGAGTTGAGCAAACAACCTTTCCCATGTCTTAGTTCACAGTACAACTACAATTTCTCATGTGCCACCACACCATTGGTTGATATTGAACAAGTTCAATCATATCAACAAGCTAAGCGACCATACCTTGGTGTTAATGATTTGGCTTCACCAATATCAGATTGGCAACAAGTTCAAGCACATCAACAAGCAAAACGACCATGCCTTGCTGTTTGAGGATTCAAGTACTTCACCATCAGTTACGAATTTCTCTTTGCATTCAAATCATATCATCAACAACCAAGGATCTGAATATCCAATGATGGCAATACATAATCAAGAAATTGTCAATTATCCATATGCTCCAATGACAGATCAGATTCAAGGGCCACATTGTATTCCTACAACAATACCAAGAATGATCAATTATCCATATGCTCCAATGAGAGATCAAATTCAAGGGCCACATTCTATTCCTAAAACAACAACAACAGAAATGATCAATTATCCATATGCTCCAATGAGAGATCAAATTCAAGGGTCACATTCTATTAATACAATAACCCAAGTAGATTCAGACATGTTTAATCAAAACTATAATGTGTCAGCTCTTGGGAGTCGTCTTTCAGATTATGATCAAAGTTTGAATAACCTTCAGAGACAATTGCTTAGTGATGAAGAAGATCAAATCATTGATCAAAATGAGTATCTTGCGAGGATAAAGTCACTCACTAACTTGTTGGATTTGGAAAAGGAACAGAACCCTGGAAACAACACTCAGACACAAGACAATATCACCATAAACCAATTGTCAAGTGAACCACAACTTGCACATAGCCTGTTATAAGGGTGAATTCCTTTACTTCATTAATCTCTTTAGGACCTGGTTCCAACTGCTTATTTATAAACTCATTTATGTCTCTCTCTCTCGCTCTCTATGAGTATTTCCCGGCCTTATTCTTTTTAATTTTGTTTTCTATATATATTTTTCCATTACTAGAAACAAATAGTTTAAGAGAACCCTACAGTTATTATGATTAATTTATGTGTTATCAATTTTATTTTGGGACAAAGTATATGATTGTACGTGGTGGTGAATTGTTAAAAACTTAAAATTGTTCACCTCTAATTATTTAACATGACAAAGTGCATGGTTGCTTTTGTCATAGTTTTTACAATAATCTTATAATATTTCGGAATGTGTATTATTGTATTAATTCTTAGACATGACAACCATATTTTCAATAGAGAAAAGTAGCGTTGTCTCTTCCTTATCATAATTCTTGTTTTTTGACCTGTTATGTTACATTTAAAAGATTATTTAATTGCCGGAAGGTAGACAATAGAGTTTCTCTGTGACTAAGAAAGGCGGCTCCTCCTTCTCTTAGGCAGTAGAATTGCTGTACCTTCTTGTAAGGTTTTTTTCTCCCCTTGCGTGACAGTGTTACGTATAGGGCTTGTTGGTTAACTTTTTTTCAGGGGATTGGGAAACAGTTCCTTTCTTTTTTCTTTTTTTTTTTCTCTTTGTCGATGGAAGATCTTGCAAGACAGTGGAACTGCCTCTCTCTATCCGAAAAAGAGGGGGGTGACGTTTGCTTTAAAAAAGATAGATGTTCAAAGGAATACATAATAGCAGCACAGTTTTTCACCAGACGTGCATTAAGCATGGATGCAGTTGCAAGGACTTTTAAACCACTGTGGAGGGCAGACAATGGCTTTACGGTGAGTAATGAAGGTTCGCATAAGGTTCTATTTGTGTTTGACAACAAGGAAGATGTGGATCGAATCCTATCCAGCGAGCCATGGAGTTTCGATAAAAATTTGGTGGTCCTAGAGAGATTTGAGTGACAAACTCCTCTGGAAGCCCTGAAGTTTGACAAGGCATCTTTCTGGGTCCAAGTGCATAATATTCCCATTGGCTATAGGAACAAATCTGTCGCTGAGGATATTTGTGAAGCAATAGGTAAGGTTGATCGCTCAACTAGTGCCTCAGTCAGTGAGGGGGGCAATTACATCAGAGTTAGAGTAACACTAGACGTATTTCAACCACTATGCCGAGGAAGGATTGTCACCTTTGAGGAAGGTGGTAAAATATGGGTAAACTTCAGGTATGAACGCTTACCTAATATTTGTTATTGGTGCGGATGTTTTGACCATGGTGACAGGGACTGTGACATCTGGATCCAAAGTAAAGGCACACTGAAGGCGGAAGAACGGCGATTTGGATCATGGATACGTGCTGAGCAGTCAGGTCCTCAAAAGAAAAATGTGGTTCGAGTTTCGGGGTTCTATGAGGATAGGACAGAGAACTTGTCTACACGGCGGCGGAGGGAGATGAAATCAAGTTCGGCAGCGGCGGAATCAATTCCAAAGTCAAACTCAGCTGTCCAAATGAATAAGGAATCAAATGTTACGGAGGCGGATTCTGTGGATCCCAAAACAACAAATCCCAATAATCATGCCTTTGCAACAGAACTTTCCATACCAGTTGATCAGAATCACGGAAAGCAAGGAAGGGATCTTGATGCGGAAATTAGGGAGATTGACAAGGAACTGGGTATTTATGAGGGACCCCAAAACACGGCTTACACCGAGAATGCAGAGTATATGCATGAAAATTCTCAATTATTCAACATGGAAAATTGGAGGAATGAACTGGCACCCAATCAGACTAATTCGAAGACCCCATTACGTGATCAGCTTATCCACAGGACCCATGCATCTCCACCCCATGACGTGACCAATATCAACCATACTCCCCTACCTGTTGAGAAACCACCCCAACCAAAATGGAAGAGCCTGATCCGTGAGTCTTATGGAGAGGATCCCATCATAGTTGCTCAGATTGGCTCGAAACGGCCAATTAATATGGACATTGATACTAGTGAGTCACCATGCAAGAAGCTCTTGGTCTCAAATGAAATCAGAGACAACTACCAAATAATGGCGGAGGCTGATTCCCAGCCCCGCCAAGAGCAATGAGTTGCATCGTATGGAACTGCAGGGGGCTTGGGAACCAACTAGCAGTTCAAGAACTCGCAGAGGTAGTGACTGCAAAAGCTCCCGCTGTAGTGTTCCTAGCCGAAACACTGACAGACGAAGCTAGGCTAGATTTTGTGAAAGACCGGATTCGTTTTGACAAAAAATTTGTTGTTCAGAGGGTTAACAGAGGTGGAGGTTTGGTTCTATATTGGAAGAATGACCTGCTGGTTGATGTGGTCTCCTCTTCTTTGAACCATATAGATGCGATCATAATAAAGACACAGAGGCAGCTTGGCGGTTTACCGGTTTCTACGGCGAACCGGAGACTCACAAACGGCATGAATCTTGGGAGCTACTTCGCAGTCTACATCACCAAAATTCACTGCCTTGGATGTGTGCCGGGGATTTCAATGAGATCTTAAAGCAAGGTGAGAAGCTTGGGGGACGGACAAGACCACCGGGACAGATGCAACTGTTCTGAGACGTTTTGGACGAATGTGGACTTATGGACATTGGTTTCAAGGGCTCTCCCTTTACCTGGAGTAAACTATACAACAATGGGGATTCGATTTGGGAGAGGCTGGACAGAGCAGTGGTCTCTTTTGAATGGTTTTCAAAATACCCTGGTACTCGAGTTCACCATGTGGACAGTACAACTTCAGACCATAAGATTCTATGGATTGAGCAGTCAACCTTGGATTGTTCACAGAGGAAGAGGCTTTTCAGGTTTGAGGAAATGTGGTTAGGGGATAAGGGATGTGGTGAGACAGTGGAAGGAGTTTGGCAAGTAAACTATGAAGAGGAAGGAAATAACAGGGTGGTTAAAAAGGTAGAAAAGTGTGGGAAGGCACTAACTCAATGGAGCAAGGATTGTTTCGGCAATGTAAAAAAGCAACTAGAGGAAAAAAGAAGAGAATTGTCACGGGTTGAAAAATTGGTTCTTCAAGGAGGAAACTCAGGCAGATTGGTTGAGCTCAAAAAAGAAATTAACTCCTTAATGGATAAAGAAGAAAGAATGTGGCGACAGAGGTCACGTACCTTGTACCTTAAAGATGGTGATCGGAATACCCGATTTTTTCACTGCCGGGCTACTCAAAGAAGGCGCAAGAACCTCATAACTGGAATTAAAAACCAGTATAATACCTGTTGTACTAAATCTGAGGAAGTTTCGGACATGTTCATGATATATTTTCAGCAACTTTTCTCATCCTCCAACCCGGAAATTACAGAGGCAGATTTGGACTCCATTCCACGGGTTGTCACAGCTGAAATGAATGAGGATTTGACGGAAAACTTTCAGGCATGGGAAGTTGAGTTGGCATTGAAGCAAATGGCACCACTTAAAGCACCGGGACCAGATGGCATGCCGCCATTATTTTATCAGAACTTTTGGGAACTGGTAAGAGGTGATGTAATTCATGATGTGTTGTGTTTTTTAAATTCGGGTTCTCTTCCAAACCCGCTAAATCATACATTCATCACTTTGTTTCCAAAAAAGAAAAATCCAGAGTATGTTACTGAGTTCAGACCTATTAGCTTATGTAACGTGCTTTATAAGATTTTTTCAAAAGTTCTTGCAAACAGGTTGAAGAGAGTTCTCCCTAACATTATCTCGGAGCATCAAAGTGCTTTCCTTAAAGGGCGCTTAATTACTGATAATATTCTTGTTGCTTTCGAAACTTTGCATTATATGAAAAATCACAACTCTGGAAATTCAGGGCTCATGGCTCTTAAACTAGATATGAGCAAGGCATATGACCGAGTTGAATGGTCTTTCTTGAAAGCGGTAATGTTACAGATGGGGTTTAATGATCGGTGGATAAGCTTAGTCATGGAGTGTGTCACCTCAGTTACCTACTCAATTTTGATCAATGGGGAACCTAGTGGAGAAATAAGGCCAAGCCGGGGTATTCGCCAAGGTGATCCTTTATCACCTTACCTATTTCTACTCTGCTCGGAGGGTTTACACCGAATGTTTCAAAAAGCAGAAGAGAAAGGTGACATTCAAGGGGTCTCTATTTGCCGTAACGGCCCAAAATTAACACACTTGTTTTTTGCAGATGACAGCCTTCTTTTTTGTAGGGCTACCACTCATGAGTGTGAAAAGGTGATGGATATTCTCTCATCTTATGAAAAGGTGTCGGGGCAAAAATTGAATAGAGAAAAAACCTCACTCTTTTTTAGCAAGTCTACCCCAAATGAAATGCAAAGGCAAGTTATGGAAGCTCTAGGAGTTAGTGATTTGAAGCAATATGAAGATTATTTGGGCTTGCCGGCTATGGTAGGGAGGAATAAAAGAGCTAGCTTTGATCAACTGAAGCAAAAAATATGGAAGAGATTGCAAGGTTGGGAGGGTAAGTTTTTGTCACAAGCAGGCAGGGAAGTACTCATTAAAGCGGTTATCCAGGCAATTCCCACTTATACTATGAGTTGTTTTAAACTCCCTATCACCTTGTGTCATGAGATTGAGACACTAATTCGAAAGTTTTGGTGGGGGCAAAGGGGAGATAGGAGGAAGATTCATTGGGTTAGATGGGAAGACATGTGCCAACATAAAGATCAAGGAGGAATGGGGTTTAAAGATTTAACAATGTTCAATGAAGCGATGCTTGCGAAGCTAGCTTGGAGACTTCTTCATGATGATAACTCCTTGTTTTACCGTGTTTTCAAGGCTAGATTTTTTCCTAGAAATTCTTTCCTAGAAGCAAAGGATTCTTCCTCCGCTTCTTATGCTTGGAAGAGTATCCTAAAAGGCAGGGAAGTCATTCAAAAGGGGGCTCTTTGGAGAGTAGGAGACGGGAAGCAGATAAAGATCTGGGGCGATAATTGGTTGCCACCTCAATCTTCAGCCAAAATAACTACTCCGGTTATTTTTGGGCAGGAGAACTCGAATGTGGAAGTACTTATTAACCCGGTAACTAGGAGATGGAGGGAAGAGGTTATTGATCATATCTTTAATGTGCAGGAGGCTGAGGCCATTAAAAACATTCCACTGAGTTTGACAAACCAATCGGATGCATTAATCTGGCCATTTACACCTTCCGGCAATTACTCAGTTAAATCGGGGTACCGGTTTTTATTTGAGACCTCTGTCCAACCGCAAAGAACTAATCAAGATTCAGCTTTTTGGAAGAATTTATGGGGATTGGAGGTGCCTAGTAAGATCAAGAACTTTGTGTGGAGAGCTAGCAGAGAAGCATTACCGGTGAAAGCAAATCTATGTCGTCGACGGATCACTCTGGAGAGTCAATACGAAATATGCAGAACAGGGGACGAAGATTGCTCACATGCTATTTTCTTTTGCTCTGATGTGCAGGTAATGTGGAATGTTGATCCTCAATGGCGGTGGCTTTCGGAGATGAAAGGTCGAAGTATCAAGGATATTTTCAAACGAGCATTTGAAGGAAAAATGGATGTTGCTCTGCTGGCATTCACGAGCTGGGCTGTGTGGAACAGACGTAATCAGGTGCGGTTCAAGGAAACGGCATGCCCACTTGATCAGATACATGCCTTGTCAAAAGATAGGATGTACGAGTTTCAGCTACTACACCAATCAGCTGGAACACCACAGCACAGGAACCATGTTAGATGGAAACCACCGAATCAAGGCTTATACAAAGTTAACTATGACGGAGCCATCTCTGTCCAGCAAGGGAAGGCTGGTATTGGCGTCGTAATCAGGAATGAAGATGGCGCTGTAATGGCTTCGATGACACAACAACTGCCACTCCCAACAACAGTGGCCCAAGTTGAAGCGTTAGCTGCAAGGAGAGCGGTTGAATTTGCACTCGAACTCGGTATGACGAAAGTAATCATGGAAGGAGATTCAGAAGTTATTTGCAAAGAACTCCAAGATCCTAGCACGTCTCTGGCTTTACATGGGCATATTCTCCAGGATATTAAATGTTTGTCTAATGCTTTCCATTGTATTAGCTTTTCTCATGTCCGCCGTCAGGGGAATAACGTAGCACACGCTTTGGCTAAAATGGCTGTCAGGGAGCCAAATCAAACTGTCTGGATGGAAGATGTACCACCAGACATCCATCATATTGTTCAGGCTGATTTAGCCAACCTTGAGTAATAAAAATAGAAAGCTTCCTTCTCAAAAAAAAATAAAATAAAAGATTATTTAATTACTCACTGCTCTTTGCTTTTATTGAGGCAAGGATGATTGGTTAGATCATGGATCAACGTTCATATATGCTTAGAGGTCCGAAAATTACATGCTCTAGCGTCATATAAATAGCGTTCTGCTTCTCAAAAAAAAATAGCGTTCTTGGGAATCTTCTTAATTGTATGAAAAAAAACAACAATAACAATCAAACAGCCAAATCTTAGTTCCATTTTTTTTTTTTTTTTCATTCTAGAAAGAAAGTTTCAATTTTTTTGAAATCAACTATGAAATATGTATTCTTAACAAATTAGTAAGAGTTTGTCACATATATTCTTTTCCTCCTCTTCTTACATTATATAGAATAATATTATTCAATTTGGACAGAAAATTATATTTGATCCTCAAAAATTAGAGTACCGTGTTTTCATAACTATTGCCATCAACTATGAAGTATGGACACTTCAAAACTCCCAACGCATTTTTGTGTCAAACATAACAACAAAGACAGTGAACTTCCCCATTTGTTCCTCATTGTGTTTGGAGGGAAAAGGATTTAAAAATCTTCTTATTTTAATTATTTTTTTTAAAGAACTTTGATTGTTGTTATTTTTAAAAAAAACTTAAAATAAGCATAAAATATGTTTATTAATAAATAAAATATATCTAAAGATATATATTAATTAATTGTCACGTCGAGCTCTATGCATAGTTACTTTGATTTCAAGCCTATGCATAAATGCAAAGCCCCTCTTTGGAGAGAAAATCTATTATGTATTGGGGTGGGTTTCACAGATGTAAAGTTCTCGCATGTGAGATGGTGAATATATGTAATACCACTCTGTTAAACACTATAGCTTTAATGTATGCCAACTGACTTCAGCTATTATGGGTCCAAGTTATAACTGCATATTTTGGCCCACAATTGGCTTATAAAGATAGCTAAGGAGTCCATAAAAGCCCAAGTTCCCCCCAGGGGAGACCAAGTAGTGTTTGGATGATTCTGTCGTAGAATCATGACCCTTACATCATTGAAAAGTTAAGTTCATTTTGTAATTAAATAATACATTTTCTATGAATACTTATGTGGTCTTTTTTCTTTTTTTAATAGTTACAATTGAATTTGCAATCTTTGTCATTGGTTTCATTTCAAAATGATTGTTTTTTATTATCAGCTAAACATTTTTTTTTCATCTTCCCAAAATTAAGCTGGGAACAAAAATGATTGGGAAGTTTAATGGCAACCATTGTGTATATTGACACATATTATGCAAATGCAACCGATTTAATAAGAGTTGCTTAAATTGCTCAAGAAAAAGATTTGGCATTCCAACATGCAATTGGAGCCTCATATTTATCTTTTAGGCGTATGGGAGTTTGAATTTTCCTTCCGATTATGAGCATGAACACACCCATATATTTGGCATTTGGTAAGATATTTTTTTAAACTAAATCTATATCTCACCTGATTGCCAGAATGGGAAGAAAAAAATATGCAAAATTTCTTAATATTCACAAACTAGCCAGACCATAAACAAAATATATCATCATTTCAAAATGAGTAATGTCAATATTTTACAATGTGATAAGTTAGTGATTTAAATATCAATATACATGAGTGATGAAGTGCAAATTCACCAGTAATTATGAGCATGCCCAGACAAATCCCAATTCTCGTCTATGCCGCAATGAAAACAACAATTCTTTAAGATGGTCACCGGTGCGGTGCCTGTCACAACGCCTCCGATGCCAAAGTCAATATAAAAAGCTCTTAGAGAAATAATAGAATGCCAAAATAATTGGGAATGCTCTTAGGTGAATTTTCTTGTATCTTGTATTGGTGATGTGAGGGCTTTATATATGTTTCCGCATCTTCTAGCCGTTGTGGTTGTTAATGTGGCCTAAAAGTCTTTCCTGGTAACGCCTCGTGCTCTTAATGAGGCATCCAAAGGTCTGTACAGCTGGTCTTGTAACCGTTCGGGACATTATTGACTGCATTGAATGGCTTCATTGGCTTCGTCGGTGGTATGAACGTGTACTTAGCTCGTCAAAGAGGGTGGCCTCATTGATCTCAATGATATCGTCTAAGGAAGTTGAGTTCGTCAGTCCCGTCAATGAGTTCATTAGTAAACAATTTTTTTTTTATATACAAAATAAAAATTCTACTTTAATATAATTTAAGTGTATATGCGTGTGAAGCTTTTTCTTGGAGACTTGAACCCTGACCTTTGCCCCTCACACCTCACATGTACTTATACTTGTGGAGTAATCATCGCGTCAAGAGTACGAAATGGTAGTTCATTAGTGAACATTATTTTCATTGACATAAATCACAATATGTTATTTAAGCCGTTGTAAAAAAGATTGTAAAAATTTTGTGTCTATCAAATTATTGCATAGAAATTGATAGATATTTAGAAGTTTTGTTAGATAAAAGAGGAGAAAACATCATTTGCATGCAAGTTTTTCTTGATTTGAGAGAGAGTTTTAATTTATAGTATTCACTCTTGAAAATTATGCTTTATTATTAGACTAAAACATTAATTAATTTTTTAATGTAAGTGAAAATTGAATCTCAAACTTTTTATTCCACGACAAAAAATTCTACAAGTGAAGCTTTTGCTTGACAAATCAAGAGTTCTTGGTAGCAATTTAAGACTCGTTTGATAAGAAGTTTTCATTAATATTTTTTTTTCTTTTTTTTTTGAGGAACTCATTAATATTATTTAAGTATTACAAAAATACATATTTTGATATTTAAACGGTTCTTATTAAGCCAAGTTTGATATACGTCACAAGTTCACAACGCAAGGTCATTCATGGATATGGTATGAATTGGTTTAAATTGCGAGAGGCCACAACTACGAGCTTGAATGTGCCCGTCCTTTTTGTCTCCAGTCGTGACCACAAGCATTGGGCAACGTGCCGCCGTCCACGTGATTCACGTTTGGAATTTTTTTTCTTTTTTTTAACCTACACATATAAATAAAAGTTGCCCTTAGCAGCCTTGATGTGATAATCATAATCTATTTAATTTCATCTTCTTGGAATCTAGTTGGTAACATAGTCCAGATTACAGTGCTGGGATTTATTAATTAGTTCCTAAGTTTTGTTGGATATCAAATCGTACCACGTTACTGTAGATTAATTATTACTTGCAATATATATTACACACCTTTTTTTTATTTTAAAAGTAAAAGAATCAACTAGCTAGCTAGTTAAATTATCATTCTTTAATTTTTTTGAAAATAATAATTAGGAACTTAATATTGGATTTACACTTAATTTAAATTTCTCAAATTTGTTGATGGGCAACTGTCCTAGAAATGCTTAATTAACGTTACATGTTAAGAATATGGAAACATTAAATAATTTACATTGACCTCGTTTCAAGCCCCATAAAATTTCATTACATATTTTTTATAGAACATAAATTTTCATTACAATACTCCTTGTTTGATACAAATTTTAATTTCTTTAAATTGGAAAAAAAATCTTTAAAAAAAAGAATTATAAAAAAATGTTTATTGTACCTTGATTTATATCTTTAGAAATATTTTTGTCATAATATCTAAAATGATATTTTCCCTCACAAAAAGTGAAATGATTTGAAAAGCTTGAGTTTTATTTTAACAAAAACAAAAACTCAAAACTTATTATATTGAGAAAAAACCGAAAGATTCCATATTGAGAGAGAGACTCCAACTGCTTGAAAACAATCACCTTTAAAATATTTTAACCTCCAAGGCTCCAACTATGCCCGATGCACGGATTAATAAAAATTTATATGTAAATTAAGAGATTTTTTTTATTATATAATTGAAATTAATTAATAAAATAAATAGTAAGAATGAAAGAATAAAAACTCTATATGTAAGATTGATTTTTTTATCAAATCAAGAATTGCAATTTAAAAGATGTTTATAAATATAAATTCAGTAGTTAATGCTCTTTTAAAGGAAAAGCTCATAATTCACAATTTTGAACAAATTTCTAATGAGTATTTTTAGAATAGTAGAATATTTTCTTAGTATGGATTTAGGATAACTTAACTTATTTGATAACATCACCCTAAAAAATGGGTTGGGTTCAAGTTACACCTAGTGTAACTTGAACCCAACCCCTAAAAAAAAAAATATATATATATATATATATATATATATATTTGATAACAAAAATAGGGTAATTATAGAATACTTTTGAAGTATTATAAATGCATACTCCCCCCTCTTACATAATTGTGGGTCCCACTAATTAAATTCATGGTGTGACCTACAATTCATGTGAGAAAGGAGAATACGCATTTATGGTACTTCCGGAATATTCAATAATTTTCCCAAAAATAGACACTTGGCTCATTTAATGGATATCATTACTTTGAGAGCAACTAGCATGTGTAATACTTATTTTTACAAATACTGCCTTGAGCTTTGTTAGAAATATGCAGTTAAATGATTAAATTTACCATATCTCAATAGTTTAAATTTTTGGGACAATCAGTAATTTAACAAGCTTTGTTGTGAAAGTCAAATTGGTTCTTAAACCTAAAATTTTAAAAATTAACCCACTGGATAACAAGTTTACGAGGCATCAAAATTTCTTGTGGTATTCTCTATTAAAGGCTATTTAGTTACATTGATGGTAATAGAAACCACGTGTGCATCACATGATTAAATTCATTAAAATTTAAGTGTAAAATATTAATGTAATGTTTGATTTATTTTTAAATTTGATATTCAAGGGCTACTTGTTCGAACCAAAAGTTTAAAGATCAAATTAACACTGATGTAAGAAATATCACTAAAATAGTAAAATTTAAGACAAATATAACTTCATAAAACCTTAAACAATGGTAGGATAATTTTCTTGGAAGAAAAAAATTTAGGTAGAGTTTCCCGTAGTACCTTATATGAATTCCTTAATTCAATTTTTAGTCATATGCATGATTGCATATTTGCATTAGCTAATCAGCAATTTAGACAAGAAAATTAGTTGGATTTAGTTGTCCTTAGTAAAAAAGATTACCAGACAACTTATTCAAATGGCATGGGACATGGGGTTTACATTTATATCACTCTTGAAACTGATTTTACTTTGGTTAATAATTTACTTATAACAACTCAATATATTCCTCTGTTGGTATATGTTAGAAATACTGAATGATTATATTGTATTTCATGAAGAATGAATATACATGCGATGCCTTTATATAGGAGGCATATGTGTGTGGTACAAGTAAGCATATGTGTGAGGTACAAGTAAAGTGTAGTACAAGTAAAGTGTAGTACAAGTAAAAATGTGCTATACAAGAAAACTAGCTGGGCCTAAAGCCCATAACATAATATACATTAACAGCCCCCCTCAAACTCAAGGTGGATGTGAGACCAACTTGAGGTTGTCAACCAAAGTACGAAGGCGTCCCTTAGGATGTGACTTGGTGAAGATATCTGCAAGTTGATCTTTAGAGGAGACTGAGATCAGCTTGAGAGCACCATGGACAAGATGAAAACGGATAAAATGACAATCGATCTCGATGTGTTTAGTCCGTTCATGGAAGACATCATTGTGAGCAATATGAATAGCACTCTGATTGTCACAATAAAGAGGAGTAGCAGAGGATGTAGACACACCTAAGTCTTTGAGAAGCCAGCGTAGCCAAAGGAGCTCAGATGTAGTATCAGCAAGGGCACGATATTCTGCTTCAGTACTGGAGCGGGCCACATAAGTTTGTTTCTTACTTCGCCAAGAAATCAGAGAAGAACCAAGAAGAAAGCAATAACCAGTGGTGGACCTGCGATCAGTGGGGTCTCCTGCCCAATCAGCATCAGAAAATGCACGGAGAGTAAGAGGAGACTGAGCAGAGTAGAAAAGACCATGGAAGAGAGTGCCCTTTAAGTATCGAAGAATGCGCAGAACAGCAGCATAGTGAGTCGATCGTGGAGCAGACAGATACTGGCTCACCTGATGAACAGCATAGGAAATGTCTGGACGAGTGACAGTGAGATAAACCAAGCTGCCAACCAAGCGTCTGTAAAGAGAGGGATTAGTCAATGGTTTCCCCCCCGAGGGAGTCAGATGCGCATTAAGCTCAACTGGAGTGTCAACAGTCTTGCTATCAGTAAGTCCAGCGCGAGACAAGAGTTCAGAGGCATACTTGGCTTGAGTAATATAAAGTCCATCTGTAGAATGAGTGATTTCAAGACCCAAGAAGTAGCTGAGATGTCCAAGATCTTTCATTTCAAATTGCTGACTGAGAAAAGCCTTGAGTTCTTGAATGCCACTGAGGTCATCACCAGTTATGATCATATCATCCACATATAGGAGAAGTAAAATAGTGCCTTTGTCAGTGCGACGAAGAAATAAGGCAGAATCATAGTGACTGGCCATGTAACCCAAGTGAGAGATGGTAGAGCTGAATTTGGCAAACCAAGCTCGTGGAGCTTGTTTAAGGCCATAAAGTGCACGTCGAAGGTGACAAACCTTGTTTGAGTCAACAGAGAGACCAGGAGGAGGTTGCATATACACTTCTTCACTTAAATCCCCATTAAGAAATGCATTTTTGACATCCATCTGAAAAAGGTCCCATTTACTGGCAGCAGCAACAGCTAAGAGGGCACGAACAGATGAGATACGAGCAACCGGAGCAAAGGTCTCTTCATAATCAATCCCATACTCTTGTGTAAAACCTTTTGCAACAAGACGAGCTTTGTAGCGCTCAATGGACCCATCAGAGCGAGTCTTGATCTTGTAGATCCACTTACAACCAACCACAGATTTCCCAGGAGGAAGTGTCACCAAATCCCAAGTATGGTTTTTAGATAATGCATCAAGTTCCTCTTTCATTGCAATCTGCCATAAAGGGTCAGTGGAAGCCTCACGATAGGTGTGAGGCTCGTGTAGTGTAGCAAGAGCAGTGTAACAATGATAGTCAAGTAAATGTGTAGGAATAGATCTTACTCGAGTTGAGTGACGAGGTGGAATGTCTTGTGCAAGATCTTCAGGCGGAGCAGGAGCAGGAGATCCAAGCTCAGGATTGGGGTTGGGTAGCTCGTTTTCAACCTGTTCATCTTCCACCTGTTCATTAAAAGGTGAACTAGGAAAGGGATCAATGATATCTGGTGGTTGGACAGAGAAGTCTACAGCAACAGAATCAGGAGCAACTACAGGAGGATCAGGAGCAGTTACAGAAGGAATATGTGTCTCATCTGGAAAAAGGTCTAAGACAGAGGAGGAAGACAAGGAAGCATTAAAATGAGAAAGCTCAACAAAAAGGCGATGTTCCCAAAAGACAACATTACGGGAGATACGAAGACGATGAGAGACAGGATCATAACACCTATACCCCTTTTGAGTTTCGCCATAGCCAAGAAAACAACAAAGCCTTGACCGAGGCTCAAGTTTGTTATGCTCATGTGGCTGAAGAAGAACGAAACAAGCAGAACCGAAGGAGCGAAGGTGGTGATAGTCTGGAGGTGACCCAAAAAGGCGCTCATATGGAGTTTGATTTTGGATAACAGGACTCGGAATGCGATTAATAGTATGAACAGCATGAAGAGCAGCTTCACCCCAAAAAGGAGCAGGAACTTTAGCAGAGAGAAGGAGAGCACGAACAGTGTCAAGAATATGACGAAGTTTTCGTTCGGCTCTGCCATTTTGCTGAGAGGTACCTGGACAAGTTAGTTGATGAACAGTGCCATAGGAATGCAAAACAGCTTGGAAAGCATATTGAGTGTATTCAAGAGCATTATCAGATCGAAAAATTTTGATGCGTCTGGAAAACTGAGTTTCAACCATTTTTGCAAAATTAGAATATATTTCTAATAATTCAGAACGATGTTTCATATTAAAAATCCAGCTATAGCGAGAGTAGTCATCAACAAAGACAACAAAATATCTAGACCCACCAATACTAGAGACAGAAGAAGGCCCCCAAACATCAGAATGAATAAGGTCAAAGATATCAGTGGATATGGATTCACTAGTATTGAAAGGCAAAGCTGGTTGTTTTCCTAATTGACATGAAACACAATCAAAATTTTCTGTAGACACTGAACCTAACAAACCTCTAGAAGCCAATTGTTGTACCCGAGAGGAAGATGCATGACCAAGGCGAGCATGCCAAAGTGCAAGGGAAGGAGTGGAAGAAATTGCAGCAGCTGCCGCAATAGAAACAGGAGCGACAAGTGGAAGACGAAGGTTGTCCACGGGAAACATACGCCCAACTCTGGGACCGGTCCCAAGCTCTTGTCCCGTCCTAGGATCCTGCACAATGCACCCAGAGTAATCAAAGGTAATACGATAACCCAACTCAGCTAATTGTCCCACAGAAAATAAATTATAAGAAAGGTCAGGAACATTAAAGACTCCAGGAACCGAGAGGTTAGAGGTTGAAACTGAACCTATATTATGACCAGACATTGTGGAACCATTTGCTGTGTGAATATTAAGAGGGTGCGGTGCAGGTTTAAGGTCAGAAAATAAAGACGAGTGAGGTGTCATGTGATTGCAACAAGCAGAATCCATAAGCCAAGAGGTAGGAGACATACCAGATAAAGCTGAGAGAGAAGAGGAAGAAGATGCATTACCAACTACACGTATGACATTGGCGATGATACTTATAAGGTCATCTCTGGAAATGGAGAAAGTGGATCCAGAAGACTTAGACTGTGCAGAGACAGGAGGCATTGGTTGGAAACTCTCAGTGTTAGCAACAGTAGCAGCAGAAATTGAAATGACTGATGTGTTGCGATGATAGCAAGTCTCAATATTGTGGCCAAAACGTTTGCAAAAATTGCAAAAACGTTTGATGGATTGGCAGCGACGATTATTGCAATAAGAAGAAGACCTGTCCTTATTCTTCATTTAGAAGCAAAATATGCAAAAATGGACTGCAAAAATGAAATCTACGCGAAAAACTGGGTAAAGAGCACCTGGACTGAAAAAGTCAACCCCTGAAAAGTCAACGGTCAAAGTCAACAGTCAACGGCCGGTAAAAGTCAACAGTCAACGGAAGTCAACGGTCAACGAAGATGACGTCAGCATGATGACGTGGCGCTGATGTCAGCAGGTGACTGGATGCTGACGTAAGTTAGGGCTGACGTGGCACTGATGACGTCACGGGTGACGTCAACCCTACCTGAGGACGGCGCGTGCAGCGCGTGGGGCGCGTGTGGCACAGTCGCAGAATGTTCAAGCGGCGCGTGATGGCGCGTGGGAGCTCCGATGACGGCGAGGCTTTCACCAAAAAGGTAGATCGTTCCAAGACGATCTCAGTGATACCTCCAGAAGTATGATTGGAGCAATATTCGAGGCAGGATGACACATGCAGTGATCTTGTGCGGTGTTGGACTCCTTAACGACAGCGGCTGCAGGTCCGGAACCCGAAGACAACGCTTGGAAGACGTCGGGGGTTCAACGGCGAAAGGCTGCAGTGACTGTTGTGATAGCGGAAGCGATGTTGTGATTGGAGTAACACCAGTAAAAATAAGACTGCTAAGAAAAGGTCAGAGCAGTGGCTCTGATACCATGTTAGAAATACTGAATGATTATATTGTATTTCATGAAGAATGAATATACATGCGATGCCTTTATATAGGAGGCATATGTGTGTGGTACAAGTAAGCATATGTGTGAGGTACAAGTAAAGTGTAGTACAAGTAAAGTGTAGTACAAGTAAAAATGTGCTATACAAGAAAACTAGCTGGGCCTAAAGCCCATAACATAATATACATTAACAGTATATATGTATGTGCTTGTTGTCTTTGATAACAGGAGGCTCATGGAGAAACAATGGGAGATTTAGGTCTAACACATATACCGTGAAGCAAACAAATATGCATATCTTTTGGCTAAGAGAGAAAAGGAGACCAAGTAAGGCTGTGTTTGTTTCGCGTAAAACGTTTTCCGGAAAATACATATTTTCCGGAAATGCTATTTTCTGAAAAAGGAAAATATTTTTAAGTGTTTGGTTGAATTATGAAAATTGTGGTGGAAAATATTTTCATGTGTTTGGTTCTTTTAGGAAAATGCTATTTTCCGGCGGCAAATTCCGGTAACAACACAACAACAACAACAACAACAGCAAATTCCGCCAACAACAACAACAACAACCAGTTCATCAAAAAAAAAACAACAACAACAATCAAATTACAAAAAAAACAGCAACAACAATCAAATTAATAAAAAAAAAAAAAAAAACTGAGAGATCGAGGAAGAGAGAGCTCGAGGTGCGATGGCGCGATCGAGGGTCTGGGTCTGGGTCGAGCGGCGTTGGAGCGATGGCGCGATCGAGGAGGCGATGGGTCTGGGTCGACGACGAGGTGCGATGGCGCGATCGAGGAGGGGATGGGTCTGGGTCGAGCGGCGATGGGGCGATCGGCGCGGTGCTGCGATTTCCCTTTGATTGATCGGCGCGGTGCGACGGCGAGGTGCGAGACCGGTGCGATGGCGAGGTGCGATGGGCGCTGGGCTTGGCTCGGCGATGGCGCCGTTTCATGGGTTCGTGCTCTCTGTTTCGTGGGTTCGTTCGACTGGGCTTGGTTCGTGGGTTTGTGCTCTCCGGTGTCTTCGACTTTCTGGCTCTATCTTCTCTGGGTTTTCTCTCTTCACTGCGTTCTCAAGAGTTTCTCTCGGTGTGGGTTTTGTTTTGTGCGTTTTGAGCGAGACCCGGAAATGGTTTGAAGGTAAAATAAGAACGTAAAACCATTTCCGGGTCAAAGGCGTAAATTCGGTCAACGTTAAAGCTTATTTTCCAGAAATGGGTTTTTCACTTGCCTTCCAAACACTGGGGTCTGGGTGAAAATGATTTCAAGAAATCATTTTCACCCAAACCAAACGGAGCCTAAATCGAATAAAAGAATATACTCAATGTCCCCTTTTTTTTCAACGAACTAGGAGATCTGTCTCATCAACTTTGAGTGTGTTTGGATACCACTTATTTACTGAAAACTGAAAACTGAAAACTGAAAACTTATTACTGAAAACATTGTAACAAAATAATATTTAAAGGTGTGAATAGTATTATGGGACCCAAATTTACCTAGAAATCTGTGTTTTGTTGAGTTTAGTGGTACGTGAACAGTACTCACAAGACCCACTAAAAAAACGCAGAACACACTGATTGGGCGAAATGCCCAATCCAAACGCACGCTTTCTCTCAGTTTACAGCCACTCATACCATTAGATAGGTTGAGCTGGGGCAGACATAGAGATTGTTCATCCTTGTGTAATTATCATGGTATGTGATATGACTACGAAGTGTAAGTCTAGCGGTTGAGTGTCTCACCCGCCTTGCCTTATGATCTGTTTGGATTGAGGGAGGGGGGAGTAGAGTAAATTTATCACAAAATTAACTTATTTTTATCTAACTCTACTTTACTCTCCTCCATCCAAACAAGCCATTAGTGTTTGGATCTGACTCGTGCAAGATGCATTAGTATTGAAATTGACAAAGACATCTTTAGGAAAAGGCAAAAGAATAGTTCGCTCTGTGCTCACCACACAGCTCTGTGAATTGGCAAAGACATCCAGTGCAAGGTTTAACTCGTCACAGTAAAAAAATAACTTGTGCAGGAAATTTTGTAGGGTATGAATGGTAATCTTTACCCAAATTTGTGCAGGAAATTTTGTAGGGTATGAATGGTAAGCTTTACCCAAATTTTTGCAGGAAATTAATGGTCACAGAAAACTTTGTACCCATTTGGATTGCAATTATTCTCACGTCTGTGTTTTTGGTCTTTTTTTTTTTTTTTTTTCAGGCATGTGAGGGAATAATGCGGTACTGTGTCGCTATTGTGCGGCTACTGTTCACATGAACAGTAGCCGCAGTTGTTGACTTTTTGTCCATAAACAGTGCATTTGTGCACTGTTCATAGAGTCACAAATTTTACTTTTTATCAACTTTTTCATTAAAAATGAGTCTCACGATACTATTTACATATTTAAAAATTATTTTACTACAATATTTTCAATTTTCAATTTTCAATTTTTAACTGTATCCGAACGAACTCTTTGTGCAAATAGTTGACCTGGTGGAAACGTGGAACAGGTGGATGGAAGAAGCAGAACAAGTTAAAAGCAAGAAAGGACACTTCGGTTGGTTGCATGCATGCAATTGCAAGCACATATCGATTCTCTCAAACGTGGGCCCCGCCATATATATTCTCCAATCACATCATCATCGTTTAGTAACACGTATTTTCGGCATTATATAATACATATATGCACATTTTTTTTAATAAATGATAACTTCGTATAAAAATTAAACATCATGGTAATACATTTTAAAAATTAATAAGATCACCGCATACTTTTAGTATGGTAATTACTCCATAAGTATAAATATTTGTGAAATGTGAAAGGCAAAGGCCGTGGTTTAAATCTCTAAGAATGAATTTCAGACACATATACACTTAGATTAAGTTAGAATAGAAATTTTATATTGTATAAAAAATAATAATAAAATGTTGTTAATTACGAACTAAAATGTATATATTTTTTAAAATAAAATATAAATATTAATGATTTATTGTCTTGCACACATAAATTTATTGTGGTTGTAGATACTTATTTTTGAAAATATGTGTGTAGTTTGATTTTATTTTTTGAAAAATGTATAAAAATAGGTCATGGTAGTCTTGCATGGACACGCTGCCTAAGCCATGGCATAATGCGTGGGCACGCAAACAAGACCATAGCATAATGTGTGCACAATTATTTAATAAAATATTAAATGCATCTTAAATATTAGGCATTTGTTAACAAAATTCTAAAATTAATATTTCATCTATAGTAAATTTTTTAGTTCTCTAATTTATTTTGGATGTCCCAAAAATTTTGTTTGAAAATTCGATATATATAAAATTGATAAATATCCTAACTTAATCTTTTACTTTATTCAAAAGTCAATACATCTCTTTTATTAGATTCCAAATTAATTAGATTAGTTTTGAAATTTTTTTATATTTTTTATTTGAAAATCAATGTATTAAATGATATTCCATAAAAAAAGAAGTTGAATTTTCAAAACAATACCAAAGTTTTGGTATGAAGGAGTAATAATTTATCACTTTCATTAGTTTTAAAGTCTGCCTATAAACATAATTAATCACATACTCAATTTCACTACTTGCTAACTTGTGCAATTATGAGTGATTGATATTTTCTATTTTTTTGTGAGCCATAACTTTACGTTGGTTACTCAAAATTGCACATATCAACAAGATATAAAATTCTTCCTCCAAAAAAAAAAAAAGTTATAAAATTGGGTGCATAATTGATTGTTTCTAAAATTACTTTTAGTTTAAAATATTTATACCCATAGCATTATTATTAGTTATACCTATGACATCATCATCATTATCATTATCATTATTATTATTATTATTATTATTATTATTATTGAGATAAAAGGTACGGTTAGTGTAACATTATATATACATTTTGTTTTTCAAACACCAATAGAATTGTCAAAAAAAAAAAAAAATAATAATAATAATTTGTGTTCCTTTTCACAATTCATTGAACACCATTAATTTTATATTATGCAACATCTACAACAAATGTCATCAATAATATTTTTTTTTTAAAAACTAGAGTTAGTAATTTTCGCAGTATTAGTATTAACAAAAATAAAAGAGAAAAAATGATAAAAGTATCTTAGGGGTAATCACACTAGCCTCTTTTGAGATTTGGCAAAATAGCACTTCACCCAAAACTTGAAGGGAAAAAAAAAATTGTCCCCCTTGACATCTAATTTACCAAAATTTATTAAATTAATATTAATAATATTGTGTATTAACTTACCCTTTACTTAAGGGCAGCTTTCCAAAATTATTTTTGTAAGGGCTAAATTCGTAATGGACCCCTAACAATAAAACTTGTAGAGATGTGGGTATACGGGCTAGATATTAACAATACGAACGACGAATGATCTCAGACCAACATGGGTAATAACAGAATGACTTTATTGAGTAGTTCCCATGAGGATAAAGGTCATGAATCTGGTTCAATATTTGTAAGAGGCTTTATAGCCATTTTGGGTAAGTATTTTTTTTTTGGGAATCTTCATAACTTTGGTTAAGTGTTTGTGAAATATATTTGTCCTCGGCCTCTCTCGAGGATCTACTTTTCTTCCCCCCTTTCCTTTTGGGAAATCCCTTGGTTATATAGTGTTTTCTATAATTAATCTTAGCCATCCATTTGTCACCTATCGGGGCTTCTATGGACAGGGGATTGTCCCATCATTTGTATTTGCAGGTTTTATGTTATTTCCCAGCCGCCTTTGCAGGCTTTATAATAGTTGAAGTGACTGATACTTTAGGGTTTTCAGGTCACCTCACCATTAAAGCGGTCAGAATGTTGGTGAGATACATTCAACGAATGAGTGATATTTTCCCTTTAGTGAAGTCGGTGTGCCGAGGACAGGTCATCCTCGGCGAGGCCTTTGGATGACCTGGGCTCTTTCTCATTGTCCTCGGCCTTCGCATTATCCTTGGCGCGGGCCTTGGGCCGCATGTAGTGGGCCAGCGTAGTTAGTGCAATAGGGTCCCACAATAGCCCCTCAAAATTCTGCTGCACGTCCCCTTGGGCGGGGAGGAGGATTTTGACTTCCTCGGCGTGTTTTCTCGGCCTGTTGAGTTCTACCTTATCGTCAGTGTTATCGCTACTTCAACTGTTTTTGCAGCTTTCTTTTTGCGCAAAGTGTCGCCCGAGGATGGTTAGGCTTGGGTCGTTTGTGCTATAGCGCTCAATTTCTCATGGTTTCCGTCCCTGATGGGGCTCGTTTATTTAGCGCCTGAAAGGGGGTTGGCTTCGCCTTAGTTTTGGGCTCATGATCTATACAAGAACCCTGGTTTCGTTCAGCGTTTGTATTGTCTCATAGTGACCGGTTCCCATGTAGGTTTGGGTCCGAGGACCATACAAGACCTTGGTTCTGTCCAGTACCTAGTTTTCTCATTTTATCATCTGAAGTATCTGGTTTCCCCATGAGGCTTGGGTTCGAGGACCATGCAATGCCTTGGTTCTGTCCAGTACCTAGTTTTCTCATTTTATCATCTGAAGTAGCTGGTTTCCCCATGAGGCTTGGGTCCGAGGACCATGCAATGTCTTGGTTCTGTCCAGTACCTAGTTTTCTCATTTTATCATCTGAAGTAGCTGGTTTCCCCATGAGGCTTGGGTCCGAGGACCATGCAATGCCTTGGTTCTGTCTAGTATCTAGTTTTCTCATTTTATCATCTGAAGTAGCTGGTTTCTCCATGAGACTTGGGTCCGAGGACTATGCAATGCCTTGGTTCTGTCCAGTACCTAGTTTTCTCATTTTATCATATGAAGTAACTGGTTTCCCCATGAGGCTTGGGTCCGAGGACCATGCAATGCCTTGGTTCTGTCCAGTACCTAGTTTTCTCATTTTATCATCTGAAGTAGCTGGTTTCCCCATGAGGCTTGGGTCCGAGGACCATGCAATGCCTTGGTTCTGTCCAGTACCTAGTTTTCTCATTTTATCATCTGAAGTAGCTGGTTTCCCCATGAGGCTTGGGTCCGAGGACCATGCAATGCCTTGGTTCTGTCCAGTACCTAGTTTTCTCATTTTATCATCTGAAGTAGCTGGTTTCCCCATGAGGCTTGGGTCCGAGGACCATGCAATGCCTTGGTTCTGTCCAGTACCTAGTTTTCTCATTTTATCATCTGAAGTAGCTGGTTTCCCCATGAGGCTTGGGTCCGAGGACCATGCAATGCCTTGGTTCTGTCCAGTACCTAGTTTTCTCATTTTATCATCTGAAGTATCTGATTTCCCCATGAGGCTTGGGTCCGAGGACCATGCAATACCTTGGTTCTGTCCAGTACCTAGTTTTCTCATTTTATTCATCTATTTTGTCTATTTATCCGTAGCCGTTTTAATTCTTGCCGCGTTTTACAATAAGCATTAAATAATTACACTTTTCAAGCGCAATAATAATAATGAATGCTGGAGTTGGTGGAGGATAAGACCTTGCCGTGTTTTTGCCTCTTCGTTTGATGGGACCTTTCTGGTTACGAGGCGTCTCTTGGGTTGTCCGGGTAATGTGTTCTGACGCTTCGGTGTCTTCTCGTTTAATGAGGCGCCTCCTCATTAATGCTAGACGTGGATCTGCGAGGATCTAACGGTTGATAGGCCCCTTGGAACTTGGGGCGGAATTATTGCCTCCGGAAATCTCTCCCTGGGATTTATTGTGGATTGGCCCTCATCAATATTCCGCCCTCTATATAAGGCTTTTTCCAGGGTAATCTTCTCCTTCACACTTGACAGACATCCATCTTAAATTTCTCCCAAAAACGTCACCCTAAAAAAGGCTCTGCCAAACACAGCCGTTTGAGCCCCTTCGAATGAGTTGGCCCTCGGAAAGGGCGATCTTGGGGATACACAGCCCCTATCAGGAGCCGAGGATGGCACTCCGACCCTGGACGCCACACTAGGGTTGGAGTAGGGGAAATCCAAAGGTTCTCCTTCTTTTCAACCTAATCAGAGGAGGAGCCCTCCTCGCCGTCTAGAGGAGGCTCCAGGAAGAACGTAACCACCTTCCCTTGGGTATGGGTCATTGACCCTCAAAGCCAGCTGCATTGGGGGTGGGAGGGAAATCAGGCGGAACCCAAAAATGGAACCGTCCTGTGCCGCGACCTCTTCCACCTCCTATGTAGCTCTTCTTCCCTCTTTTCTCTTTATTCTCTTTTTCTTTTGCTCCTCAACGAGCCTTCCTCTTTTTTTTTCCTCTTCTCTTGCTTCTCATCCAGCCTTCCTTCTCTTATTTCCTCCTCTCGTCCTTCACTTCTTTTCTATTATTTGTTCTTCATCTCTTCTTTCACTTCTTTTCGATCTTCTGTTCTTCAGCCAGCTTTGCTTTCTACCTTTTGTTCTTCATCTCTTCTTTCACTTCTTTTCGGTCTTCTGTTCTTCAGCCAGCTTTGCTTTCTACCCTTGTAGTTAGCTTTAGAACAAGCCCCCTGAGCATCACTTGTAAGAGATGTAATGAATTTTTTGTATATTAATAAAGAAGTAGACCTGCTTTGCTTATTGTCTCTTTTCTTTTTCGTATACTTTTATTTCTTGTTATTGTAGACTTCTGGATGAATACTGTCGCTGAAAACTGTATAGATCTGTATCTGCCCTTGCTTGATTTTTTTTTTTTAGCCGTCGCACTGCCAATACACAAGTCCGCCCCACGGTGGGTGCCAATTGTAAGGGCTAAATTCGTAATGGACCCCTAACAATAAAACTTGTAGAGATGTGGGTATACGGGCTAGATATTAACAATACGAACGACGAATGATCTCAGACCAACATGGGTAATAACAGAATGACTTTATTGAGTAGTTCCCATGAGGATAAAGATTATGAATCTGGTTCAATATTTGTAAGAGGCTTTATAGACATTTTGGGTAAGTATTTTTTTTTGGGAATCTTCATAACTTTAGTTAAGTGTTTGTGAAATATATTTGTCCTCGGCCTCTCTCGAGGATCTACTTTTCTTCCCCCCTTTCCTTTTGGGAAATCCCTTGGTTATATAGTGTTTTCTATAGTTAATCTTAGCCATCCATTTGTCACCTATCGGGGCTTATATGTACAGGGGATTGTCTCATCATTTGTATTTGCAGGCTTTATGTTATTTTCCAGCCGCCTTTGCAGGCTTTATAATAGTTGAAGTGACTGATACTTTAAGGTTTTCAGGTCACCTCACCATTAAAGCGGTCAGAATGTTGGTGAGATACATTCAACGAATGAGGGATATTTTCCCTTTAGTGAAGTCGGTGTGCCGAGGACAGGTCATCCTCGGCGAGGCTTTTGGATGACCTGGGCTCTTTCCCATTGTCCTCGGCCTTCGCATTATCCTCGGCGCGGGCCTTGGGCCGCATGTAGTGGGCCAGCGTGGTTAGTGCAATAGGGCCCCACAATTTTATTTCATAATTAATATTCATTGTTTTAAATTTTTAATTAAAGTGTATTTTAAAATATTAAGTGTGAATTTTATTTATTTTTCTTTTTTCTTTTTTCAACTAGTTACAAAGAGACTTGCTGTTGCAAGGGTTTTGGCATTTTGGTTATTTTGTATTTTTATTTTAAATTTAATTTTTATTGATTATAGTTAAATTTTGTAAAGAGATTCTTATAAAAAGTAGAATGATTAATTACTAATATAAATAAAATGAGATGTTAATTTTTTTTGAAATTTCAAAGAAAAGAAATATTTTTTTTCCTTTTAAATTTGGAATGAGTATCATCCTTCTAAATTTCAAGGAAAATTAATGTAATTACGAAAAGTAGCTTTAAAAAGCCGACATATATCCCATCTAACGATCCAATATCTTCCAAGAACAATAAAATATCTTTAACAAAGGCGGTTTAATGCACTTTCTGAAGACGGTTCATTTATTATTTCTCTTCCTATAAATCAATACGTGGAATTTGAATTTGACTTTCCGGTAAATTACTTACCTGGGAAGGAATAGAATTACATTTAAGAGCGTAACTGACACGTCTCTCTATTCCAAGTTTTGCAATCTTCTTTTTGATTTATACCTATTTGGATACTTTTCTTTTTCTCTACAACAAGCACCAAAGAAGTTCCAAACAGTCTCTTCCGTTGCTTCTCTTCAGTTTTTACAGTGCAAAACCCAAAAAAAAAAAAAAAAAAAAAAAAGTTTAATTCCGATCTGGGTTCTCAAAAAAAATCGAAAATTTACATAAAAATAAGAGCTTTAAGTTATCAAAAGTGAGTTTTTTTTTTTTAAACTGTATTTATTGCAATCTGAATTATAGATTTGTTGGGTTTTTGAGGAAAAACGCAATAAATAGTTTTTCTTGATCTGGGTTGTTCTTATTTTGAGTTTTTGGATGAGGGAGATGGGGAAAAAGCTTGGGCTTTTGGCGTGGGTTTGGTTTATGCTATGTGGGTTTTGTGTGGGAAGGTTTGTGGTAGAGAAGAACAGCTTGAAAGTGAGTTCACCAAGCTCTCTGAACGGTGTCTATGAATGTGCAATTGGGAATTTTGGGGTTCCTCAGTATGGAGGAACCATGGTTGGTACTGTGGTTTACCCCAAAGCCAATCATAAGGCATGCAATGACTTCGATGTCTCCTTCAAGTCCAAGCCTGGAGGCCTGCCCACCTTTCTCCTAGCCGATCGAGGAGGTCAGTTTATTTATTTATTTATTTTTTAAGTGTCTTTTAATTGATCATGTACTTTAAAGTTTCAATTTTATTTCAGTTTAATTCTTGGTTACCCTTTTAATTATAAGCTTTGAAGAATTTCTGTTTTTTGTGACAGTTTATGGTTGTGATTATGTTATTTATGGCATGATGACAAAGCAGATTGTGTCTATCTATCGTGTATGTATGTATTGAATAATTTTTGTCACTATCACGATTATAATGTAAATATGTTTTAGTTGCTTATCAGGGCTTATTCTTTCTTCATCAATATTTTATTGTCCTTTGACTGGATTCTATTTAAGGAAGTTTCTAATAGATTGTAGGAGTTCTCTTTTATTTGAATTGAAGTACTAGGTACCAAATTTTGAATTTTTGCTATTGAGTTTTGCTTTATTGTATATCCATGCAAATAAATACTTATTCCTCCTTCAGTGAATTGTGATGACATGAACTCTCTCCAAGGGCTGTGGCTAAATCGGATGGCAACTTACATAATTTTTGTATTTTGTTTCCTGTCTTCTTTTGAATGTAAGTTTTCATCTATGACTTTGATGTGTTGCCAGATTGTTACTTCACCTTGAAGGCATGGAATGCACAGAATGCTGGAGCAGCAGCTATTCTTGTTGCGGATGACAAGGTGGAGCCATTAATTACTATGGACACTCCTGAAGAAGAAAATGCTAAAGCTGAGTATCTACAGAACATTACCATTCCTTCAGCCCTTATAAGCAAATCCTTGGGGGATAGCATTAGAAAAGCTCTATCCAGTGGAGAGATGGTTAACATAAATCTTGATTGGACTGAGGCTCTTCCACATCCCGATGAGCGGGTCGAGTATGAGTTTTGGACAAACAGCAATGACGAATGTGGACCAAAGTGTGACAGCCAGATTGACTTTGTCAAAAGTTTTAAAGGAGCAGCTCAGATACTGGAGAAGAAAGGGTACAGTCAGTTCACCCCACATTATATAACTTGGTATTGCCCAGAAGCTTTTATTTTTAGCAAACAGTGCAAGTCTCAGTGCATCAATCATGGGAGGTACTGTGCTCCTGATCCCGAGCAGGATTTTAATAGAGGATATGATGGGAAGGATGTTGTGGTTCAAAATCTACGCCAAGCGTGCTTTTTTAAGGTGGCCAATGAAAGTGGAAAGCCGTGGCTTTGGTGGGATTATGTGACAGATTTTGCAATCCGTTGCCCAATGAAAGAGAAGAAGTATGATGAAGACTGCTCAAATCAAGTTATTAAATCCCTTGGTAGGTTGAAGACTCCATGTGAATGTTTGCATTTTGACATACTGATGCATATTTCCTTTGTATTCTATGCATAAAAGATTGTGACAAAATTTTTCAGATATTTAATGAGATCCTTAGATATGCCCCTTTTGCATTGTATATTGTCACGTCACCTTAAACAAACTTTTTAAAAGTTCTGATTTGTCTCTGGAATTTTTGTAATTTTACCAAAATTTTATTCAGGGTTTATTGCCTCTGTGTTTCAATTCTAGTTGGGCTGGAACACTTTCCAGTGACATATTTTGAATGGATGATTTATATGGTATTCTGTGAATTTGGTGTCATCCACAATGTTGCAATCATTCTAGTGCCAATTCTTATTATTTTATTTCTTTTATTCTATTTAATTTTTAAATCAGCCAATAACTTATTGATATCAACCTGTTGGTCTTTGTTTTAGCTACAATGTTATTTTTCTTATATCATCTTTTAAGCTTTTGTCCATGACTGGAAACACCATGATTTTGGATATTTCTGCTTGAATGAAATGCCTCAGAATGTCATTTAAGTTATTTAATTTTGTAGGGTGCCTGGAAACACAATTACTTAGTTATTGAGTCATTGGTTTTTTATGCTTTTTTTAATTTACTAGGTAGTAGCAGATGAGAGCAACCTTATCTTATAGACTGAAGGATAGTAAACTGAGGTTCTTTATGTTTCTTGCTATGTACTTTGACAGATATTGACCTCAAGAAAATAGAAAATTGTGTTGGAGACCCTTCGGCAGATGTGGTCAACCCAGTTCTTAAAGCTGAACAGGATGCACAGGTAAACTCCTAGAAGACTAACAGTTCGTGGTGCTTATATAGCCTGTCTCTTCAATTTCTCATTGTGAGTTATGTTTTTTCTCATCTTGCTCTTGTAAAATTCTAATTTCAGATTGGCAAAGGCACCCGTGGAGATGTTACTATATTGCCAACTCTTGTAATAAATAACAGACAGTATAGAGGTTTGAGGAAGCTCATTGCAGATCTTATTATCTGTTGAAGTGCATGAATCTGCTCTGTAATCTTTATTTTTATTATAATAATGGTTTCAGGTAAGCTGGACAAGGTAGCAGTTCTCAAGGCCATCTGTGCAGGATTTGAGGAGGCCACAGAGCCTGCCATTTGTTTGAGCGAAGGTCTTTAACTATACTTGTTATGTTTATTTGTGTGCGTGTGTGTGTGGCCTTTTAAAGAAAGAGCAATTGCTGTGGCATCACTTTATACTACAAAAATCAAGACAAGTGAATTCTAAGGAACCCTTTTCCATGTGATATTTATTCTATGATCTCAATTACTCTTGTCCATCTGATATTTATTGTCCTCCTATGGTTTGTTCCTTGCAGATATAGAAACAAATGAGTGTTTGCACAACAATGGTGGCTGCTGGCAAGACAAGGCTGCTAACGTAACTGCATGCAAAGTATGTCCATTGGCTTAACATTTTGTTTGTATGTTGTTATGAGAAAAAAATTAAAAACTTTTTACTTCATTTGTTTCACTGTTTCCTTGCTTCTTATGTGAGGCTTGCTATTTTGTAGGATACTTTCCGGGGAAGAGTATGTGAATGCCCTGTTGTGCAAGGTGTAAAGTTTGTTGGTGACGGTTATACTCATTGTGAAGGTAAAAATTTTCTCTTCATAGGGTGCTAGTTTAGTTTCGAGATAAAGCTGATAAAACAAAATTATATAACCCACATTGAAAGCTATTCGGTAGTTAATGAGTAATGTAGGTTCCAGTAACTATAATTCTGTCACTATGGAAAGGGACCAACGAACTAGGAGTTTCTCATAGGTGGGCCTACTAACTTGCTTGATACCAGTGTCTTCCTTTAGTGATACTGTGAATGCAAATATGACCCTTTCTATGTGGTACGTGTAGTCAAGGATTACACTCAAAGCACACACATTGGGTACCCTAAACAAACTTGTCTGTGAACATCTCTAACATGATACTTCTGAAAAACAACTTTTTTGTTGCCATGATCTTGGATGGTTTTAATTTTTAGAGTAACTTTTTTGTTGCATGGCCGATGAAAATGTTTTGGACTGTGCTGATAATAATAGAGCCCTTAACAAGACGCGATTACCTACTTGGAAAATGGGGCATTATGGTATTTCATTCTTTTCATGGCCAGAGTGGGGCCTGGAGGGTTGTAAATCTTATTTAGATTCCTCTTACATATAGGAAGTAGAAGTATATAGAGATCAATATGGCAATGTTCATTAATGAAAAAACCTGCTATTTAATATTTTTACTTACCTGTTTCAGTTTTATGCATGCCATGATTCTGCTTTGTTTAACAGCTACAGGGGCTTTACGTTGTGGAATCAATAATGGAGGTTGTTGGAAGAAAACTCATGATGGCGCGACTTACTCAGCTTGTGCTGTATGTTGTTGAACTTTAAATCAGTTAGTGATTTGTATTTTTATATCTTGCTTTGTCTTATTGTTTGTGATCAAACTGGATTTCTGATGATTGAGCAGGATGACTCAAAAGATTGCAAGTGTCCGCTAGGATTCAAGGGTGACGGAATCAACACCTGTGACGGTATTGTTACCCTTGATCTCTTCAATTAATAGAATCAGACATCATATCCATTATAAAGTGGATGAAGTGGGCTTATTAAAATGTCACATTATTTAGAGGCTTCTCCAGCCCATTATCATAAAATTTCCATGTGAACCCTAAGGGCCAGACAGCGTCATACATAGTTACAAAACTAAACATTTATTGCAGAATATACTGCTTTATAGAGCATATTAATGATAGACCTTACATAGAAAGACAATTTATGTCAATTTTGGTTCTTATCTCCTGATATTTAGTATTTCATCTCCTGATATTTTTGTAATTTATATATGGTTTCTAAGCCCACAGTCAAAGGCCTTTTGTAGGCCAGGAGGAATGGGGTAGTAGCTACAACTAAGTCATAGGCTTACACGTGCCTTCATTTATTTCATGTACCAACGAGGACTTTATGTTGATTCACCATACATGTTTCTTTGCTGTGTCCTTGCTCCAGATGTTGATGAATGCAAAGAGAAAATAGCCTGCCAGTGCCCAGAATGCAAATGCAAGAATACGTGGGGCAGTTATGAGTGCAGTTGTAGTGGTGGTTTATTGTACATGCAAGAACATGACGCATGTATAAGTAAGTAACCTGGAAGTGCTTGTTTTGGTTATATTTTGATGCGATACACATAGGGGGCAAGTTCTTTATATTTTCACTATCCACTGATGCAAATCTATTTTTTTGCTGTATTACCAAATAACAAAATTTGCATCTAGACACCAATTATGAATTTACAAGTACAAACTTGTAGAAAATGCTAGGTAAACATCCTTTTTAAAATAATCATTTATTTGATTTGGTTGTCATAACTCCATGACTGTTGGGATTTGAGATTGATTCTGTTATTTCTTTGCCAGTCTGAGTTTGATCATCCTCTGTTATAGAACACTTGATTACTAATTTCTCTTTAATGCAATTTGCCATTTGTTTTCATCTGCTAAGTTTCTGTTGGAAAATTTTAGGTAAAGATGGCAAGACAGAGGTGAGTTGGAGCTTTATTTGGATTATTATTCTCGGCTTGGCTGCTGCTGGGGTTGGGGGATATGCAATTTACAAGTACAGAATCCGGGTATGTTTGCTGTTGCATAAAATTGTAGATACATTATTAAGTTCATTGGAATAGGCCTTGATTCAGAATGGATTAAGATATATATATATATATATATAAAATAAACTCAAATCTATTAGCATATTTTCTCATGTCTGCACGTGAAGAAGAACCTGAAGTTGTATGATCTAATAAGAAAATAGTAAAAAGAGATTACTGTAAGATGCTAGGAGTGATTTGGGACACTGTTAGGTCAGGTCAACGTCCTTGAAACCAACAAGAGTGACCAGAAGGAACATAGCAAAAGGGAAAAAGAAGAAATTAGAACGAGGGAAATCAAGAGAGAGATTTGAAAGGGGAACTTAATGTAGACTCTAGTTTACAATTGTTGTAATTTTGGGCTATACGGATTAGTGAGTTGAAAAATCCAAAGAAAAACTTAGCAAAGTGTAAATATGCAAAAGCTTGAAGTGTGTGAATGTAAATTTGTCAGCATCAGTCCTGCTAGATCTAATTTGCATCATAAGATTTAACTTATTGATGGACTTTACTTGTTTACTAATACAAATTCTGTTTTTGTAAATTACTTTATACAGAGATACATGGATTCTGAGATACGGGCAATCATGGCGCAGTACATGCCATTGGATAATCAAGGAGAGATACCTAATCACGTTTCCCATGGGAATGTATGAAAGTTGGAGAGATGTTGATAGGTGCAACTTGGATGATTAGAGGATTACAAATCACCAAATTCTAAGTTGCATTTGCACACCAACCACTTATTATTGATTAGTAGGGGATTGTACTGTTTTCAACCTGTGGCTAGCAACAGCTTTTTTCTTCTTTTTTATAAATCTAGCAACAGCTTTGATAGTCAGAATTTCTGTGTTTATTTTGAGAGTTGGGAAGTTTGTCCTTTCATTCTGTTCTTATCAATGTAAATCTGTAGTCTAATTGATGCATATATTTCCCAACTTATCAAGGGTGCAATTTTGCTCAGGATGGAAGCAAGTATAACAGTTTTAAGTATTTGTTGTAGTTCTATCTCACTGTAGGTTCAAACTTCAATGTACTGGTTCCCACCTGGGTTGATGACTTCCCTTTATTTTTTTGCTTGATACCCGATATTGCAAGAACAGTAACTCGTAAGAAGTAAACAGAAATCTTGTGGTAGGTGGAGGAGGTCCGGAGATTTATGAGGCCTCCAGTGTGGCAGTGTCATTTAACTAGATGTATTCAAATAACGTGGCATTACCTACACTGTTAGATAAAATATTGTATCACCCTGTGTCGAAAAAAAGCATGAATTGGAGATCTTCAAAATAAAATACACATCCATGTGGTGCAGGCATTAGGCAATCCTATTAGTCTTATTTTGTTTTCATGGAATAATTGATGATGTAATAGAGTAATAAAGTGTAAGGAACTGAGAAGTAAAACTACGAGTTAATTTATAGAAACAAATACACTTAAATGTGTAAATTATCATGGAATAAAAAAAGGGATCAACAATCTGATAAGGACCACCAGCAAAGAACTCTGCATGACCATAATGAACATAGGTTGTCAAAAAGATAAGGTAAAAGATGAAGAAAATCAAATCACTTTGTAGCATCTGCCAAACTGAACAGAGCACGTACACCACATTATAGTAACATATATATTATTTCCTAATAAATAGATAAAATACAAAACTACAACTGAATCCAACGAGAGCCCAGATTCTCTTTTGCCTCAGGCAAGCATTCTTCAACCTCAATGAACAATAACGCCTCAGATCTTAATTGGTGTGTCCTCCTGAAGCTGTTGTAGTTCAGTAAAACTTGTATCCTGTAGCATATGGATATGTTAATTTGCTTTTTCTTCAAACAGGAGCCATATGTCTGGGTAAAAAGACTTAAAAGTCAGAATTTAAACTGTAAATCTTGATCCAGCTTGGAAATTCCTGCTACTATTAGTGGCAAATAAAAAATTGATTAAAAAAGGTAGTTATTTATTTGAATGAGACCAAACATACAGTTTGTGCTCCTCTATGGAGAAAAAAATCCATGCATAGATGAAACAGAAAGACTAAACATTGAACAAATCAACCAACCTTACACAAATGAACTAATTTTCCGTCTGGTTTTCCAAATTTGAGCCTCTGTGCTTTTTACGGTCCAGTATAATCCTATAGATAAAGAATGCTACCACTGCACCGCTGCATGGGAAAAGGAAGGTTGCGCACAAGTGAAAATCATGCAAAAGTATCTAAACTTTAACTCGGGATGCATAATTCATTTAAGCTCTCCCACATAAAAAAGGTGCATCTGCTGGTACAAGCTTTCCTCTGTGTGTGTGTGTGTGTGTGTGTCTGTGCAAGCCACAGAGAGAGAGAGAGAGAGAGAGTAAAAGGAAGCAGGAGGCAGAAGAAAGTAGACAATATAAAGCTCCTCTAGTGGGAGCTCAAGTGACCAGATTACGGCCATCAATCAACACACAGCAGCTTGAGGAGGAAGATTAGGAGTTCTCAGAAAGGAACTTGGATTAATTAAATAAAACCATGTAAGACAATAGAACGACCAAATGAAGCACTGTATAGTTGAACAAGATCTTTTCTTTTGATAAGTGCACTGTATAGTTGAAACAAGATAGTTGAAGCATAATCTGCAGCTTTACAGAGGGACCTCAACTAGCCCAATAGGAGCCATAGGAAACATACATTGCCAAAAGCATCCACCTCGTATGATTTATCAACTCAATTAAACTTATCAAAAGCTTTTTCATTTCTACTTGGGGTTAGCCACACAACTCATCTCCACCATTCTCATCTTATCTTGCACCATTATTCCTACTAAAAGACAGAACATCTTGGGCCATACTATAATCCAAAAGTCTTCTCTTCAGGCTTGCCTAACCATGAGTTGTAATGCAAAGATTAGTTGGAAATGGTTGGCAAGCAAGCCAAGCTATATATAGTTTTGCCTGACTGGTGACATGTTTTAGACAGACAAGGATTCCCATTGTGTCATTCAACTTCATCACTATTATGCAGAATAATGAGTCAAACAGTGTCAATAAAGTCCAGTTCCAGCACTCAAGAAACTGACAATAAATTATTGGTAAAACAGAATAAGAAATTCTCTTCTTCTTTTTTCCCAAATAATTAAGAAACTGATGACGATCAAGATTTAATGCCATCCACCAAAGAGGGTGCTTTTTCCTCCAAAGAAAGAAGGAAACGAAAAACATAAAAGTCATAAGAATAATAAGAACCTGATGACTGTTGAAACGAAGCTCAGAAATGATGGAGCCTGCAAGCAGAAAAACCAGGAACAATAATAATCAGAGGCTGGAAAAATTAATTGAAAATAATAGCTAAATGAAGAATCTATTACCTGAGACAGCTGGCTTAACTCCCGCAAAAATATTATACTTGCAATTGCTGCAGGCCCAACATTCCATTTAGAAATAATTTCATAAGAGGCATAATATATAAAGTTCAAACTAAAACAATAAACAATAAAAAAGCCGAAATTCCAGCTTCAAATGCCAGTTCAAACTTCATAAAAAAACGGACGCATTGAACATCTGAAATCAAAATGAATAACATACCACATCTATATCACATGATAATATAATGGTGCCAACATACCTTTTATCCTTTTTTAGTTCTTTTGGTCATTATAATAATCAAAAGTAAAAAATCCTCTATTGCTCTTCAAATTTGGCCAATAATACACTTATTTATTAGCTATCCAAAAAAAAAAAAAACTTATTTATTAATAAGAACCAGAACATAACAGACCGAACCAGATTGCCAGATTTACACCCAAAAGGCCAAAACCTATATGTAATTAAATCATTAAGGTCAGGGATTATGCATGGGAGATGGGCTTATCTTGACCATTAAATCAGGCTACAAGTCCATTTTAGAACTCCACCCATTCTACAAATCTATCACAAAAAAGAAATTCACTGTAAAACATGAAATTTTAAGCAGATTTATCCTTTAGCTCTGCCTTCTCCTTGCAACATAATACCAATCAACTCTTAAGATTGGAATGCAACTCCAACAATATTTATTGATTTTCTGTTGCATATGTTCACTGAGTCAAATGGAGGTGGGATGACTTGGGTTATGGCATATACAACTTGTAAAGGTCCAAACTCCCATGCCCAACAAAAGAGAATAAAGCCACCAAGGCAGGTTACCCTAAAAAAAAATCATTGCCACCCAAATTTTCCTGGCCATGCTTTTCACATTGATTAAATGAAAAGAAAGGAAAGCATTATTTATCGCATAACATATAACAGGCATATACCAGACATAAACAGTAAAGAACCAAGTGAACAAGGTGTTCCAAAACATGTGGGATATATTCTGATCACTAAAACAAGCAAGATGATCATAAAGCCAATTATGACATAAGAGCAAGCGGTGCAGACGCTAAATTTAAATAAACTAACCTGCCTGTCCTTTCAAGGCTAGAGGAAATGCTTCTCCTCTTTTATATGATTTTAAACTTGAAACACTCAAGGCCAAAAGAGTGCCACCAAGGATAACACCAAATCTAATGGCAGCAATGTTTCCCGTTAGCATGAAGGAAAGAAAGCCACCAACAGAAAGGAGCAGACCTGCAAAGCATTAGCAGCATCATGACAAGATTGAACTGAAGCATAATAAAAGCACTTGATATCATTTGACATCATCGTCTGCTTAATTCTTATACAAGCCTAAAAGTATATTAAAACATAGCATAGTTCCAACAAAGCCATATAGCAACATAAAATTTTGCATCAAAGTATGCATGTTTAGTGCCATTTCTCCTCACACTACTGCATCTATACCCAAACTGACACAACTGAGTCCCCAAATGAAGTGCAACAATAAAGCATCAAATTGCAAGATTTTGCAAACAACGCTCTCATACATTACACGTACCATAGGGAATCCCAACGCGGAAGTCATGAACTCTAGAAATTTCTTTCAGATCTTCAGTTGGCATATTGAATGTCTCCACTATATCTTTGACTGGTTCAGGGGAGTTCTCAGCAGCTGTGGAGATATACACTTTGCCTTCTTCACTAATTTCCTTTGCTATATCGAGCAAATCATCTGTTGCCTTGTCTGCCTGTATTTTCAACTGTTCAGAAGTTTCTTTTAGGATGACTACTGCTTTCTTAGAGTATAACTCGTATGCTTCTTGTGAAACGCTTTGCATCTTCAAGGCTTGTTCTTTGAAAGATTCTAGAAGCTCTTTCCAAACTTCTTGTGAATCTTCAGCTCCCAAATTATGATCATCTTTTCCCTTCTCCACTTCAATTTCTTGACTCTTCTATAGAAATTATTATTTATAAAAAAATAAATAAAACACCATTAGGATACCCTTGAAATAGATCAAGCAAGAAGAAAATTTTGAATATACTCACTAAAGAGCATGCATGTGACAACAACAACAACAAAAAAAAATACATAAGCCCTGCTTGATGCCACACCTTACGTAAGCCATAAGATATTGCCTTTCTTCACAACATCATACTTTTTTTTTCCTTTTAATCAAAGATGGATGAGGTTATTAATAATACTATGTTTCGGCAACAAACAAAAATTCCATTACTATGTAACAATGAAGCTTTCTTACAAGCTCAACAAGCAAAACTGAGATGATACATCCCATTGTCGAATTCGTCACAATCATTTGTATATCACCAATAGCAATAATAGAATCCTTTTTTTTTTCAGGGGCTCGGACAAACCTAAACACCAACACCTCTAATTAAATTACACACTATAAAACACAGCTTCAACATAAGAACCAACAGGTACATCAAGCCTTAATCAAACATAATTCCCGTAACAAAGCCAAAGAAAAAGCACCTCACTAAGTATTTTCACCTAAGAAGTAACACAAAAAAAAAAAATCTGGCTTTGCCATGTTCAATAATGGGCATCCCCATTTGATTTCTATGGATAAAACAAAAAACTTTAGCATGAACTGAATAACAAAGCTCGAATTCAATCACCCAATTCAAAACCCAACACCAAAATCAAAAGCAAAAAAAAAAAAAAAGAACTAAAATTAACATATTTTCTATACCCAAAAAGAAATTTAAACAAAACAAAAAGAAACACACTTCAAAAAAAAAAAAAATTGAAAAATTTGGCTTTACCGAATCCTCGTGTGAAGCAGAGGAAGCCACAATGAATCTGCGAGGTGGGTTCCGAGAAAGAAAACGAAAGGAAACCCCATTGGAAGAAACGGAAACAGGTTTGGGCAAAAGAGAGAGCTTGTAATTGTAATTGTAGGTGCGAGTGCGAGTCCTGAGGAGTGAATCGAAGCGTGAAGACTGTACCAACCAAGACTTCTTCGACCTGTAGCTAGGGTTAGGGTTTAAGAACGAAATCGACTCCATTGTACCACTCATTTTTCCTTTCTCTTCTCTTCTATTCTCGGACCAATACACAAACACAGAGTTTAGAGAGAGAGAGAGAGAGTTTTTGAAAGAGAGGCGAAGCTGACGAGGGGTTTAGTTTAGTTTAGTTTAGTTTAGTACCAGAGAGAGTTAGCTGAGGGAATTTTTTTTTTTTTTTTTTTCTATTTTATATTTGTTTATGAAATTCAATTTCAACCATGAGACATGAGTCATGGTGGTATGGCTTTCTCTTGTCATGGATTTATCGGTTTTTGGTGTTTAGGGATTGGAATTCTAGATATTTTATTAGATGAAAAAAAAAATTATCATTAAGTTGAAATATATTTTTGTACCCTTAAGATTATGTAAGGTCATAAACTATTTTTTACTCATGATCTTATACTAAAAAAAAATACATTATTCGCTTTTTAAGTCATGTTGTTCTTTGTTTGTCCATTTACATTTTAAAATTTTTATTTTGACTTTTTATATTTAATTACATTTTTATTTTGGTTATGGCTTTCTTTTTTATTAGTAATTTAATCTGATCTTTAAGTGTTATTTATGGTTATCTATTTCATGAAATTATATCTTTAAAAATATTATAAAATATTGAAATTTTCATCATTGTAAAAAAAAAACATATTATGACTAATCAAATTATTAACAGAAATGAAAGGCAATGTTATTATGAAAATGAAATAAAAAATAAATTGCCAAAAATGAAACATTTTGAAATATAGATGACTAAAATAAAAACAATCCCAAATTAGTATACTTTAGTCAACTTTATAAGACATAAAACAAACCTTTTTTTTGTTTATTATGTGTGTTTACTTCTTTTTAAAATGGAGATGTGTGTAATTTATTTTTAATTGTTGTTCAATATAAAATGCAATTATTATTATGGATTAAAATTGTAAGTTGTTGATATGACAAAAATTGTTTGCATATCATGTGATTAAGGGTCCGTTTGGATACAGCTGAAAACTGAAAACTGAAAAACACTGTAGTAAAATAATTTTTAAACATGTAAATAATACCGTGGGACCCATTTTTAATGAAAAAGTTGTTGAAAAGTGAAATTTGTGGGTCCCATGACTGAAAAGTTACTCAAAAATTACTGAAAAGTGGCTAAACAGTGGCTGCAAATGTTACTGTGTGAACACTATTCACACCACCGAAGTCAACAATCACGGTTTTTGAAAAAAAAAAAAAATGAAAACGCAAAACGTGAAACGCTCACAGTAAACTCCCAATCCAAACGTAACTTAAGTGCTTTAGATCATATGATCAAATTTGCCTAATAAAATTAAAAATAAGGTTTGATTTGTCACATTGATTGATCATTCAAATGAAAGGCTCAAAAACCAAAATGACACTTTAATTGTTGATATTTTCAAAAATAATTTTTTAAAACTTATGGTAATTGCATATTTTTCCTCTAAATTACGATGTAATTGCAATGTCTCTTGAACTTCAAAATTGATCAACATTTCCTCTCAATTATTGATAACAACTATTTTAGCTATTGTCATAATAATTTTCACAAAATATTTTACCATTGCTGACTGAAGTGGTAAGTTATTAATAATAAATAATAGTAATATAAAATGAGTAGTTAGTTGAAATGTGAACCAATATACTCGATGAAAATTATGAATTTTGAAATGCCTAGGAATAGGATGGGAGAACCGTATCATGCTTTGGTGACACGTAATCAAATATACGATTTTGTTTTTTGCGTGAGCCCCACTGAATCTTGTAAAGTGGTGGGTCTGATACTGTCCATTGCTTCTCTGTGGGCCAGTCTTGTTTGGGCCTTTGGCCTTTCGATCCTGTCATGGGGAAGGAATATGCTTTTGGTTTTGGCCTTTGGGTGAGAGTGAGAGCTCTTCAAAACAAGTAGAAATAAACTGAAACCTTTGCAATTCGCTTCAACATAAGATAATAATAGTGGCACATGGTGGTGACTGTTATATTAAATTTTATATGTTATAAGAAATACATACATATACAAATAACATGTATCTTTGTAGTCCTATAAATGATTAAAATAATTATTAATATTTGAAGATCCACACCAAAGTCCAAACTATTAGCCTTTCTTCGTCCTAGTTTTCAACATTTTGATAGGAAATGGTTCCTTTTCTTATATTTTATTTCTCACTTCAATGCCCACAGCTCCTAAATTAGAATACTACAATTTTTGAGATGTTATACATTTGGTTTTTCAATTAAATTTAATCATACAGTTGCATTGATTAATAAATCACATAGTTGAATTTAATTATTCTCAGAAAAAGATGACATATTTTCTTTTGTACTCATTGGTTAATGTAGTCACATGATTGAATTTAATTGAGAAATCCAAGATATAACACCTGAAGTCTAAAAGTGTATACTTGAACTATTCTATCATTTTCATTATAGTGTTGACTAGACCCTTTAATAACCCTTTTACATTGCCCTTAGTTGAAGGAAGAGGACCCTTTGTATTTCAAGTCTAATCCATTTTGTCTATTTCATGATTCACATTAAATTTTTACAAATCTAAAAGTGCACAAACTATTATGTTATTTAAAATTTTAAATGACATTACATCTTATACACTATTAAATCAAAAAATCTAAACCATAAAATAAACTGGACTTGAAATGGAGAAGGCGTGCATGAATAAAATTATAGGTCAGTTTGTATTTCCAGAATGAACCAAGTCAGGTTCTAGTGCATGTGAGCCAATTTGAGATGTGTCGGTTTAAATTTTCTAAACATTGGATTCTCTTTCATGGGGTTACTAGGTTTAGCAAAAAAGGCAAGAAAGGGATAGATGCAACAATCTGAATTGAGTAACAAGCAGCAGTGCTTTCACGTTTCAATTCCTGAATCAATAACCAAGCAAGGCACCTAAGCAGCTTTTCTCTCACACACAAGAAGCATACCAATCACGTTGGTTTGCCTAATCTGTTGTATTAGCTCAGATTAAACGTATTAGTACTAGTGCCACCCAACTCTTAAAGCTGTTGTATTATTCATATAAGGGAATTGCTTATTCCGTATAATTATGCATCAGCATCTTATTGTAAGGAAATAGGAAACTTAAACCAGATTTACGGAATATTTGATTGCAAACAATTAAAAAAAAAAAAAAAAAAAAAAAAAGATCAATGTACACACTGCAATTTTATTATAACAACTACAATAAGAGTTATAGAGATCATTAACATTGTTTGAGTACAAACCAATGTTTATATAAACCTTAGTTTCTAAATTATGTTTTCAGGTAACTCAAGATGAATTTCAAGATTTTATTACTAGTTTGAAGTGAATATTGAACTTACGAAATTCGAGTTTGGAGTTCAAAAACACCCAATTTAATAGGACTTTTTAAGAAATGCGTAATTTAACAAGGAGAATGAGAAATCTCAAGTAACAAATTTCTAATTTGACTAAGTTTATTTGCCCAAATTACTAAGCCTATTTAAAGTGAAAAGTGCACCATCTCAAAGCAAAATAGTGCCAAGTAGATCAACTCTGAGCACCAATTAAAAGCCCAAATTGCAAGAGAAGTCCAACTCTCTCCGTTGTTTCCACATAAAAAGCCCAAATATTGGGCACCACCGGTCCAATTCCAACCTAGAGGAGCAAACAAAACTTACTAAGCCTATAAGAATCAGGCTCCTCGTTCACGTGCTTAAATTCTTCCAGAAATCCATGGCATCCCTTTTTGTTTATCATAAAAATTAGGCTGAAGAATTCCCACAATTCTTGTGCTAGATTTGTTGAGTGTTGACGAAACACCATTTACGCCACTCTCATTTTTTTCACTAATAAGCCTGTCTGTGTATGACAACCCCAAGAAATAAATTCAAGATTAAAAAAAAAAAAAAAATCTAGTAGCATTTTGGCTTTCTTTGTTTGTGTTTTGGATTTAAAGTAGCATATTGGCTTTAGACGTTACTTTATTTCATTTCAGACCTAAAGAATATCTCTACAATATTTTAAAAAGATTTCCACATTAAAGCTTAGGTGAGAATAGTTAGATAAAAAGTTATGTCATTAACGGGTCAAGATGAGAACTAGCAACATCTTATCATCAAAATTTTGTTGTAAAATTATTGTACCCGTAGCATTTTTCATTAGTTATTAACTAGTTTGTAACCTCATGCATATGCATGGATACACTTAAAAATATACAATAACATGCATAATATAATTATTATATATACATATATATAATTTAAATATTATTGATAGTCATTTTTATATTTTGTTAATTCTTTAAAAAAATTTGTAAGGATATTATTAGGTATAAAATATAAAATATCTATTTTTTTTAAAATTATTGTGAAACACTTTTTTTTTTTTTTTACGATTCATTTATTATAGATTCTTTGGTTTTTATACTTATTAATAACTCATTTAGATGAATATTTATGATGTGGTCCCACATTTAATTCTAAAATTAAGAAATAAAACTCGTTAAGAATAAATAATTTAGAACACATAGCGCAAAATTGGAACTCTAATTTGGAATTGTAATTTGAGTTTCTCGCAACTTCACCTATTATTATATATGTAGGGACTCAAAATGTAGTGGACCCTAGACAATAAAATTTGTAGAGAATGGGTAGGAAGGACTAGGCATATAGCAGGCAAACAACGAATTTTAGGGCGGATCACTCTAAACGAACTGGACTTAGAAGTTTTGGTAGGAAAGATCCTCACTTTGGCTAAATCTTTCAGATCCCCTCCGTTGCCATTTTGGCCAAGTGTTTGTAAGGCTTATAGATCCTCGGCTCTAGCCGAGGATCTCTTTTTCTTCTCTCTCCGGATCCCCCTTCATGTTTAGAATCTTGCTAGTTATATAGTCTTATTTTTGTTGATCTTGATCATCCACTTGTCAGTTATTTGATCGTCGTGTACAGGAGTTTGTCACATCAACTGTAGTTTACAGGCTTTATGTTAGTTCTCAGCCGCCTTTACAGACTTTCTATTAGTTGAGGTAATCGAGGCGACTGGGTCCGCTGGTCATGTCTTCATTAAGACGGCCAGAATGTTGGTGGGATATTTTCCCTTTAATGAAGTCGGTGCGCCGAGGACAGATCATCCTCGGCGCGGGCTTCGGACGTTCTGGGTTCTTTCCCATTGTCCGTGGCCTGAGCACTGTCATCGGCGCGGGCCTTGGGCCGCGTGTAGTGGGCCAGCGTGGTAAGCGCGATAGGGCCCCACAATAGCCCCTTAAAATTCTGCTGCACGTCCCCTTGGGCGGGGAGGAGGATTTTGATTTCCTCGGTGCCTTTTCTCGGCCTGTTTGGGTTTTGTTATACTAATAGTGTTTTTGCTATTTCGGCTGTTTTTGCAGCTTTCTTTTTGCGCGAAGTGTCGCTCGAGGATAGTTAGGCTTGGGTCGTTTATGCCATAGCACTTAATTTCTCATGGTTTTCGTCCCTGATGGGACTCGTTTATTTGGCGCCCGAAAGGGAGTTGGCTTTGCCTTAGTTTTTAGCTCATGACCCGTACAAGAGCCCCGGTTTCAATCAACGTTTGCATGGCTTCATAATGACTGATTCCCATAGAGGTTTAGGTCTGAAATTTGTACAAGACCTCGATTTTTCTTAGCGTTTATTTTTTACGGGGAGATTTTCTTCCCGCTGACCTGAGGTCTTTGACCACGCAATGCGTTAAGCTTTACTTAGTGCTCGGTTTTCTCATTTTATGCTTGGTTTTCCCTGGGGCTTGGGTCCGAGGACCATACAATGCCTTGGTTTTGCTTATCGTTTGGCTTTCATGATGACATGTTTTTCTTGCTGGAAGTATCAAGTTTCTCGATCTCATTTAGCTATCTGAAGTATCTGGTTTCCCCATGAGGCTTGGGTCCGAGGACCATGCAATGCCTTGGTTCTGTCCAGTACTAGTTTTCTCATTTAATAATCGTCTGAAGTATCTGGTTTCCCCATGAGGCTTGGGTCCGAGGACCATGCAATGCCTTGGTTCTGTCCAGTACCTAGTTTTCTCTTTTAATAATCATCTGAAGTATCTGGTTTCCCCATGAGGCTTGGGTCCGAGGACCATGCAATGCCTTGGTTCTGTCCAGTACCTAGTTTTCTCTTTTAATAATCATCCAGTACCTAGTTTTCTCTTTTAATAATCATCTGAAGTATCTGGTTTTCCCATGAGGCTTGGGTCCGAGGACCATGCAATGCCTTGATTCTGTCCAGTACCTAGTTTTCTCTTTTAATAATCATCTGAAGTATCTGGTTTCCCCCATGAGGCTTGGGTCCGAGGACCATGCAATGCCTTGGTTCTATCCAGTACCTAGTTTTCTCTTTTAATAATCATCTGAAGTATCTGGTTTCCCCATGAGGCTTGGGTCCGAGGACCATGCAATGCCTTGGTTCTGTCCAGTACCTAGTTTTCTCTTTTAATAATCATCTGAAGTATCTGGTTTCCCCATGAGGCTTGGGTCCGAGGACCATGCAATGCCTTGGTTCTGTCCAGTACCTAGTTTTCTCTTTTAATAATCATCTGAAGTATCTGGTTTCCCCATGAAGCTTGGGTCCGAGGACCATGCAATGCCTTGGTTCTGTCCAGTACCTAGTTTTCTCTTTTAATAATCATCTATTTTATCTATGTATCCGTAGCCGTTTTAATTCTTGCCGCGTTTTACACTAAGCATTAAATAATTACAATTTTCAAGCAGAATAATAATAATAATAAATGCTGAAGTTGGTAGAGGATAAGACCTTGCCGTGTTTTGCCTCTTCGTTTGGTGGGATTCTTCAGATAACGAGGCGTCTTTTGGGCTGTCCGGGTGAGGCGTTCTGACGCTTCGGTGTCTTCCTGTTTAATGAGGCGTCCCCTCATTAATACTGACCATGGATTGATGAGGATCTAACGGTTGGCAAGCCCCTTGGAAATTGGGGCGGCATTATTGCCTCCGGAAATCTCTCCCTGGGATTCATTGTGGATTTGGCCCTCATCAATGTTCCTCCCACTATAAAAGGCGTTCCTAGGGCGAACCTCCCCTTCACACTTGACAAACACTCGTTCTGAAACTCCCCAAAAACACATCACCAAAAATTCTTCAAGGCGCAATCATTTGAGCCCCTTCGCATGAACTGACCCTGGAAAAGGGCGCTCCAGAGAATGCACAGCCCCCATCAGGAGCCGAGGATGGCACTCCAACTCTGGCCGCCACGCTGGTGTGGAGGTAGAGGAGATCCGAAGACTCTCCTTCTTTTCAACCTAACCGGGGACACAGCCCTCCTTACCACCTGGAGGAGGATCCGGACAGAACGTAACCTCCCTCCCTTGGGTACGGGTCTTCGACCCCCCAAGCGGGCTACAGTGGGGGTCGGAGAGAAACCAGGCGGAACCCAAGAGCACAACCGTTAGGTTCCGCGGCCTCTTCCACCCCTTAATGTAGCTTTCCTATCTTCCCCATTCTTCTCTCTTCTCACTTCTGCTTTCTTCTTTCCTCCTCTCGTCCTTCACTTCTTTTTCTGATATTTGTTCTTCATCTCTTCTTTTCTTCATCTCTTCCTCTATTCTCCTTTTCTATCTTCTGTTCTTCTGCCATTGTTGCTCTCCACCCTTTGTTCCTCTGTCGGCTTCGTCATGTGTCTGCCTTTGTAGTTAGCTTTAGAACAACCCCCCTGGGCATTACTTGTAAGAGATGTAATCTTTTTTCATATATGAATAAAAGAAGTATACTTATTTCATGTATTGTGTATATATATATATATATATATTTTTTTTTTTTTGCACTTGTTTCTTGTTGTTGTAAACTGCCGAATGAATATTGTTACTAAGAACTGTATGGATCTGCATCTTTTCTCGATTGATTTGTCGTTTTGTTTTCTTTACGTTGTGCCGCTAACGCACAAGTCCTTCCCACAGACGGCGCCAATTGTAGGGACTCAAAATGTAGTGGACCCTAGACAATAAAATTTGTAGAGAATGGGTAGGAAGGACTAGGCATATAGCAGGCAAACAACGAATTTTAGAGCGGATCACTCTAAACGAACTGGACTTAGAAGTTTTGGTAGGAAAGATCCTCACTTTGGCTAAATCTTTCAGATCCTCTCCGTTGCCATTTTGGCCAAGTGTTTGTAAGGCTTATAGATTCTCGGCTCTAGCCGAGGATCTCTTTTTCTTCTCTCTCCGGATCCCCCTTCATGTTTAGAATCTTGCTAGTTATATAGTCTTATTTTTGTTGATCTTGATCATCCACTTGTCAGTTATTTGATCGTCGTGTACAGGAGTTTGTCACATCAACTGTAGTTTACAGGCTTTATGTTAGTTCTCAGCCGCCTTTACAGACTTTCTATTAGTTGAGGTAATCGAGGCGACTGGGTCCGCTAGTCATGTCTTCATTAAGACGGCCAGAATGTTGGTGGGATATTTTCCCTTTAATGAAGTCGGTGCGCCGAGGACAGATCATCCTCGGCGCGGGCTTCGGACGTTCTGGGTTCTTTCCCATTGTCCGTGGCCTGAGCACTGTCCTCGGCGCGGGCCTTGGGCCGCGTGTAGTGGGCCAGCGTGGTAAGCGCGATAGGGCCCCACAATATAATATATATATATATATATATATAGATTAATTAAACTTTTAGATTTTAGTGTTTCTAATGAGGGCATCTCAAATTCAAATTCCTCTCCTCCATTGTTGTAATTTATTAACAAAAAAAAGGAAGGAAAAAAAAAAACACTAGATTGTTAGAAACTGGGAAACTTATACTAGATTTATGGAATATTCTAATGCAAACAATAAGAAAGATCAACACACAAATGCATAAATTTATGCGATTCATTAAAATCAAAGTTATGTTCACAAGATTGCCGCAAACATAGAACTTGGACCAGTTTGTGGTGCAAGTCATCGGTGAGCATACACAATGCTTTGCTCCTGATGACCTTAAAAAAAATAAAAATCATAAATCTATTTTCTAACTATTGACGCGACTTAGGAAAGATAATAACCCCATAAATTATCAGGTGAAACATGATGTTGAATGTAATCTTCTCAATTTCATTTGGATTATACACATGTAGAAAATTACAACAAAGGGTCTAGCTAAGGCATCTAACACAACAAGCTGTATACTAGTATATACATCCTATTTTCCATATTTCCTTTCTCTCATCTTTTTCCTTCAAACTAAACAAAGGATTATATAAAGTCCTTTGACCCCTTTTTCTTCCCTTTCTCTCTCTTTCCTTTTAACCAAACATAGGCTTATTGTTTGTCGTGCTTCATTATGAGAGTTGCATAGTGAAAAGTGAATGACTTTAATGTACCTCCACCCCAAAGAATTGATGGTTGTATCCCAAAAAAATCTATAAAAGCGTTACTTGATTAAAAATTCAATACCATCATTCCTGGACTTCCCAAGCTATGGCTGCGATTAAATGCTTCCAAAGTTGGCCAGTAGTAAAAATTAAAAGAGGCAGTTGATCTATATTACAAATATGTCAGTAATTAGCATCTTCTCGGTTAGTACTTAGTAGGGGGCACCAAATTTGTTTTAACTTTGGGCCCTTGTTTGATTTTCACCCATTTTTTCAATTCCTTCCTTGTGCTCTAGGAGTCAAAATGAAACCAAGGTTGCTATGAAATCATTACTAATCTTGATTCATAATGAAAGCAATGGACATTGGTTAGGATAAATGGGCCAAGTACTAAAGTGTAAAGTTCTTTAACATGCATAGGTCGTTAGCTCGGTGACTTCATCCCAGTATGTTCAGATGCCACTGCATTTGCAAGGTACAACCTTGGATTAATTAGGTTGGTGAATACCAAATTAAGTGGGCACAACTTGATCTGAATTTAATACCGAAAAAAGAAGAAGATCATAATTAAAGAATTAAACTCCATATCCAGCCTCAACCCATAAACATTTGAGAAATTAAACCAAGAGTCAAGGCCTATCATCTCAAAACCATTGATGCCAAACCGTAACAAATTCCGAGGGAGATATTGCTGTGTATGTGTCAACAATAATTATTTTATGGGTCCTCTTAATAGATGCCCTTATGACAATTGTTAATAAAACATTTAAAGAAAGTTTTGATACTACCTTTATGAGAAATATAAAAAACTGTCAAAAGACTCAAAACAATTACAAATTGCTTTTTTTTTTTTTAATCAAAAGTTTCTTAAAATAGTTCATAAACCAATATCCTTAAGACTATTCATTAAAATTTCTCTTATTTTATACAGTAAATATACGTATTTTGTTATAAAATGGTTTTTTTTTATAGAGAGTTTCAACTTATATCGTTCGTTCCTGATGATAATTCTTTATCATCAAAGTAATATACTAATAAGTTTTTGGGGGTAAGCTCAAAGACTTTGTAATAAAATGTGAATCTACTATATGAGTGGATCTACCGTATGAAATAGGCATTGACTAATGGCTAGTTGGGATGCCATTCCAGCATCAATTACGAGTACCAAGTAAAAGCCCAAATTGAAAGAGAAGCCCAATTGTCTCAATTGTTTATCTAGGTTGAGGTGCTTAAGAATGAGGCTCCTTGATCACGTGCTTATATTCTTCCAAAAATCCATGGTAGATTTGCATCCCTTTATTGTTTATCATATAAATTGGACCAAGGAATTCCCACGATTCTTAAGCTAGATTTGTTGAGTGTTTGATGAAGCGCCATTTGCGCCACTCATAATAAGTCTGTCTGTGTAATGACAACCCCAAGAAACAAAATTAAAGATAGAGGCATTAATTTATACTTAAACAGTAACATCGATAAGATCGCTAAGGCTTAGGTGTGTACGCTGGAAAGTGTAACAATTGGATTTTGTTTGCTCACCGTGAAAGTCAATTAATTAGACACCGCAACACAGAGGATCTCAAAGTCAAACAAAGTGAAACTAACAGAGCTACAGCCAAAACCGATTGGTTGTAGAGTCCATTTTCTGTCAATTTATTAAGCCCACAACAAAAAAATTCTAAACCCATTTTGACTGATACACTGAGATTAAGATATCGTAATAAGAAAGTAAAAATTTTATTTTATTTTTGAGAAAAGAAAAGTAGTTGAAAATTATAACAACAAAGGAAGTAATAAAATACTATAAAGTCTATAATAGCATTTTGGCTTTAAGACTTTACTTTCATTTCATTGCAGACCAAAAGAATATCTCTAGATTGGTGATGAAATTCCCTTGATCCTATGGTGCTTATGCTCTCGAACAACGTTACAATTTGAAGTGAAAAGGACGCAGAGGCCTTGTCTTTTTACTGTTTTTTGCGTATTCACCGTAAGTTTAACGTTCAAGTTTTCACCTGGGGCCAAGTGAAAATCACATACTTTTAATCTACGTTTGCGTAATTGACCGATTAATCTTTCACAAAATTCGTACTACAAAACAGTTATGTGAGTTTATTTGTCAATAAACTTGTAAATCATCTTCTACTTTCTAGTGTTTTCATTTAGATCTTTCTATCCCCAATGAATGAATTATAAAAAATAAAAATAAAATATTATTGTAATAACTAAAATTCATATACTATATTGAGAAAATCTTTTTTTTTTTTGGGGTCAAATATTATTGTCTTAAATTTTATTCAAAATAAATTTATTATATTTTATGTTCCCTTATTCCCATGCCGTAGTACAAAAGGTCGTGCTTAATTTGTGGAAATGATTGCAGAATTAGCATGCCTTACAAGGTAAATTATTAAATTTTCACTATATTACTTTATTATAATATGCATACGCAAAGTATGCCCCACTTATTAGGTCCTCATAATCCTAAGAATACGACTTTCTTAACATTGAAAAAAAAAAAAAAAAAAAAAAAACTTTGTTCATAGGATTACTTTCAATTTATAATCTTGAACTATTCCACAAAATTCGGAAAGAAAAAGAATATATGACTAAGAAGACCTTGGATGATATCAATCGTAAAATGAAAATTTCATATGTTACTAACAATTATGTTCAAAATTCACGAATAGAACAAATTTAATAAATAAGGTGAGAGAACAAAATTCCATAACATTTTTCATAATTTGCTAAATTAATAAGTTAAAATTAAAAGTTCAAACATCCATTTTATATGAATAATACTATTTTTATTATACATTAATCTAGATAAACTATGTTAATTGGGAAAAATTGAATCAATAACTTTAGAGCCACAAAAATGTTCACAATTATCAAGTTGGCAAGTTGTTAATAATAAATGATAAAATGATTAAGTAACGAGCCCCAATAAGAAACAATAAAATATTGTCAATTCAATTGTTGTGGTTCATTTAGGTAAATTAGAGTGGTAGATTTGAAGACCATACCATAGACCCATAAGCCGCAAGTTCCATTCATCACACTATTAATTCATAGAATTTTCAAGATGTCTTATGACTCATAAATAGAGAATAAAATAGTCTAACTAAAGGTTAATATATTATTATTTTATATATAAAATAAAAAAGTTATGAAAGATATTGTAAAAATGGTTGTTTATAGCATTACTCAAATACCAAGAATCTTCTAACTAAGGTTTTAAAAAACTGGCTGATTTGACTGATTGAATTGAGAACTAGAGACTAGTCCAATCTCGAAAAATGACTAATTGCAATGAAAAGTTGAAAAAAAAAAAAAATCAGTCAAAATTGGAAACCAGAGGCAAATCTGATTTTACCTTCAGTCTGATTTTTTAAACTATGCTTATAATTTAACTGACATATCGTAATGTTTCATAACATGCATTTATCCCCATTGTTGTAAACTTGTAATTTCAAATTTACAAGTTTGGAATTTTCTTAATTAAAAAAAAAAAAAAAAAAAAACAACAACAACAACACGTAAGTTGGTAATGTAATGGAAAAAAAACCAGCATGGATGACACGTCGGATACTGATTTGACCAAGAAAAAGAGTCCCAGGAGGGACTAGGGAGGCCACCTAAAAAGACTGTTACACCCTTCTCTCTCTCTCTCTCTCTCTCTCTCTCTCTCTGTTTTCGGCGTTAAAACCAGCTTTAAATGCTTCTGCTTTGCTCTCCGAAGAACAAGACTTTTATTTCTCTCTCTCTCTCTCTCTCTCTCACTAGGGTTCCCAAAATCCTATCTCTCTCTCTCTCTCTGAAAGCGCTTTTACGGCGAACTTTTCGGGTCCATTCGCTGACACGTGTCAGCTTCCGGCACCATTTTCGGCGCAACCTCTGTAACTCCAAACACAAACCTTTTCAGTCCTCACATCTTCGATTCTTAATCAAAGTTCTATTTTTTGTTTGTTGGGTTTGTCTTTTTTATTTGATTTGAGCTTTTGTTATGGTGGTATAATATTATTAATATACAGTGTGAATTACTTGTATTATACACTGTTATTATAGTATTTCTGCTTTTTTTTTTTTTACTTTGCTTTATAAAAAGAAGAAAAAAAAAGCAAGTGAATTTTGAACTATACGAAGTGAAAGAGGAAAGTGGGTCTTGTTGTTGTTTGTTGAGGATTCCTCTGCCTTGTTTTTTAGTACAACTTTGCCTTAATGCAATTTGCAAAGTGCTTGCTTTCTCTGTTTTGTTCTTTTTTGAGCTTCTAATAAGATTTGGAGATTCATAGATGATCTGTAACTCTTTCACACTCTGTTTGTTTGTCCGTATTGAGCGTCATTTTGTGTCTTAGGAACTTTCATCTCTCTCTCTGCGAAACAAAAAATTTCACTCTTATTTGCATTTTGAAGCTTCGTTTTTTAGCTTGCCCAAAATGACATTTCTTGTTAGTTTTATTTGAATTCTTCTGTGTCAGCCTTTTGGTAATTGAAAATGCTATTCAAGCTAGTAGTCCTTTTTGTTGTTTTAGCTCCAGCTATAGTTCATTGTTCAGACCCAGTTTTCAACGATGACGTTTTGGGCTTGATTATGTTCAAGGCTGGAATTCAAGACCCAAAGGACAAACTAACATCATGGAACGAAGATGCTAGTAGTCCTTGCAATTGGGTCGGAGTCAAATGTGATCCAAAGACCAACCGGGTCACTGAACTCGTCCTCGACGGGTTTTTGTTATCCGGGCACATTGACCGTGGCCTCCTGAGGCTGCAATTCCTGCAAATTCTGTCACTTTCCAATAACAACTTCACAGGGACTATAAACCCTGATCTTGCTCACCTTGGAAGCTTACAAGTTGTTAACTTTAGTGAGAATAAGCTTTCTGGGGATATCCCAGATGGCTTTTTTCAACAATGCGGATCATTGAAAGTGGTTTCATTTGCTAGGAACAATCTCACAGGAAATATTCCTGATTCTTTGAGTTCATGCTCCACATTGGTTTCGGTTAACTTTTCATCTAATAGGATTTTGGGGAAATTGCCCTCTGGATTATGGTATTTGAGGGGGCTTCAGGCTCTTGATTTGTCAGATAATTTGTTAGAGGGAGTAGTTCCTGAAGGAATTGAAGGCTTGTATGATTTGAGAGCTATAAATTTGAGCTCAAACCGGTTCTCTGGAAAGCTTCCCTGGGATATTGGAGGTTGTTTTCTTCTGAAATTGGTTGATTTTAGTGACAATTTCCTTTCTGCGAGTCTTCCAGAGTCAATGCAGAGACTTAGTTCATGTACTTCTCTGAGTTTGCGTGGAAATTCATTCACAGGAGAAATTCCGAACTGGATTGGAGAATTGAGAGACCTTGAGATTTTGGATCTTTCTGCGAATAACTTTTCGGGTCAGATTCCAAATTCAATAGGAAATCTTCCATTATTAAAGAATCTAAATTTATCTATGAACCAGTTTACAGGGAACTTGCCAGAGTCAATGAAAAATTGTGTTAACCTCTTGGCTGTTGATGTTAGCCTTAATCAGTTGAATGGCAGTTTTCCTTCATGGTTCTTTAAGCCGAGTGTACAAAGTGTTTCACTTTCTGGAAAGACAGTTGGTGAAAGTCCGGAATATTCTTCACTCACATCAATAGCAGCATCTTATCAAGGTCTTCAGGTCTTGGATATATCTTCAAACGCATTCTCTGGTGAAATTCCAGCTAACATTGGTGTACTTAGTACCTTGCAGTTCTTGAATATGTCCAGGAATCGTCTTTTTGGTTCTATTCCTGCCAGCATAGGTGAATTGAAATCTACATATGTTCTTGATTTGAGCGACAATCGGCTTAATGGAAGCATTCCTTCTGCAATTGGACGGGCAATTTCACTCAAGGAACTGAGGCTGCAGAAGAACCTTTTAACAGGGAAAGTTCCTACCGAAATTGAGAAGTGCTCATCTCTAACATCTTTGTAAGCTCTCTTTCTGCCTCTTTGTTTTTGGTTTGCTTTGCTGTTTCTTTAATTTATTGAGAATCTTTGGAGCTATGTGAATAATGTAAAATTTAAGGTTATAGAGTACTTCAGCTTTGATTCCCTCAATATCCTTGATAAAAAGCCAATACACTACTAATTTGTGGCCAAAAACAGTTTAACCTGTCCATAATTTCCTCTTAAGCATTGATTGGCTGGCATATCTGACTGGAGGAAAGATTAAAAATAATTGGATAAGCATTTTTCTGTCTTCCATCTGATGCTTTTTAAGGTTCTCCAGTGGATTTTCTGACTTGATGAGGTAGTAAAACTGAAAATGGTTTTTGAATGTCATTTTTTTGTTTTTGCTTTCTCGGCTTTCTCTCTCTTTTGGATGCCGTTGTCTAAGTTAGTGTGAATTGGCGTTCTACACTTCTACTTATGCACTGTGGACAAAGTTTAATTATTTTTAGTAGTCCTAATTTGATCTCTCAGTAAGTAGTAACTAGTAAGCATGAAGTCTGAGCAGTAGTACTTGATAGAGAACATGTTTTTTGACTCATGGAATTTTGTTTTAATTATTTAAATAGGGTTCTTTACTTTTACACTACAATCTTACCATATAAAGAAAAAATAATAATAATCTCTCCACATCGTTTTAACCATAAATGAAAATATGGTCTTTGTGTTCTTGAGCTTAATTGTCTTTGGTCTAGTATTCTAATGTTTACCTTTTTGCTGTGGTCACATTAAGATCATTCTGTACTTTCAAAATAAGCTAAAGAAACTACATTGTTCTAATAGCTTTCCCTTTTGTTCTAATTGGTCAACTTATGCAGGATCCTATCTCAGAACAACCTCACTGGCCCAATCCCTTCAGCCGTTGCAAACCTCACCAATCTTGAATTTGTAGATTTGTCTTTGAATCAACTCTCTGGAAGCTTACCCAAAGAGCTGACAAATCTTACCCAACTGGTCTCTTTTAATGTTTCCCACAACCACCTTCAAGGTGAGCTACCAGTGGGGGGCTTCTTCAACACTATCTCTCCCTCATCTGTTTTTGGTAATCCATCCCTATGTGGTTCTGTTGTTAATCGCTCCTGCCCTTCTGTCCATCCTAAACCTCTTGTCCTTAACCCTAATTCTTCCGATTCCTCTCATGGCAGTTCTTCCTCTCAGAATCATCACAAAATATTACTCAGTATCTCTGCTCTCATTGCCATTGGTGCAGCTGTATTCATAGCCCTTGGTGTAGTAGCTGTTACTGTTCTCAATATCCGTGTGAGATCTTCAATGTCACATTCTGCTGCTCCACTTGCATTATCTGGAGGGGAAGATTACAGTTGTTCCCCCATTAATGATCCAAACTATGGCAAGCTTGTCATGTTTTCGGGTGATGCTGACTTTGTCGCTGGGGCTCATGCACTGCTCAACAAGGACTGTGAACTTGGTCGTGGTGGATTTGGAGTTGTTTACAGAACAGTCCTTCGTGATGGGCGTTCAGTTGCAATCAAGAAACTAACCATCTCAGGTTTAATCAAGTCCCAAGAAGAATTTGATAGGGAAGTGAAGAAACTTGGGAAGATCAGGCACCATAATCTTGTGGCCCTTGAAGGGTATTACTGGACTCCATCATTGCAACTACTTATTTATGAATACATCTCCAGTGGGAGTTTGTATAAGCATCTCCACGATGGACACAACGGAAACTGCCTCTCTTGGCGACAGAGATTCCACATTGTTCTTGGGATGGCAAAAGGGTTGGCCCATTTGCACCAACTGAATATTATTCATTACAATCTAAAATCAACAAATGTTCTGATAGACAGCTCTGGTGAGCCAAAAGTAGGAGATTTTGGCCTTGCAAGGCTATTGCCAATGTTAGACCGTTGTGTTTTGAGCAGCAAAATCCAGAGTGCTCTTGGGTACATGGCTCCTGAGTTTGCTTGTCGAACTGTGAAAATTACTGAGAAATGTGATGTGTATGGGTTTGGGGTATTGGTTTTGGAGGTGGTGACAGGGAAAAGACCTGTGGAGTATATGGAGGATGATGTGGTTGTGCTTTGTGACATGGTAAGAGAGGCATTGGAGGAAGGGAAGGTGGAGGATTGTGTTGATGGGAGGCTCCGGCGTAATTTTCCAGCAGAGGAGGCAATTCCAGTGATAAAGCTTGGTTTAATTTGTGCTTCTCAGGTTCCATCAAACAGACCGGACATGAGTGAGGTGGTTAATATTTTGGAGCTCATCCAGTGCCCTTCAGAAGGCCAGGAAGAATTAGAGTGAATCTAAGTTATAGAGATTGAGAAAAAGCAACATATAATGTATTTTCCGGTGAAAATAAATCCGGTATGTTTGTTTGTTTGATTTAAGCAATAGAAAAAAAAAAGGGGAAAAAGATTGTTGAAGGTCCTGTTCTTCACAATCTTTGTTTGTTATTGTAATTTTGTTTGTGTTCTTTTATTAATTTTATTCAGTTGTAATGTCGGATTCCTTTTCACCGGTTTGATATGGAAATGAGGCACCATTATATATTTGTTAAGATGATCTTGAGTATAGTCTATAGATCACATGGACTGAATCTGTCCTTTGTTATCTCATGTTTGTTTTATGCAGTTGGAGGAACTTCACATCTTCTTTAATCCTAGTCCAAATAACCCTTGTTGCTAATTACCCACACCTGGCCTCTGTTGGGGAGCAATATTGATTTCATGCATTGGATGTTTGCATTTTCCTTTTCTCAGTGTGTCTCACAGTCATAGAAGGAGGCATATATACATTGTATGAGATACATTCTTATTGGTGAGGGGTATGCTTGAAGGATCCAGTATCTAAGTTTAGATATACGCATATGATTTGAAAATTTGAAGTTAAATTAATGAGTATAGAAATTTTATACTATAATTACTAAATCTCAAAAATGAAAATTAGGAAAAAGGGAAAAAAATGTCTTCTGCCATCCAATGTAGAACCATTTTTTTATTTGGGGGGAGTATGCAAAAAGCAATTTTGATTCTTATAATAATCAAAAGAGATAGTTTTTTTTTTTTTTTTTTCCTGATAATTTATAATCAAAAGAGATGATAACATAATGGAGTGAATGGCTCAAGAGTGAGGGTAAAAAGATAAAGCAAGGACAAGAATTAAAAAAGAGTATGATGCAAACATATGCATGCTGTTGAAACAAAAGCAGTGTCTTGCTTTTTTATCTGCACTTTAATCTTGAACCCCCATTTTCCTTTGCTTTATACGTATGTCCTGCACCCTCTGGCCAAACATGGTGGAGGATTTCTTGCAATTTAAAATGATATCTATCATGCGCATGTTGTACAAGCCCACTGATGCTAATTATATGTAAGCCAAAGCACTCCCTCAAAGTTGGATCATACGGTGTTGTCTCTTTGTAATCATAAATCTTAAATACTCAGTTATGTTTAATAATTAAGGCTTACATTTGAAGTATGCTAATTTATATAAACTGTGTTGGAAGTTGGAACCCAAGGGAACCTAATGAAAATGGCTTTCAACATCATGAAAGCACATCACATGGGGGTCCTCAAAAGCACTACTTGAAAACTTTTTGAATGCTAATTTATCTAGTGCTCGACAAATCAATCATACCATGTCCAACAATAGCTAGGTTTCTTTTCATGCTATTGATTGCTTATGAGTTATGTCTGGTGGAGAATGAAAAAACAAAAAAAAAAAAAAAACAGTAACTCAGAATTAGTGTTTGGTAGTAGTTGATTCATAATCACGTCGTATAAAATTTTGAACTGAAGGATTTATTAGTATCAAGAAAGTGTAAATTTCTTTAAGACTACTTTTGTTAAAAGTATTTTTAAAGCATAATTCATGCCTAAGATTACAGAGAGCCATGTCAAAGCAATGTGAGATGTAACAGACAAGTATAATTACTCCAAAAAAACATATAATTCATTTGATATCTACCATGGTTAAAATAACAGCAAATAATAATAATTTTGTTTTTGATAAGAAGCAAAAAATAATATGAAGGCTGTCGTTGTGACGAAAAAGAAAAGCAAAAGAAAAGGTTAAATTACAGGATAAACCATTTAATTTTAACATGTTTTCAATTTAATCCATTAAGCTTCTTTTTTTTTTTTTTCTTTTTTCTTTCAATCCTTTACTTCCATTCCTTTCCAATGTAGTCCTTCCGTCCACTTCCATCCAATTTGCAATGTAGTCATTTTGTTCTCCTTTGTCCAATCCACACCATTAAGTCTAAAAAAAGATGCCATTTGAGAAAGTGAATAATACTAAAAATAATGACAGGATTGGATGGAATTGTTAAATTGAAAACATATCAAAGTTGAAGAACTGAAATGAAAAAAAAAAAAATCAAGGTTAAATGGTGTAATTGTAATTTAACCCAAAGAAAACAACATAAAAGATTTGCCGTTCTAAGGAAGAATGATAATTAAATAGTTGCCAATTATAGGGAGAGAACAAAAAAAGAAGCAAAAATACATCTAATAATTTGCAGTTTAGAGGAGTAAATCATCTCATGGGCAACTATTTTTCTGTTTTTGCCGCTGGATGGCCTACCAATTGGATGTACAAAATAATCCAGAACAGTGATATTCATGATATGCTATTATGCTGCAGATTTTAAAACCTTTCTTTTTCTATCAATCAAAATCGGTTTATCTTTCCTATCAATCAAAATCGTGTTATCTAATGGCTTTGAATTTTCAGAAGATTTTCTTCTCTTACAATTTCACAACCTAATTTAGGTGAACAAAAAGAGCGATGTCAGTAGTAAGCCTTAATAGTTTGTCGCCTAAATTTTGTTGTGAAATTGTTGTATTCATAGCACTATTCCTTCTCTTTTTTAAGAAAGGTTGTTTTGGTTTTGGACTGAAGTGGACCAAATAGACCGAAGTGTAACAGTATCAAAGGTGTTGACCGAAGTAGACTGAAATACAAAATGGACCAAATGGATTGACGTAAACCGAAACGAAACGAATAGATTGAATTGGACCGAAATGCTACGTTAATGTGACTCAACAGGAGCATAGAAAAAATAAATGTTAGGTTTTAGCTTTTACCTTTTAGATATTAAATATAGATATATTGTTATTGTTATTGTTATTATTATCTATATATATATATATATATATATAAAACCGAAACCTCTGAAACTCTCACAATTTTCCACATCATCACTATTTTATTTTTCTTTTTATTTTAGATTCGTTTTATATTTTATATAGAATCCACCAGAAAAATAATAGACAAAAGTTTGAATTTTTATTAATATCAATAATATTGAAAAACGTATATAGACTTGAAGGCCTATTTAAGGTCTCCATAAAACTTGATGGACAAGAAAATATATTCTAAAATAAACCCTAATTAATACCTAACCATAAGAGGAACCAAATTTGACCTAAAAAAACATTAAAAGAACCTAAAAATAAGGAAATAAATCACATAGACCTAAAATAACGTTTTTTGCATAAAAATATCAAAATTAAATAATTACAAAAATTAAATTGTAAATTCTATTTATAATTTTTTAAGATACCTCACGTTAGAATTAAAAAAAAAAAATGACTCACTTTAGGTTTGAATTTTTTTTTTTTTTAAAGGACTCACCAAAAAAAAAAAAAAACTTTAGGATTAAGAAAAAAAGAGAGAGACTCCTAGTAGGACTCTCTCTTCTCTCCTTAAAACCCTAGCAATTACCATCTCAAAACCCTAAACTAAACTTCACTTTAAGATTAAAAAAAAAAAGAAGGAGAGAGACTCATGTAAAAAAAAAAAAAAAAAAACGTAGGTTTTGTCTTTTTTATTTGCTTTTATATGTGCTTGAAAATTTTCATTCTATTTTATTGTTTTATTATTTTAGAATTGATTTTCTTCTAAGTATTTGAGTTAATCTCTATATTTGGTAGTGTTTTTATGGGTTTGGTTTTTGGGTTGAAATTCTAATAATTATTTTATATTTTATATGGCAGATGAAGCATCTCTATTTTTTGGAGAAAAATCAAAACTGCAACCTATGTCTTCCAGCCCAAGGTGTGGTAAATTTTTATATGTTCTCACTTTATTGAGAATTTTTATTTGGGTTCATGTGACTTTTTGTTTTTTTATTAAAGTTTTGATTTTTGGTTGATTAATTATTTGTTTGAATTAATTTCAATTAATTATTTGTTTGGATTCAACGTAAAAGATAATGGAATTAGGTATTATAAATTTGATAATGTTCCATATTTTGAATTGTTTATATTATTTAGACTCCTGCTAGGACTCTTTCTTCTCTCCTTAAAACCCTAACAATTACCATCTCAAAACCCTAAACTTAACTTCACTTTAAAATTAAAAAAATAAGAAGGAGAGAGACTCAACTAAAAAAAAAAAAAAAACGTAGGTTTTGTCTTTTTTATTTTCTTTCATATGTGCCTGAAATTTTCATTCTATCTTATTGTTTTGTTATATTTAGAATTTATTTTATTCTAAGTATTTGGGTTAATCTCTATATTTTGATAGTGTTTTTGAGGGTTTGGTTTTTGGGTTGAAATTTCTAATAATTATTTTATATTGTATATGGCAGATGATGCATCTCTATTTTTTGGAGAAAAATCAAAGCTGCAATCTATGTCTTCCAACCCAAGGTGTGGTAAATTTTTATTTGGTATATTATATATGAATTTTTTAAATTTGAAGGGTTTTGTTTGGTTTTGAAGTAGAATTTGGGGATTCTATAAAATTTGGAAGGTTTAAGTTTTGGGGTTTTTGGTATTTACGTCTTAGTTGGTTGATTTTAATTCTTTACCTTATATGTTTTTGCTTTATTGAGAATTTTTATTTTGGGTTCATTTGATTTTTTGTTTTTTTAATTAAAGCTTTGATTTTTGGTTGATTAATTATTTGTTTGGATTAATTTCAATTAATTATTTTTTTGGATTCAACGTAAAAGATAATGGAATTATGTGTTATAAATTTGATAATGTTTCATATTTTGAATTGTTTATATTGTTATTAATACGACTTGTAGGGTCTAAATTTGTTGGGCCTGACACCAGCTCCCTGTCTTGTGAGCCCAACAAATCCCCAACAATAAATTTGTAGAGAATGGGTCAAATAACTGGGCTAGTAGCGGATTTAGCAACGGGTCATACAAGCAAAAACCATCTGAAAGAAAAAAGGATCGAGTCTAGCTTTTATAATAGGAGAAACCCTTTGGTCCAAAGAGGGACAGTATGTAAAAACTTAGTAAATACAATTTTTTCCTCCCCTTTCTGTGAGACTTGCTCCCTCTATATATACACCCCTTTTTCCCATCTTCACCGCACACTTGTCCTCCATCTAGGCGCCCACTCGAGTACTAGTCACATCAGCGGTTTGCTTTAATCCCCCGTGAGTGGTGGTGGGTGAAGATACACTGTTCAGGTGTCTTCTCCACATAAATGCGACCAGGAAAGTTGCTGCAGTGCATTAAATATGGCGGTGGCAGCTTTATTGGCAGGGTATTTCATGATAGCTATGCTTTTGGACATGCCAGAAGCTCAGCTCTGGTATGGGGCTCTTCAGCATATCTATTCGATTAAGTTCTGGGCGGTTCTGGTGGGTAAGATCCCTTCGGCCCAGCTAGATTGTCTTCGGACGGCGCGTCTGCCCCTTGTGGATTGCACCTTCACCAGGGTAGTAGAGCATTGACACTTTTATCGTCTTCGGACAGAGAGTCGTGTCTGAACCGGGCCTCAGGCCCAACATATGGCACTGGGCCTTCTCACCCACATGACTAAATAAGATTTGTTTTTATCTTTGTAGTTTATATCAGTTTTGAGTGTGTGTGTATATATAACTTTTGGAAATTTTACTTTATTAATTTAAGAATTGTAAATTACTTTGTAGGTTTCAGTAACTATGCACCTGCAGTGAGACATTGACAATATCAGCATATATATATATGGTATTAACATTTTATAAAAGTCTTTCTTGCAACCCAATAACATTCTACGTTAGACAACACTTTTAAACTATAGAAAAGCATAGAAGTTAAATATTTATTCCCATTGTATTTTATTTAATTATGACAGATCCTTTTTTTTTTTAAACGCTAACTAGCAAAATGTCTATAATATGCATATTTTTAACCTAATTTTCTATTTCTAAATTTCTTAGATTTTATTATATCAATCTTTTTTTCTTTTAAATTCTCGGTGGGCAAATCAGTCTCTCACTAATTCTTTTACCTTAACGTGATGTTGGTTAATTGTCCTTTTATTTAACTATCCCGTGCATCGCACGGGTTAGCGATTAGTTATTATTAGGGTCATGCTAACGAGTGCTTTTAGTACAATGGTTAATAATCAATTTTAGGAAAGTTTGCTTTCTCAAAAAAAAAAAAAAAAAAAAAAAAAAAAAAGGGAAAGTTTTGACACTATTTTTATGAGAAATAGAAAAAGTTGTCAAAATATTAATTGCTTTTTTCTTTTTTTTTTTTCTTTTCCTATAAAAACTTTCTGTAAATAGATTATTAACCATTACCCCTCGTTAACATTTCCCTTTGTAAAATTCAACTCCCTACCCTAATTGCAAAATTCTCTACCAAAACCAAATATCTCGCCAAGTAATTGGATTTTATTTTTCACAAAAATAAAAGGATAATATGTTATTCTCATAGTTTCTCTCTCTCTCTCTCTCTCTCTCTCTCTCTCTCTCATATGTTGGTTACTTAAACAAACGATGTTAGATAGTGTTCAAGAGTTACTGGTATATGGTATAATATATTTTTGATTTCAAGAGTTATTGGTATAATATATTTTCGATTTTAAGGAATGTTTATGTTCAAAAGTTTGGCTTGGGACTAGTAGAACTGGACGCTGAACCTAAGTTGCACTCTTTGTTTGAAGTGAAACAAAGGGTAGGGTAAACAAGTATTATTTCCTCACACCTCAAGAAAAATCATTATAATTTTGAGAGGGGGAAGAAAAGCAAAGTTAACTTCTCATCAAAAAAACCTTCACGGATCTTCCTCGTCATAGCCTGAGTCGCACGACCATAAAGACCTTTTGTTCAGGTTCTTCAATCCTAGGGTATTGGACAATAATCCTATGCACCCATTGCCTGAATAGTCGCATACTTGTACCTTTTTTTTTCTGTAAAATATATTAGTAAATAGGCACAACAAGGTGAAGAGTCTTCAACTCTCTATACAAATCAGACTGGATGTATATTTATATCATAGGTGAATTCGTCCAATGTGACTGAAATCTTTAAACCAATCGGTGCACTAATGTAAGAATTAGTTATTAAAGCTTTATTATGCAACACCAAATAATATAAGCTGCCAAATGCCAATAAAAACGTCAAATATAAGAGAATTCTTCATGTATTGGTAAATGCATGCTCAGATTTTACAAGAATGAACATAGGAAGCATAATAAGAGGCAAAGTATCATTACTACAGAATTGCAGAGCCTAAACCATCTTGGCATTTTGTAGGCATTTATGTCCATTCAATTCTACACCCCCAAAACAATAAAGACAAAAAGTACAGCTTTAAGTGCAAAAAAGGGTACGAAATATGTAAATCCTGTGCTTCAATAAAAAAATAAAATAAAATAAAAACAAATTTTACAGACCTCATTTTGGGATCTAACTATCACGTGACAGTAGACGACTATCAACAAAAGCAAGCTTTTTGATCCAGACAAAAACAAGCGAGAAAATTTTATATTCAATATCTCAGTTATCCTATTTGTTGTACATTGAGTTTGTGTTTTTGTTTTAATCTTTTGGTCCACCCTCTGCTACCTCACCTACCTTTGAGCAAAAATTCTCTTCTGACCCTTTTTGGCTGTCAAATAACTAATTATTCCAGTCATTTTCCCACCCATCTTTGTTTGAAGATCTGGAAGTAAGGCCATTTGCAGAAATGCTTCCTACATGCCGGCCTCCTGGTGACTTCACTGCATTATCTCCATCCCAATCGTCATCCCAACCCTCATCCCAACCTTCTGCCGTTTCCACATTGATAGCTGAGACAGATTCTTCTGGCAAACCCATTTCAAGTTCTTGATATGGGACTCCACCATGGGGACTCTTCTTCCGAAACTTGCAGCATGCCCATGTCCCTCCAAAGACTAGCACTGTAAGAATCAAGAAGTAGGCACCATTGACTGGGGTCAACAGCTTGTCATAAGAAGGGAGAATAAAAATAGAGTTCCCTTCTCCAGGAGGAGTCACAGGAAACACACATTCACCAGTTCCAGTACGTAATATGATTTTGTAGCTTTTGTCATAAGTTCGCGAGACATTTATCTGAAAAACAAGCACAACAAACAAGGCAACTCTGTTTACAAAAGTCCAGTGTAGTTTTAAATAGATTGAATTAATTAGAAACAATTAGCATATGGAGGGATGATCTAGGTCCAACAACAAGACTAAATTGAGGTTTTTAACATTATTTAACTCAGCTGGCCAAACAAGCAGGATCCATACTTACAGATCTCAGCTAAAAAGTGCCAGAAAAGAACTATTTATCTATTAATCCTAATTTTTCCACCTCCGTCCTGCATATCTTAGCAATAAGTTAAGGTAAAAGAATCAAAAGATATGCAGTATTTCTGGTAATCACGCTTTTCCAGAGTCATTATTACTCAAATAAGTATGTCATGAAGCAAATCTTTAATTCAAATTGTTCAAGAAAAAGAAAGAGAAGAAGATATTCCTGATGGCTACAGCTTACACCCCAACATAACCTTTCAATTGAAATCTCATTCACAAATATACAAGTGTCATTACATTAGCAAGATCATAGAAAATAACAGCGTAAATAAGAGAAATAAGAGCCATACCTTTTTACTTTGATTTTTGGGTATTTCCTCACTTTGGATTTTGGGTTTTTGCAGCTCCTTAATAGCACTTTCCACGGTCAAATCCACTTTCAAAATGTTCCCTCCTCCATTTTGGACTAGAACAACCGGTTCTTTGGACCCTGCTATGTGATGGAGAAATTAAATGAAGAACTTTTCATCTCTTCAAGAATATAAGGGATAGAAATGTATCAATAAAATCAAGCTCTAAATCCAGCGTCGATAAACAGCATATAAAACTAAGCAGTAAACTCTTTTCGCCTTTCTTAGATAAGTACAACCTTGTTTTTTCTTAGCTTAACCTTTAATGCTTTTGAGCTATAACTGAATAAATACTTTTTTTTAATGGTAAGTTACATGGCATCCCATGGACTTTAACTCAAGACCTTATCCTTCACCTTGCTCTTACAAGGGAAGGAGATGCCATTTAAGTTAGAGCTCATTGACACTGTAACTGAATAAATATATAAAAAGAAACAGTAGATGAAGTTACTTTTAAAACTTGCTTAGCCTTTTTTTTTTCATTTCCCTCCTAAGATTTATTTGTTGTTAGGTGCAAGCCATGCAAGTAAATGACCATTTTTAAAATAAAAAAAAATTATAAAATTTATTAAAACAAGAAAGTCTCAGTACACGAGATATACTGAGAGAACAAAATTCACAGAGAAGATGCAAGTCAATAAATTTGAAAAAATGTCTCTCTTACAAAAGATAATGTATATTATGTCCTATGTAAAACTGCAGGGAATATATGTATCAGATTTTTCTTTTTGAAAATCTATCAGATTATATGGCTTTATAGAAGATATGTAATAATGACACTTTTTTTTTTTTTTTTTTGAAAGAATAAATTACACATCTTAAGCACTCCAAATGAACCCATCAATTAAATAAGTAAATAAATATGGGGAAAAAAACTTCAAATGAGCCATCAACACTGTCATCAATTAAACCTATAGATATGCAGACTTTTAAAATAACTTCATGTATGACCACTCATTCTTGTGCATGTTAAAAACAGACAGGAAGAGCACTAAGGCACTGTTTGGTTTGGGTGATTTTTAAAGGGATGGAAAAGGGGAAAAGGAAAATAGGAGAGAAAAGCCCACCAAAATCCTATCTCTCCAATTTGGAGAGATCTGAGGTGCGAAAATAAGGGAGGCGAGGGGTTTTTGAGAAAACATCGAAACTAACCCTCTCACCTACCGTGCACTAACGCTGCTGGTTTTTTTTTTTTTTTGGCCAACAAAAATCCTATATCTCCAATTTGGAGAGAATTGAGGAGTGAAAATAGGGGAGAGGGGTTTTTGAGAAACATCAAAACTAACCCTCCCACCTAGTGTGCATAAATGCTGCCGCTTTTTATTTATTTATTATTTTGGGTTGAATCAAGCAGTGGTTTTTATTTTTTATTTTTGTCTGTCAATGTGTTTTTTAAATCAAACAAGCAGTGGTTTTTTTAAATCTGTCAACATGTTTTTCATTTCAGTTCTCTAACTTTCAGTTTTGTTATTTCAGTCCTCTAACTTTCAATTGCTGTCAATTCGATACTCTATTAGACCTCAGTTATCTGCTGCTGTTAATTGAGCTAAAACGACGTCGTTTTGGCTCTTTTTCTTTTTTATAATAAATTTTAGAATTAAAAGAAAATAAAAAAAACTGTTATTTAAAATATAAAAAAACATTTAGGGGTTCGAGACGTTTCGGCATACGGTCACATGACGAGCCAGCAGTACTTTCACAGGGTCTTCAAGGCGTACACCAAGCTCTGGAAGTACCAGCAGGATCACTGGTCAGAGCTCGTCGATTCCGGTCTCCACCATTGGGAAATCGGCAAGATCACCAGCCGGATCGGCTAGCTCTACTTCGGCCAGTATATGCGGACCAGCGAGGCCAGGTTTCTCGTTGAGGCTTACGTGTCATATTTCCTTGGTTTTGATTTCATTGGGAACCCAAATTGCATAAAACTAGTTATCATCAAAGTCCAAGTAACCGCATTCTTCTCAGGCATTTTCTCAAACACCTTATATGCTAAATCCACATCACCACCACCCTTCACAAACATATCAATCAACGCACATCCAACACACACATCAGACTCAAAATATCCACTTTTTGTAACAAACCCAAAAATCATTTACCCAATGGGAACATTTTCCACATTCGAACACGCCCAAATCACTGCGGAAAAGCAATACTCATTTGGGCAGAGCCCATTTGAAGAAACGTGACAATGGCTTAGTTCCCATATCATTATTTGCAAAATAAGAAACCATAGCAGTCCATGAAACCAAGTCTCTCAAATCCCCCATATCATCAAAAATGGATTTTGCTTTAGCCCAATCCCCACTTTTTGAGTACAAGCTGATGAGAGAATTGAGAATGAGAGAGTTGAGGTGGGGTTGGGAGTGAGCCAAGTCATGCATGTGAAGACGCCTCCCCTTATTTCCCCTAAATGTTTTTTTTTTTTTTTTTTTTTTTTTTTTTTTTTTTTTTTTTTTTTTTTATAACAGTTTTTTTATTTTCTTTTAATTCCGAAATTTATTATTAAAAAAAAAAGGAGCCAAAACAACGTCGTTTTGACTCAATTAATGGCAGCAGATAACTGAGGTCTAACGGAGTACCGAATTAACAACAATTGAAAGTTAGAGAACTGAAATGACAAAACTGAAAATTAGAGGACTGAAATGAAAAAAGCTGAAAGTTAAAAGGTCAATTTTGGATTTTTGCCTAAATTAAATGGTTGCTTTCACCTTGAATACAAAATATATATATATATATATATATAAAATATAATGGAAAAAATTATTTCTTACAAAAAAATTATTTCTTATATTATGTGATAGGGGCATGGGAGTAAATTTATACAAACGGCATTTTCTATCATCCAACTTTTCTTCTAAACCAAACAAACGAATTTTCCATTTCTCCACTTTTTCATGCTCCCAATCAAATACCATGAGAGAAAACTAAAATATCTTCTATTCTCTCACTTTTCTATCCTCTCCCCATTTTCTATCCTCTTACCATCTCCCAACCAAACGGATCCTAAAGCAAAAGTTCAGTATGAGAGGATGGTTTATGAAGTTTTGAAAGGTTGAAGAATAAAAACAGGGTTTCTCATAGGCTCAATTTTACAGCATTTTAGCTGCAATAACTCATGACCTCAAAGATGAAGGCTGAAGGGATTGAAAAATATAGCAAACGGTTTCACGGGCAGCTAACAAAAGTAGAGTTAAAGGTTTTGATTCATTGACTGCTAAAAGGTTTGAAAAGATATGTGTGCTATGGTTTATGGGTATTCCACATATATAAAAATTAAAATAGCTACTTATGATACAAACACACACAAAAGAAAAAAAAGGAGTAAACTCTTCACAACCACTGTATCCTATGAATGATTCAAAAATCAGGCCAAAATCAAAATTAAACACTGTTTAAAAACATATTCGGCAGTTAAACTTGCTTTTCATGAGCCTTTTGTAGTCTACATCAGCTTGTGTGTTTATTTAAAAGAACCATATAAACAAATACAAAAGAAGCACAACTATATAATTGGCTTTCGCCTCATGTGGTTCAGATTAGGACATTGCTCAGTTGAGTTGTACAATTTAAGGCAATTTCTCTTTCAGTTTGTGATATACTTCTTTAGAAGTGGAAGTATATAAGAAGAAGGTGGGATGGTTTTGCACGGTTCATCCAATATGATGTTGGTGATGGTACTAGAGTAGAGTCCAATTTTGCATGACTTGTTGCAGGGTGAGGCTACTCATAAGGAAAGATATCCCGATTTATTTCTCATAGTGTGGAGTGGTGAAGCCATGGTGGCCGATTATGTAGAGTTCTGAAATAACTGTTTTTTTTTTTCGAATCCATTGTTCATCTGTGCTGCACATATGATTGACAAGTGGAATCTATTGCCCAGTTATTGAAGCATTTGTATGAGATAAACATTCAGCATGGGGAGGAAGACAAAGTGACATTGATCCCTTTGCAGATGTCAGAACCAAGGCTATCAACAGAAGAGTTATTATTACAACGTGTTTTTCGCGCCCGCGGGGGGGGGGGGGGGGGTGTGGTGGGGTGCATGTGTCACCAAAGGTGGCTTTCTTTTTGTGACGTGCAGCGCTAGGACAAATTCTTTTTTTTTTTTTTTAATAGTTAACGAAACAATTTTATTAAATAGAAAAAAGTAGCCAACCTAAGTACATTGGGGATGTACTATGGGGGCAAAAAACAAGAACCAAAATTACAATGATCAAGTAAAGCAGGAAGGGAAAAACAAGAAAAACACGACAAAACCACACTCCAAAAAAGGAAAAAAAAGGAGAGTATGCAAGAAAAAAGACTTGATCTCTAGCAAAGACCTCTCACATCCCTCAAAGCATCTAGCATTCATTTCCCTCCAAATACACCACATCAAGCAATGCGGCACCAATCTCCAAAAATCTATATTGCGATGTTGCTTGAATTTACCTTGCCAACACTCAAACAACTCAAACACCTTTAATGACATAACCCAAAGAATTCCAAACAAACAGAACACCAAGGACCACAACTCAGAAGCTATGGGGCAATGAAGCAAAAGATGATCCACCGACTACCCACACCTCTTACACATATAACACCAATCAAGGACAATAATACTCCTTTTGCAAAGGTTATCAGTAGTAAGAATCTTACCTAGAGCGGCTGACCATGAAAAGAAAGCCACCCTTGGAGCGGTGAACGAAGAAATTGAAAGTTCCAATGAACCTCCCACTAGTCCAACACATAACCTCTGCCACAGAAGAATCCCTTGCCCTACTAAGGCAGTAAAGATCTGGAAAAGCCTCTTTAAGGGTACAATCCCTTGCCCTACTACGGTATGATGTAGGTGATTCTAAGGATGATATAATTATGTTGGAGTGATGTTTTGTGAGTAAAATTCATGGAGAGAGTGTGAATCATTAATTTCTAACATGTTGTGGCTAGGGAGTTGTGGTCTATGATCTTTTGCTCATTTGGCGTATCCTAGGTCATGCCTCACTCTATGCCGGAGTTATTGTCTTCTTGGATGGGGAGGTTTGGTGGGAGAAGTAATGGGGGACTTGAGAATTCATCCCCTTGTGTCTCATGTGGTGTCTACGGAGAAAAAGGAATGCTTGTTGATTTGAACAGCAGGAGTTGAACTTGGCAAAGTTGGAATATTTAATGTTCAAGTTTTTATACGAATGGACTTCATTGTCTCTCATGTCCTCTATAGCAAGGTTCCTGGAGTATCTGGATTCTTTGAGTCTTCACTAAATCCTCTATAGTACTTTTTGTTTCTTTTTTAATTTTTTTGTTTGCAACTCTACGCTATGTACACTTTTTTTTTTGTGCTAGCTCTGCACTAGCTTTGTTTTCTAATTTTATTAATGAAATATATACTTATAGATATTTAAAAAATATATATATATGTGTGTGTGTGTATAATATTTAGGTTTTGGCTTAAAATCTTTTGGTTTTAGTTTGTACAACTTTTAGAGTCTCACCTTTTCGAGGTACAGTTGTGCTTTTACAGAATTTTTAAAAACAAAATAAGGCAATAAAAATATGGAACCTCCAACTCCCCCCCCCCCCAAAAAAAAAAAACAAATGTGGGTGAGTCTGGGTTGAGTCCATGTGGGCGCTAGTCTCCCCTTTAAAACAACAAAAAGTTTTTGTCCCAAAATTTTGGGGTATGCTATGGGTCCTCAATAGATTAGTTAGGGTCATCCACATGTATTATTTTCCTCAATTTTATTCTATTTAAGTCATAGTCTATGTTACTTAATTGTTTTTTGATAGGTAATAAAAGTTTCATTGATAAGAAAAGCACAATGTGTTTACAATAGTAAAGCCACTGCACTTGAAGTGAATACAAACAAATCAAAAGGAATGTTACTTCCTTAATTGAAGTGTCCTTTTTAAAATTTTTTTGATTAGTCCTCTTTTTATCACTTCTATTAATATTATCTTTGGTCTTCCTCTACCTTCTTTGGTTCCCTCCATTTGGATTAACTCACTCTTTCTTACCAATGCATTAATCACTCTTCTCTTAACATGACCAAACCATCTCAAGCGACTCTCCCTCATTTTTTCATCAATTGGGACTACCCCTATTGATGACTACCTCTACAATATCAAAAATAATGTATGACTAACTTTTATTTTTCCTAATCAGTAAAAAATGTCATTCTAATGAATGACTAATGTTAACATCAAGAAAGGTTTCTTGACCATAAAAACATTCATAATCAAATCCTAGTTTAATATCTTGTACAACTGCATGATTTGACCAACAAGTAACATTTGAATAAGGAAAAGAAATGATGTGGTTCGGTTGTTGGAGGAATTGTACGGCATAAAATTTAGGCCAGGAGAGGAAGACACTATGGTTTGGATTCCTTCGCCTAGACTGGGTTTCCAAGTGAAGAGCTACTACAACACTCTTAGAGGAGGTGGAGTGGATTTCCCTTAAAAGAGTGTCCCTTCTAGAGTAGCCTTCTTCTCTTGGTGCGCAGCATTAGGGAGGATTTTGACTGCTGAAACCTACAGAGGAAGGGGTCATTTATTGCTGAGTGGTGCTACATGTGTAAACATAGTGGGAAGGATAATAACCACTTGTTTCTTCATTGTGTCCTGGCTAGATTATTGGCGTTATTGTGTGATGCCTTCTTCGGTGATGGAGTTGTCAGAGTGTTGGCAGGCTGTTCCTTTATGCCTTTTATGGTGTATTTGGAGAGAATGTAATGCTTACTGCTTTGAGGGTCAATGGGAGGAGAGGGGTGGGTGGTTATTTGAACCTGGATGTCAATATATGAGTAGAATTCACCACTTGTTTCTTTTTCCGTGCAAGGATTATTAGACTTCATGGAATCCTTGCACATTACTTAGCTGTTTTTCTGTATTTTCTTTCCCTTTGCTTTTCTATCACTTTCTTCTGTACACAACTAGTGTATTGGGATTGTTTTCTTCTTTTAATAAAGTTATTTATTGATAAAAAAATTAAAAAAAAAAAAAATTTTGAATAAAGCACTCTCCTATGAACAAAACACTTGCCTATAATCTCAATAACACTTATCATCCAAAAATAAATCCTTTTTTTTTTTTGATAAGTAATAAGATATATTGATATCAAAAGGGAAACACCCTAGTACACAGGGAGTGAACAAGGAGCCAACAAATCAAAAACAAAAATTGCAAGAATCTAGGAAAACAAAAAGAGAAGGGAAAGATTTGTTTTGCAAAGCAAACAACCAATCCAACAAAGTTCTAAAAAAGAAAAGCTTGAGGTCCGGAATAGATCTCTTAGTATCTTCAAAACAACGACTATTCCTCTCCCTCCAAAGACACTACATTAAGCCATGAGGAACGATGGACCAAATATAACCATTTCGATGACGACCAAAGCTGCCTTGCCAACACCCTAACAGCCCCAAAACAGTATGAGGCATAACCCAAGATACTCCAAATAAACCCAAAACCATATACCAAAGATCCATAGCAACGGGACAATGAAGGAAGAGATGGTCAACCGATTCACCATTACTCTTACACATGAAGCGCCAATCCAAAATCCACACCTTCCTTTTTCGCAAATTATCAATCGTCAAGCATTTCCCTAAGGCAGCAGACCATACAAAGAAAGCTACTCTAAAGGGAATCTTCTGCTTCCAAATACTTCTCCAAGAGAAACCGAAGATAGTAGGATCAGCTAGAATTCTATAATAATCTTTCACCAAGAACCCCTTAGATTTGTTAAGAATCCAACACATCTTATCCTCACCAAACCCCCTTATAGAAGAACCATAAATGGTTTTCATGAAGCTTGATAAAGCCTCTAATTCTCGAACATGCACACCCCTAAAGAAACTCACATCCCAAAAAAGGACACCATTGGGGGATTTCATGAGTTCAGCCACACTAGCCTCCTTATTCCTGCAAAATCTGAATAGGTCAGGGTAGCTAACAGCAAGAGGAGTCTCTCCACACCAATGGTCTTGCCAAAACTTCACCCTAGACCCATCACCAAAATCATACAAAATATGGCGAGAGAAAGAAGGCCAACCCTGACTGATACTCTTCCATAACCCAACTCCAAAAGGACCCTTAATAGGTTTGGTACACCATCCCCCCCCTAGACATCCATATTTCAACTCTATTACTTGCCTCCAAAGGGCATCCTTCTCAAAGCCAAATCTCCATAACCACTTCCCAAGAAGAGCTATATTGAAAAGTCTTATCTTCCTTATGCCCAAACCACCTGAAGAAATAGGAGTGCATACAGTAGCCCATTTAACCAAATGCAAAAATAAATCCTACACCATAACCTTGCATAACAGGATGGCTACCAATGCCTATAATCCCAATAACACGTAACATTCAAATCCGACACTCTCCTACAAATAAAACATTTTCCTATAATCTCAATTACATAAAATCAATAAGCAAATCCTATCTTTTTCTTTTTTTTTGACAAGTAATTTTTTTTTTTTTTTTTAAGATTAGATTATTTCATGCTCATGATGATGGGCGCATTGTAACATAAAAGAATTACAAAAGAATTATGCACAAAAAATTGAGTGATTCTATGAAATCTAGAAGGGAATTGCTATTCCTAAGACCTCATTCTTGAGACCAGTGAAATAGAATTCGAATCAATAATGGTTGCAACTGAGCCTTTGATCTTTCTTTATCTTCAAAAAGACGATCATTTTGCTCTTTCCACAATAGCCACATCAAACATAGTCAAACAAAAGTTCCAAAACTCTGAAGAGTGCTTCCCGAACCAATTTTGAAACCCAAACGAGAGACCCGCCACCCACTGAATTCCAAAAGCTCCAAATACTAGACACCATATAACATATGCTATACCTTTATCACAATCGTTCAAAAAATGATTTACAGTCTCTCCACTACACCAGTCTATGCAACACCATCCAACTAAAGAATGAGACCCTCTTCTACTATATTAGCATATTGTGCAACAAAATGCCAATAATCCCAACAACGCATAACATTCAAATAAATCACTCTCCCATACCACACTAGTATCTTCTGCATGATACGACACAACCACAACAACAACAACAAACCTTAATCCCAAGTTTTTAGGTTCAACTATGGATCCTAAACAGATTAGTAAGCATTGCCCACATGTATTCTTTTCCTACATTCTATTCTTAATAAGTCCTTTTTTATTACTTCTACTAATGTTATTTTGGTTCTTCCTCTACCCTTTTTTTAATTCCCTCAACTCGAATTAATGCCTAAAATAACACACAACATTCTAGTACAAAATTATAAGATTGCAAGATATAAATTTGTTCCACAATCATACTAAGCAGTAAAAAAACACACGAATTATATTTTTTGAATAAAGACATTACATGAATTATGAGACACAGCAATAATGTGGGAAAAATAATACCATACCAGGTTGAAAGTATTTGATGCAAGCAGTCATGTTCGGTTCAGCCTCGCATGGCCTATCCAACGCACTACATTTCTCTTGCGAATCCTTCTTCTCCTCATGACCCGTTTCAACATTTGGGTCGGAGGGAGGACCCGTATCGCTATCTTTCTTACCCGAACCCTTATTCGGATCCATCACCGGCGCTGGCACCGCGGGTGGCGGAGGCTCCGACTTCTTGTTATGGGATCCAACAGCAGCTGGATTCGGATTCACTTTACCGTCCACAGGAACCGGACTCGGCGACGGCGAAACCTATATTTCAAAAAAAAAACAACAAAAACACTTTTTCTTCAACTATTCTCTGATTTCTAAACCAAAAAAAAAAAAACAAAAATCAAAGAGAGAGAGAGAGAGAGAGATTACAGGAACGGAATTGTTAGGAGCAGAACCGATTAGCTTTCGAAACTTGAAGAGCAAGGAAGCATCGGAAACATCGGCAGCAATCAGAAACAACAACAATAAAAACGTTGCCAGTAACGGATTTTTACCCATCACTGATTCACAAACTGTCCTTGTTTGGAAACAAAGGACACAGAATTATTCTAGGGTTTTGTTTCCACGAGAATCATAATAGAAAAAAGAAAAGGGCGAAAGGAAATGAATTTTTGTTGTTGGTGGATTTTGAAAATTGATAAGATATAATAATACACACGAATCTAAAAAGCTTAGAAAACAAGCAATAGAGTAAACGAGAATTTGACAATAAAAGTGAAAAAATCAAAAGGGTTTGGGAGATTTGGAATTTTGGTGTTTAAGAGAGTTGAGAATTTTTGCAGAGAGAGATTTGGATTGTCAAAGTCTTTGCTTCAGCCAGAGACAGAGAGAGAGTCGGAGTCTCCCGAGTCTTTTATTTTTGTTTTTTTGTTTTTTGGTGTGTATTGTGTGTCGTGTCGGAGAAAACACGTTTATGGGTGAACATGGGCCGGGCTGATGTTTGATATTGGGTTGTTATTTTTGGTGGCAATTGATTTGATTTGAGCGGGAGGACCTGGAAATTGGGCATTATTTTGAAGGCATTTTTGGCTGGTTACTTTACAAAAATGAGGCCCACTATGGGTCCATGCAGTGACCTCTTGCCATCTTTTGAGTACTTTCAACTTAGGGACGAGTCAGGAGTTCGAGTTAGGGGAGTTTAATGATTTGTGAACAGTTGTTGTTTGGATTGATTTGTAAGAAGACAAAGATTTTGGAGGGAATAAGGGGGTTAAGTTTTATTTTCCTTGAATCCGATCTGAATTAAGCTCTAACATATTTAGAAAAATAATAATAATAAGCTTTTTCTGCAAGTCAAGACGGGTTAGAGCTTTTAAGGGCCTAATGTAAGTCAATTCTCACTTTAAGTCTATCTCAATATTTAGAGTAAGGAAAAATAAGTAGTATTGTTTATTTGAACTCTATAAATGGAAATAATATATACGGAAGGATTTGAACCCTATAGAGTTTACTTGTTATATATCATTAGGTCAAAGTGCCAATGGGTTTATGTTTTGATGAATGCAAGATTCGAACTTAAGTCAAATATGTAGGTATGATTTAATATAAGTCTCTTGTTCAATGATAGAATTTTCACTAGTTAAACTAATTGGAACTCTCATGTTAATGGTATCTTGTGCGAGAGATATATGTATTACATCACTTTTATATGTATGTGAATTCCCCACATGTGTGAGTTTTATATAGATGTGAAAAAGGATATTACATATACATTTTATATATATATATATATATTTTATCCTTTATAAGGTGTGACATAATTTTATTTATGGTTTGGTAAAACATGATACAATTATTATTTATGGCTGAATTAAAAACAATATAGTATGGCACATAAAAATTTGTTTGCATGTATGTGTGTGTTTGAGAAGGGAAAACTACTTAGGATTTTCTACATTCAATTTAGAGAAGCAAGCTTATAGTAGCACATGGAACAAGCATGGAATAGAATATCCAAACAAAAGTTTATAGGACTATTTCTTTTGCAACTTTTGTCCAAAATAAGCCTCCTAAAAGATCTCAAGAGCAACAACACAAAGGATTATAACATAATTTTTTTCGTGCAATAGAGAATAAAGTGCAATAGCTTCTAGCCTTTAGCAGTTCTTTCTTGTCTTCGGCTGTGAAATTCATGTGGAGCATTAGGTAGATCATATTAAAATTTGCTACTTCTGATGTTCAATTTGATATTCCGAAGAATAACATGAATTGGTTCTTTTTTTTTTTAGTGGGGATTGCTTCTTATTATTATTATTACTCTGCAAATACAAAATGAACCCAACATATCCATAAACCATATTAACTCACTAGTAAAGGTTGAGAAAGATATTCCCTTCCCGCTGGCACTTTGCCATGATATAGCTTCTTTTTTTTTCTTTTTTTTTTGAGGAGTGTTCAAAAGTTTATGTAACTGTCAGTTTAGTTTTTGAACTTCTAATTTAAACTATTTAATCCCTTGGATTTTAAGTTTGAGACAAGTATTTTTCCGTTTTTTAATTAATTTGGTCATGTGATGTACACAAAGTAATAATGACATTTTGAATTTTTTTTTATGATGCCATAGAAACATGTTATGAGATTAAATCCGTTAATTTTCAATAACAATACTAACGGAGCATTTAATTTATTGCAAGCTTTCAATAAATCAAACGTTTAAATAAAACAAATTCACAGTCATACAAAGAACAAAAAATGACACTTGCAAAAAGCCCATAGTTTTAACAAAAATGATTCGAGTGTAACGATGTGCTAGTAATTGAATATAGTGAGTGCAATTCAGCCAAAAAAAAAAAAAAAAAGGGAAAAAAAGAAGAATGTAGTGAGTGCTAGATTACCAAGAACGATTGGCTATTTCCCGAGAACAAATGAACAATGGTCCATCACTCCATCTCGTGAAACCTGTTTCCTTATTTATTAGTAGTGCAGAGTACAAAGTACTACCAATTCGTTTGGGGCAATTGGGTATTGGTTTTGACAGTCTTTTCAGCTTCCATGCAGGTTGGGCTGACCTCACTGACCCTACGATACTTTGCTTGAAGCCTTGATTGAATTGAGGACTCACTTTATGTCATTGCTTAATTATCAGCTTGGTTTTTCTAAACTCTTACTCCCTCCGTCCCATTTTTTTTGTCCTGTTTGAAAAGTTAAACTTTTTAAGGGAACATCATTAATTGTCTTGTCTGCCTTTCAAAAATGTATAAATTTTCAAAACTACCCTTAAAAAAATTTATCAAAAAATTGAATTAGTAAATTAATAGGGGTATAATAGGAACATTAGTAAATTAATGACTTTTATTTTTAGAAACAGGACAATATTTTGGGACATCTCAAAATGGAATAGAGGACAAAAAAAGTGGGACGGAGGGAGTACTTAAAACATCTTTTCCAACCCATAACTAAAAAACACTAACAGTGCAACCCTTTTTAGGCTTTAGCTTCCAAATCATATATTCTCATGTATAAAGCAATGAAAAAAAACACATTGCCTGAGCAAGTGGGTGCAATGGATGAAATAGAAGTAGTTCTTAGGAGGTTTGGAGATGAGCAAAGCACATTGTTGGACAGGTTTGAGAGGCTGTCCTTTGAGGTGCAACTCAATCGAGCCATTCTGGGCCGAAGCTTTTCATCACCAAGTGGAGGTCGATTTGGAGCACCATTTGTTGGATCAACTGGTCTAGCTCCAGCTTCAGCTCCACCACCTTTGGAAACACAAGTGAAACGAGGGCGTCGTGGTTCGGGCTTTCAAAAGGCCTTGAAGAAGTAGGCACCATTGACTGGGGTCAACAGCTTGTCATAAGAAGGGAGAATAAAAATAGAGTTCCCTTCTCCAGGAGGAGTCACAGGAAGCACACATTCACCAGTTCCAGTACGCAATATGATTTTGTAGCTTTTGTCATAAGTTAGCGAGACATTTATCTGAAAAACAAGCACAACAAACAAGGCAACTCTGTTTACAAAAGTCCAGTGTAGTTTTAAATAGATTGAATTAATTAGAAACAATTAGCATATGGAGGGATGATCTAGGTCCGACAACAAGACTAAATTGAGGTTTTTAATATTATTTAACTCAGCTGGCCAAACAAGCAGGATCCATACTTACAGATCTCAGCTAAAAAGTGCCAGAAAAGAACTATTTATCTATTAATCCTAATTTTTCCACCTCCGTCCTGCATATCTTAGCAATAAGTTAAGGTAAAAGAATCAAAAGATATGCAGTATTTCTGGTAATCACGCTTTTCCAGAGTCATTATTACTCAAATAAGTATGTCATGAAGCAAATCTTTAATTCAAATTGTTCAAGAAAAAGAAAGAGAAGAAGATATTCCTGATGGCTACAGCTTACACCCCAACATAACCTTTCAATTGAAATCTCATTCACAAATATACAAGTGTCATTACATTAGCAAGATCATAGAAAATAACAGCGTAAATAAGAGAAATAAGAGCCATACCTTTTTACTTTGATTTTTGGGTATTTCCACACTTGGGATTTTGGGTTTTTGCAGCTCCTTAATAGCACTTTCCACGGTAAAATCCACTTTCAAAATGTTCCCTCCTTCATTTTGGACTAGAACAACCAGTTCTTTGGACCCTGCTATGTGATGGAGAAATTAAATGAAGAACTTTTCATCTCTTCAAGAATATAAGGGATAGAAATGTATCAATAAAATCAAGCTCTAAATCCAGCGTCGATAAACAGCATATAAAACTAAGCAGTAAACTCTTTTCGCCTTTCTTAGATAAGTACAACCTTGTTTTTTCTTAGCTTAACCTTTAATGCTTTTGAGCTATAACTGAATAAATACTTTTTTTTAATGGTAAGTTACATGGCATCCCATGGACTTGAACTCAAGACCTTATCCTTCACCTTGCTCTTACAAGGGAAGGAGATGCCATTTAAGTTAGAGCTCATTGACACTGTAACTGAATAAATATATAAAAAGAAACAGTAGATGAAGTTACTTTTAAAACTTGCTTAGCCTTTTTTTTTTTCATTTCCCTCCTAAGATTTATTTGTTGTTAGGTGCAAGCCATGCAAGTAAATGACCATTTTTTTTATAAAAAAAAATTATAAAATTTATTAAAACAAGAAAGTCTCAGTACACGAGATATACTGAGAGAACAAAATTCACAGAGAAGATGCAAGTCAATAAATTTGAAAAAATGTCTCTCTTACAAAAGATAATGTATATTATGTCCTATGTAAAACTGCAGGGAATATATGTATCAGATTTTTCTTTTTGAAAATCTATCAGATTATATGGCTTTATAGAAGATATGTAATAATGACACTTTTTTTTTTGAAAGAATAAATTACACATCTTAAGCACTCCAAATGAACCCATCAATTAAATAAGTAAATAAATATGGGGAAAAAAACTTCAAATGAGCCATCAACACTGTCATCAATTAAACCTATAGATATGCAGACTTTTAAAATAACTTCATGTATGACCACTCATTCTTGTGCATGTTAAAAACAGACAGGAAGAGCACTAAGGCACTGTTTGGTTTGGGTGATTTTTAAAGGGATGGAAAAGGGGAAAAGGAAAATAGGAGAGAAAAGCCCACCAAAATCCTATCTCTCCAATTTGGAGAGATCTGAGGTGCGAAAATAAGGGAGGCGAGGGGTTTTTGAGAAAACATCGAAACTAACCCTCTCACCTACTGTGCACTAACGCTGCTGTTTTTTTTTTTTTTTTTTTTTTGGCCAACAAAAATCCTATATCTCCAATTTGGAGAGAATTGAGGAGTGAAAATAGGGGAGAGGGGTTTTTGAGAAACATCAAAACTAACCCTCCCACCTAGTGTGCATAAATGCTGCCGCTTTTTATTTATTTATTATTTTGGGTTGAATCAAGCAGTGGTTTTTATTTTTTATTTTTGTCTGTCAATGTGTTTTTTAAATCAAACAAGCAGTGGTTTTTTTAAATCTGTCAACATGTTTTTCATTTCAGTTCTCTAACTTTCAGTTTTGTTATTTCAGTCCTCTAACTTTCAATTGCTGTCAATTCGATACTTTGTTAGACCTCAGTTATCTGCTGCTGTTAATTGAGCTAAAACGACGTCGTTTTGGCTCTTTTTCTTTTTTATAATAAATTTTAGAATTAAAAGAAAATAAAAAAACTGTTATTTAAAATATAAAAAAACATTTAGGGGTTTGAGACGTTTCGGCATACGGTCACATGACGAGCCAGCAGTGCTTCCACAGGGTCTTCAAGGCGTACACCAAGCTCTGGAAGTACCAGCAGGATCACCGGTCAGAGCTTGTCGATTCCGGTCTCCACCATTGGGAAATCGGCAAGATCACCAGCCGGATCGGCTAGCTCTACTTCGGCCAGTATATGCGGACCAGCGAGGCCAGGTTTCTCATCGAGGCTTACGTGTCATATTTCCTTGGTTTTGATTTCATTGGGAACCCAAATTGCATAAAACTAGTTATCATCAAAGTCCAAGTAACCGCATTCTTCTCAGGCATTTTCTCAAACACCTTATATGCTAAATCCACATCACCACCACCCTTCACAAACATATCAATCAACGCACATCCAACACACACATCAGACTCAAAATATCCACTTTTTGTAACAAACCCAAAAATCATTTTCCCAATGGGAACATTTTCCACATTCGAACACGCCCAAATCACTGCGGAAAAGCAATACTCATTTGGGCAGAGCCCATTTGAAGAAACGTGACAATGGCTTAGTTCCCATATCATTATTTGCAAAATAAGAAACCATAGCAGTCCAAGAAACCAAGTCTCTCAAATCCCCCATATCATCAAAAATGGATTTTGCTTTAGCCCAATCCCCACTTTTTGAGTACAAGCTGATGAGAGAATTGAGAATGAGAGAGTTGAGGTGGGGTTGGGAGTGAGTCAAGTCATGCATGTGAAGACACCTCCCCTTATTTCCCCTAAATGTTTTTTTTTTTTTTTTTATAACAGTTTTTTTATTTTCTTTTAATTCCGAAATTTATTATTAAAAAAAAAGGAGCCAAAACAACGTCGTTTTGACTCAATTAATGGCAGCAGATAACTGAGGTCTAACGGAGTACCGAATTAACAACAATTGAAAGTTAGAGAACTGAAATGACAAAACTGAAAATTAGAGGACTGAAATGAAAAAAGCTGAAAGTTAAAAGGTCAATTTTGGATTTTTGCCTAAATTAAATGGTGGCTTTCACCTTGAATACAAAAAAAAAAAAAAATATATATATATATATATATATATATAATATAATGGAAAAAATTATTTCTTACAAAAAAATTATTTCTTATATTATGTGATAGGGGCATGGGAGTAAATTTATACAAACGGCATTTTCTATCATCCAACTTTTCTTCTAAACCAAACAAACGAATTTTCCATTTCTCCACTTTTTCATGCTCCCAATCAAATACCATGAGAGAAAACTAAAATATCTTCTATTCTCTCACTTTTCTATCCTCTCCCCATTTTCTATCCTCTTACCATCCCCCAACCAAACGGATCCTAAAGCAAAAGTTCAGTATGAGAGGATGGTTTATGAAGTTTTGAAAGGTTGAAGAATAAAAACAGGGTTTCTCATAGGCTCAATTTTACAGCATTTTAGCTGCAATAACTCATGACCTCAAAGATGAAGGCTGAAGGGATTGAAAAATATAGCAAACGGTTTCATGGGCAGCTAACAAAAGTAGAGTTAAAGGTTTTGATTCATTGACTGCTAAAAGGTTTGAAAAGATATGTGTGCTATGGTTTATGGGTATTCCACATATATAAAAATTAAAATAGCTACTTATGATACAAACACACACAAAAGAAAAAATAGGAGTAAACTCTTCACAACCACTGTATCCTATGAATGATTCAAAAATCAGGCCAAAATCAAAATTAAACACTGTTTAAAAATATATTCGGCAGTTAAACTTGCTTTTCATGAGCCTTTTGTAGTCTACATCAGCTTGTGTGTTTATTTAAAAGAACCATATAAACAAATACAAAAGAAGCACAACTATATAATTGGCTTTCGCCTCATGTGGTTCAGATTAGGACATTGCTCAGTTGAGTTGTACAATTTAAGGCAATTTCTCTTTCAGTTTGTGATATACTTCTTTAGAAGTGGAAGTATATTAGAAGAAGGTGGGATGGTTTTGCACGGTTCATCCAATATGATGTTGGTGATGGTACTAGAGTAGAGTCCAATTTTGCATGACTTGTTGCAGGGTGAGGCTACTCATAAGGAAAGATATCCCGATTTATTTCTCATAGTGTGGAGTGGTGAAGCCATGGTGGCCGATTATGTAGAGTTCTGAAATAACTGTTTTTTTTTTCGAATCCATTGTTCATCTGTGCTGCACATGATTGACAAGTGGAATCTATTGCCCAGTTATTGGAGCATTTGTATGAGATAAACATTCAGCATGGGGAGGAAGACAAAGTGACATTGATCCCTTTGCAGATGTCAGAACCAAGGCTATCAACAAAAGAGTTATTATTACAACGTGTTTTTCGCGCCCGGGGCGGGGGGGGGGGGGTGTGGTGGGGTGCATGTGTCACCAAAGGTGGCTTTCTTTTTGTGACGTGCAGCGCTAGGACAAATTCTTTTTTTTTTTTTTTTTAATAGTTAACGAAACAATTTTATTAAATAGAAAAAAGTAGCCAACCTAAGTACATTGGGGATGTTCTATGGGGGCAAAAAACAAGAACCAAAATTACAATGATCAAGTAAAGCAGGAAGGGAAAAACAAGAAAAACGCGACAAAACCACACTCCAAAAAAGGAAAAAAAAGGAGAGTATGCAAGAAAAAAGACTTGATCTCTAGCAAAGACCTCTCACATCCCTCAAAGCATCTAGCATTCATTTCCCTCCAAATACACTACATCAAGCAATGCGGCACCAATCTCCAAAAATCTATATTGCGATGTTGCTTGAATTTACCTTGCCAACACTCAAACAACTCAAACACCTTTAATGACATAACCCAAAGAATTCCAAACAAACAAAACACCAAGGACCACAACTCAAAAGCTATGGGGCAATGAAGCAAAAGATGATCCACCGACTACCCACACCTCTTACACATATAACACCAATCAATGACAATAATACTCCTTTTGCAAAGGTTATCAGTAGTAAGAATCTTACCTAGAGCGGCTGACCATGAAAAGAAAGCCACCCTTGGAGCGGTGAACGAAGAAATTGAAAGTTCCAATGAACCTCCCACTAGTCCAACACATAACCTCTGCCACAGAAGAATCCCTTGCCCTACTAAGGCAGTAAAGATCTGGAAAAGCCTCTTTAAGGGTACAATCCCTTGCCCTACTACGGTATGATGTAGGTGATTCTAAGCATGATATAATTATGTTGGAGTGATGTTTTGTGAGTAAAATTCATGGAGAGAGTGTGAATCATTAATTTCTAACATGTTGTGGCTAGGGAGTTGTGGTCTATGATCTTTTGCTCATTTGGTGTATCCTAGGTCATGCCTCACTCTATGCCGGAGTTGTTGTCTTCTTGGATGGGGAGGTTTGGTGGAAGAAGTAATGGGGGACTTGAGAATTCATCCCCTTGTGTCTCATGTGGTGTCTACGGAGAAAAAGGAATGCTTGTTGATTTGAACAGCAGGAGTTGAACTTGGCAAAGTTGGAATATTTAATGTTCAAGTTTTTATACGAATGGACTTCATTGTCTCTCATGTCCTCTATAGCAAGGTTCCTGGAGTATCTGGATTCTATGAGTCTTCACTAAATCCTCTATAGTACTTTTTGTTTCTTTTTTAATTTTTTTGTTTGCAACTCTACGCTATGTACACTTTTTTTTTTGTGCTAGCTCTGCACTAGCTTTGTTTTCTAATTTTATTAATGAAATATATACTTATAGATATTTAAAAATATATATATGTGTGTGTGTGTATAATATTTAGGTTTTGGCTTAAAATCTTCTGGTTTTAGTTTGTACAACTTTTAGAGTCTCACCTTTTCGAGGTACAGTTGTGCTTTTACAGAATTTTTAAAAACAAAATAAGGCAATAAAAATATGGAACCTCCAACTCCCCCCCCCCCCCCCCCCCCAAAAAAAAAAAAACAAATGTGGGTGAGTCTGGGTTGAGTCCATGTGGGCGCTAGTCTCCCCTTTAAAACAACAAAAAGTTTTTGTCCCAAAATTTTGGGGTATGCTATGGGTCCTCAATAGATTAGTTAGGGTCAGCCACATGTATTATTTTCCTCAATTTTATTCTATTTAAGTCATAGTCTATGTTACTTAATTGTTTTTTGATAGGTAATAAAAGTTTCATTGATAAGAAAAGCACAATGTGTTTACAATAGTAAAGCCACTGCACTTGAAGTGAATACAAACAAATCAAAAGGAATGTTACTTCCTTAATTGAAGTGTCCTTTTTTAAATTTTTTTGATTAGTCCTCTTTTTATCACTTCTATTAATATTATCTTTGGTCTTCCTCTACCTTCTTTGGTTCCCTCCATTTGGATCAACTCACTCTTTCTTACCAATGCATTAATCACTCTTCTCTTAACATGACCAAACCATCTCAAGCGACTCTCCCTCATTTTTTCATCAATTGGGACTACCCCTATTGATGACTACCTCTACAATATCAAAAATAATGTATGACTAACTTTTATTTTTCCTAATCAGTAAAAAATGTCATTCTAATGAATGACTAATGTTAACATCAAGAAAGGTTTCTTGACCATAAAAACATTCATAATCAAATCCTAGTTTAATATCTTGTACAACTGCATGATTTGACCAACAAGTAACATTTGAATAAGGCCAAGAAATGATGTGGTTCGGTTGTTGGAGGAATTGTACGGCATAAAATTTAGGCCAGGAGAGGAAGACACTATGGTGTGGATTCCTTCGCCTAGACTGGGTTTCCAAGTGAAGAGCTACTACAACACTCTTAGAGGAGGTGGAGTGGATTTCCCTTAAAAGAGTGTCCCTTCTAGAGTAGCCTTCTTCTCTTGGTGCGCAGCATTAGGGAGGATTTTGACTGCTGAAACCTACAGAGGAAGGGGTCATTTATTGCTGAGTGGTGCTACATGTGTAAACATAGTGGGAAGGATAATAACCACTTGTTTCTTCATTGTGTCCTGGCTAGATTATTGGCGTTATTGTGTGGTGCCTTCTTCGGTGATGGAGTTGTCAGAGTGTTGGCAGGCTGTTCCTTTATGCCTTTTATGGTGTATTTGGAGAGAATGTAATGCTTACTGCTTTGAGGGTCAATGGGAGGAGAGGGGTGGGTTGGGGGGGGGGGGGGGGGGGGTGGTTATTTGAACCTGGATGTCAATATATGAGTAGAATTCACCACTTGTTTCTTTTTCCGTGCAAGGATTATTAGACTTCATGGAATCCTTGCACATTACTTAGCTGTTTTTCTGTATTTTCTTTCCCTTTGCTTTTCTATCACTTTCTTCTGCACACAACTAGTGTATTGGGATTGTTTTCTTCTTTTAATAAAGTTATTTATTGATAAAAAAATTTTAAAAAAAAAAATTTTGAATAAAGCACTCTCCTATGAACAAAACACTTGCCTATAATCTCAATAACACTTATCATCCAAAAATAAATCCTTTTTTTTTTTTGATAAGTAATAAGATATATTGATATCAAAAGGGAAACACCCTAGTACACAGGGAGTGAACAAGGAGCCAACAAATCAAAAACAAAAATTGCAAGAATCTAGGAAAACAAAAAGAGAAGGGAAAGATTTGTTTTGCAAAGCAAACAACCAATCCAACAAAGTTTTAAAAAAGAAAAGCTTGAGGTCCGGAATAGATCTCTTAGTATCTTCAAAACAATGACTATTCCTCTCCCTCCAAAGACACCACATTAAGCCATGAGGAACGATGGACCAAATATAACCATTTCGATGACAACCAAAGCTGCCTTGCCAACACCCTAACAGCCCCAAAACAGTATGAGGCATAACCCAAGATACTCCAAATAAACCCAAAACCATATACCAAAGATCCATAGCAACGGGACAATGAAGGAAGAGATGGTCAACCGATTCACCATTACTCTTGCACATGAAGCACCAATCCAAAATCCACACCTTCCTTTTTCGCAAATTATCAATCGTCAAGCATTTCCCTAAGGCAACAGACCATACAAAGAAAGCTACTCTAGAGGGAATCTTCTGCTTCCAAATACTTCTCCAAGAGAAACCGAAGATAGTAGGACCAGCTAGAATTCTATAATAATCTTTCACCAAGAACCCCTTAGATTTGTTAAGAATCCAACACATCTTATCCTCACCAAACCCCCTTATAGAAGAACCATAAATGGTTTTCATGAAGCTTGATAAAGCCTCTAATTCTCGAACATGCACACCCCTAAAGAAACTCACATCCCAAAAAAGGACACCATTGGGGGATTTCATGAGTTCAGCCACACTAGTCTCCTTATTCCTGCAAAATCTAAATAGGTCAGGGTAGCTAACAGCAAGAGGAGTCTCTCCACACCAATGGTCTTGCCAAAACTTCACCCTAGACCCATCACCAAAATCATACAGAATATGGCGAGAGAAAGAAGGCCAACCCTGGCTGATACTCTTCCATAACCCAACTCCAAAAGGACCCTTAATAGGTCTGGTACACCATCCCCCCCTAGACATCCATATTTCAACTCTATTACTTGCCTCCAAAGGGCATCCTTCTCAAAGCCAAATCTCCATAACCACTTCCCAAGAAGAGCTATATTGAAAAGTCTTATCTTCCTTATGCCTAAACCACCTGAAGAAATAGGAGTGCATACAGTAGCCCATTTAACCAAATGCAAAAATAAATCCTACACCATAACCTTGCATAACAGGATGGCTACCAATGCCTATAATCCCAATAACACGTAACATTCAAATCCAACACTCTCCTACAAATAAAACATTTTCCTATAATCTCAATTACATAAAATCAATAAGCAAATCCTATCTTTTTCTTTTTTTTTGACAAGTAATTTTTTTTTTTTTTTTAAGATTAGATTATTTCATGCTCATGATGATGGGCGCATTGTAACATAAAAGAATTACAAAAGAATTATGCACAAAAAATTGAGTGATTCTATGAAATCTAGAAGGGAATTGCTATTCCTAAGACCTCATTCTTGAGACCAGTGAAATAGAATTCGAATCAATAATGGTTCCAACTGAGCCTTTGATCTTTCTTTATCTTCAAAAAGACGATCATTTTGCTCTTTCCACAATAGCCACATCAAACATAGTCAAACAAAAGTTCCAAAACTCTGAAGAGTGCTTCCCGAACCAATTTTGAAACCCAAACAAGAGACCCACCACCCACTGAATCCCAAAAGCTCCAAATACTAGACACCATAAAACATATGCTATACCTTTATCACAATCGTTCAAAAAATGATTTACAGTCTCTCCACTACACCAGCCCATGCAACACCATCCAACTAAAGAATGAGACCCTCTTCTACTATATTAGCATATTGTGCAACAAAATGAAACACCCAATGCCAATAATCCCAACAACGCATAACATTCAAATAAATCACTCTCCCATACTACACTAGTTACTAGTATCTTCTGCATGATACGACACAACCACAACAACAACAACAAACCTTAATCCCAAATTTTTAGGTTCAACTATGGATCCTAAACAGATTAGTAAGCATTGCCCACATGTATTCTTTTCCTACATTCTATTCTTAATAAGTCCTTTTTTATTACTTCTACTAATGTTATTTTGGTTCTTCCTCTACCCTTTTTTTAATTCCCTCAACTCGAATTAATGCCTAAAATAACACACAACATTCTAGTACAAAATTATAAGATTGCAAGATATAAATTTGTTCCACAATCATACTAAGCAGTAAAAAAACACACGAATTATATTTTTTGAATAAAGACATTACATGAATTATGAGACACAGCAATAATGTGGGAAAAATAATACCATACCAGGTTGAAAGTATTTGATGCAAGCAGTCATGTTCGGTTCAGCCTCGCATGGCCTATCCAACGCACTACATTTCTCTTGCGAATCCTTCTTCTCCTCATGACCCGTTTCAACATTTGGGTCGGAGGGAGGACCCGTATCGCTATCTTTCTTACCCGAACCCTTATTCGGATCCATCACCGGCGCTGGCACCGCGGGTGGCGGAGGCTCCGACTTCTTGTTATGGGATCCAACAGCAGCTGGATTCGGATTCACTTTACCGTCCACAGGAACCGGACTCGGCGACGGCGAAACCTATATTTCAAAAAAAAAACAACAAAAACACTTTTTCTTCAACTATTCTCTGATTTCTAAACCAAAAAAAAAAAAACAAAAATCAAAGAGAGAGAGAGAGAGAGAGATTACAGGAACGGAATTGTTAGGAGCAGAACCGATTAGCTTTCGAAACTTGAAGAGCAAGGAAGCATCGGAAACATCGGCAGCAATCAGAAACAACAACAATAAAAACGTTGCCAGTAACGGATTTTTACCCATCACTGATTCACAAACTGTCCTTGTTTGGAAACAAAGGACACAGAATTATTCTAGGGTTTTGTTTCCACGAGAATCATAATAGAAAAAAGAAAAGGGCGAAAGGAAATGAATTTTTGTTGTTGGTGGATTTTGAAAATTGATAAGATATAATAATACACACGAATCTAAAAAGCTTAGAAAACAAGCAATAGAGTAAACGAGAATTTGACAATAAAAGTGAAAAAATCAAAAGGGTTTGGGAGATTTGGAATTTTGGTGTTTAAGAGAGTTGAGAATTTTTGCAGAGAGAGATTTGGATTGTCAAAGTCTTTGCTTCAGCCAGAGACAGAGAGAGAGTCGGAGTCTCCCGAGTCTTTTATTTTTGTTTTTTTGTTTTTTGGTGTGTATTGTGTGTCGTGTCGGAGAAAACACGTTTATGGGTGAACATGGGCCGGGCTGATGTTTGATATTGGGTTGTTATTTTTGGTGGCAATTGATTTGATTTGAGCGGGAGGACCTGGAAATTGGGCATTATTTTGAAGGCATTTTTGGCTGGTTACTTTACAAAAATGAGGCCCACTATGGGTCCATGCAGTGACCTCTTGCCATCTTTTGAGTACTTTCAACTTAGGGACGAGTCAGGAGTTCGAGTTAGGGGAGTTTAATGATTTGTGAACAGTTGTTGTTTGGATTGATTTGTAAGAAGACAAAGATTTTGGAGGGAATAAGGGGGTTAAGTTTTATTTTCCTTGAATCCGATCTGAATTAAGCTCTAACATATTTAGAAAAATAATAATAATAAGCTTTTTCTGCAAGTCAAGACGGGTTAGAGCTTTTAAGGGCCTAATGTAAGTCAATTCTCACTTTAAGTCTATCTCAATATTTAGAGTAAGGAAAAATAAGTAGTATTGTTTATTTGAACTCTATAAATGGAAATAATATATACGGAAGGATTTGAACCCTATAGAGTTTACTTGTTATATATCATTAGGTCAAAGTGCCAATGGGTTTATGTTTTGATGAATGCAAGATTCGAACTTAAGTCAAATATGTAGGTATGATTTAATATAAGTCTCTTGTTCAATGATAGAATTTTCACTAGTTAAACTAATTGGAACTCTCATGTTAATGGTATCTTGTGCGAGAGATATATGTATTACATCACTTTTATATGTATGTGAATTCCCCACATGTGTGAGTTTTATATAGATGTGAAAAAGGATATTACATATACATTTTATATATATATATATATATTTTATCCTTTATAAGGTGTGACATAATTTTATTTATGGTTTGGTAAAACATGATACAATTATTATTTATGGCTGAATTAAAAACAATATAGTATGGCACATAAAAATTTGTTTGCATGTATGTGTGTGTTTGAGAAGGGAAAACTACTTAGGATTTTCTACATTCAATTTAGAGAAGCAAGCTTATAGTAGCACATGGAACAAGCATGGAATAGAATATCCAAACAAAAGTTTATAGGACTATTTCTTTTGCAACTTTTGTCCAAAATAAGCCTCCTAAAAGATCTCAAGAGCAACAACACAAAGGATTATAACATAATTTTTTTCGTGCAATAGAGAATAAAGTGCAATAGCTTCTAGCCTTTAGCAGTTCTTTCTTGTCTCCGGCTGTGAAATTCATGTGGAGCATTAGGTAGATCATATTAAAATTTGCTACTTCTGATGTTCAATTTGATATTCCGAAGAATAACATGAATTGGTTCTTTTTTTTTTTAGTGGGGATTGCTTCTTATTATTATTATTACTCTGCAAATACAAAATGAACCCAGCATATCCATAAACCATATCAACTCACTAGTAAAGGTTGAGAAAGATATTCCCTTCCCGCTGGCACTTTGCCATGATATAGCTTCTTCTTTATTTTTTCTTTTTTGAGAAGTGTTCAAAAGTTTATGTAACTGTCAATTTAGTTTTTGAACTTCTAATTTAAACTATTTAATCCCTTGGATTTTAAGTTTGAGACAAGTATTTTTCCGTTTTTTAATTAATTTGGTCATGTGATGTACACAAAGTAATAATGACAATTTGAATTTTTTTTTTATGATGCCATAGAAACATGTTATGAGATTAAATCCGTTAATTTTCAATAACAATACTAACGGAGCATTAATTTATTGCAAGCTTTCAATAAATCAAACGTTTAAAAAAAACAAATTCACAGTCATACAAAGAACAAAAAATGACACTTGCAAAAAGCCCATAGTTTTAACAAAAATGATTCGAGTGTAACGATGTGCTAGTAATTGAATATAGTGAGTGCAATTCAGCAAAAATAAAAAGGAAAAAAAGAAGAATGTAGTGAGTGCAAGATTACCAAGAACGATTGGCTATTTCCCGAGAACAAATGAACAATGGTCCATCACTCCATCTCGTGAAACCTGTTTCCTTATTTATTAGTAGTGCAGAGTACAAAGTACTACCAATTCGTTTGGGGCAATTGGGTATTGGTTTTGACAGTCTTTTCAGCTTCCATGCAGGTTGGGCTGACCTCACTGACCCTACGATACTTTGCTTGAAGCCTTGATTGAATTGAGGACTCACTTTATGTCATTTCTTAATTATCAGCTTGGTTTTTCTAAACTCTTACTTAAAACATCTTTTCCAACCCATAACTAAAAAACACTAACAGTGCAACCCTTTTTAGCTTTAGCTTCCAAATCATATATTCTCATGTATAAAGCAATGAAAAAAAACACATTGCCTGAGCAAGTGGGTGCAATGGATGAAATAGAAGTAGTTCTTAGGAAGTTTGGAGATGAGCAAAGCACATTGTTGGACAGGTTTGAGAGGCTGTCCTTTGAGGTGCAACTCAATCGAGCCATTCTGGGCCGAAGCTTTTCATCACCAAGTGGAGGTCGATTTGGAGCACCATTTGTTGGATCAACTGGTCTAGCTCCAGCTTCAGCTCCACCACCTTTGGAAACACAAGTGAAACGAGGGCGTCGTGGTTCGGGCTTTCAAAAGGCCTTGAAGAAGTTGCTCAAGCCCATTTTTGGTAGAAAGGGTAATGGTGGTGCTGGAAAGAAGGAAGTCCCAGTCCCAGTCCCAGATCCAAGAAATCCCATGTCTTGGAAAGCTTTTAGCAGATCAGTACGGGTTTGAATTGAATGCTTGAAGATTTTTAAGGAGCTATGTAATTCTCATTCACATTTTCCTTCTACATATTTTTCTTCTTCTTTTTTGTAAGTAAAGTTTAGAGATGATATAAAAGTATACTCAAATAATATGTAACGATTAAGAAAAGGAATGAAAAGTGATTTTTTTTTGTCTTATATGAGCAATATTTTGAGTTAGAATGATGGGTGGTTTTATATAATATGGAATTGGGTGTGAAGAAATCTAATTTGCAAAAATTTTCAATCATTATGACAGGACATACTGATTACCTGTTATAATTTCATAGTGTCTTCTGAAAGCAAAGTGCCTTTTGGTTTTTACCCTCTTGGCCTTGCTGACATTGACATGATCTATGAACTTGTACAATCTATGGAGTTTGGAATTACTTTTCTATTCTGCTCTAGGTTCCACTTCTGCACTTGTAAATAGATTTACAGAGCCACAAGAATGGTATCTGAAAGTTGGGGGACTTGGGAAAACCCAGATTCTATTTGTCTCCATTATAATCATTGGTTACTAGAGGGTGGGCCTTACACCTTACTCCTTATTGCGATAAAGTGGCATTAGCGGATTTGAGTTTAAAAATTAGTCTCCGTATTGGGTTATGTAATGGTTGACTGGTTAGCTAGCTCGTTTTAAAGAGTAGTGATAGTTGCACACAGTGTGTAAGTGTAAACAATTGAAATAGTAAAATCGAGTTTAATTGTTTGCACCAGCTACGCAATGGTTGGGTAGTTAGTTTTAAATACATTTAGTTATTGTTACACACAGTATGTACGTACACGCTACTTGCAAATAACTAAAATTGTAAATCAACTTCAATTGTTTTCACTCTATGTACTCATTGTGTGGAACAGAAATTACTGCATTTTAAAATCATATTTGAGGCAATTTTGTGTGTGTATGTACTGTATTTATGTTGAAATTCTTATCTGAAGAGGCAAAGGTTAGTCCTTGAAAAAAACAAACAATGCCGCATCTTGCTTTTGACTCAATGCTCCTATTGCAGCAACCCCTTTTCAAAACGTCCATGAAAGTATATGCTTTATACAAATTGAATTTCTAGTTTGCCTATCCACCTCTCTCTGATTTGATGTCTTCTCTTTATCCTTCACCCTCCACACTTCTTCAATCTCCGGTTCAATCCACTTTGCTTAATAGCCCTTTCTTCTTCAGCAACAGCTACAGAAGTCACTATAGGAAAACACAACATGGTAAGCTAGTTGTCCTTACAACACTGTCACTCTCTTCTACCAAGTGGGAATTACTTGGTTCATAAAATTGAGTGTTTACTTATCAAACAAGAAGAAAAGAATACGGGTAGTATTGATAAGAGAATTAGTAGATTTAAGGTACAAGAATTGGTAGATAAAATTTAGAGAGTTACCCTCTAAAGAAAGAACTGAATTTCTCAGTTCTTGTGTCATATAGATGGTGCCACAGTCAAAATATGTATATGTGTGTTTGGGAAGGGGAAACTACTAAGGATTTTCTACATCCAATTTAGAGAAGAAATATATGAGTACCATTCATGATCAACGGCTTGTAATTTGTAACCTTTAGCACTTCTTTCATGGCTCCGGCTGTAACATTCATGTGGAGCATTAGGTAGATATAATACTCCTACAGTCCTACCCCAAAGATCAACATGATTTGGTTATTATTTTTGGGCTACAAAAGGTATATAAATATCCTACTAATGGTTGCACAAAATTTTTACTAAATTTAAATACTTAGCAAATAATTTGATCATTACTGAATATAAATAAGTGATAAAATTTAAATAATTCATTAATATATTTATTAAGTGAAAAGTTCAATAAATCAATTAATTAAAACCATTGCTTAGGTGAAATGTTAAATGAATAGTACCTATTTTCTTTTCAAGGAAGAGTGACACATGGCACTTTATATATTTAAAATTTGTTATTGTTGAATATAAATAAATAACAAAACTTAATTAAGTCATTAAAACATTTCTTAGGTTGAGGATTCCATGAATTAATTAATAATATTTGCTTAGGTGGAATATTAAATGAATAGGGAGTAATTGTTTTCTTTTCAAAGAAGAATGATACATGACACTAATTAAAAGATGAGGTGGAAGATTAAATGAAAAAATCCTCAAAGATTGTGTTCTCACATACTCACACGAATACAAATCATCTTCCCATTTTTTTGTATTCCACTTTATACTCTATCAATCACAACTTATCATGTATTTTTAACAGTTTTGGCTCCCTAAACTTTACCTTAAAACATCAATCCAAGCCATAACATAGCTTCCAAATAATATATTCTCGTGTATAAAGCATAAACATTTAACATTTCCTCAGCAATTGGGAGCAATGGATGAAATAGAAGTAGTTCTTAGGATATTTGGAGATGAACAAAGCACACTGTTGGATGGGTTTGAAAGAAGCTCCTTTGAGGTGCAACTTAACCAAGTTCTGGGCCGAAGCCTTACATCAAGTGCAGGTGGATTTGGACTTGGTGCACCATCGATTGGACCAGCAGGTTCATCTCCACCACCTTTGGTAAAGCAAGTTAAACGAGGGCGTCGTGGTCCGGGCTTACTCAGGGCCCTGAAGATGTTGCTCAAGCCCATTCTTGGCACAAAGGGTAATCGTGATGGAAAGAAGCAAGCCCAGATTAAAATGCTTGAAGATTTTTAAGGGGTTTTTTTTTATATTCCTATAACCTATTCACATTTCCCTTCTACTTCTACTACATATTTTTCTTCTTTTTTGGCAAGTAAAGTTTAAAGATGCTATAAGTATACACAGATAACATGTAACGATTATGAAAAGGAATGAAAAGTGAGTATTGTTGTCTGATTGTGCGCAATATTATGAGTTAGAATGTTAGAACTTAGATGGTTTTTTTTTTTTTTTTTTTGACAGTAGAACTTGGAAGGTTTAATACAATAATGAAATTGGTTTTTTTTTCTCCTTCCTGATAATGTCTTCTGAAAGTTAAGGGCTTTTTAGATTCAACCCTCTTGGCCTAGCTGACATTTACATGATCTAAAATTTTACAAAATATGGCGTTTGGCATTACTTTTCTAATCTATTTAAGGTTCCACTTCTGCACTTGTGAATAGATTTACAATGCCCGGACCCGGAGAATGTGGAAATTAGGAATGTAATCTAAAAGTTGGGACTCGGGAGGTCAAGCTTGATGTGATGGTAAGAATCTTTCACCCAACGCAATAGGTTGCAGCCTCGCAGGTTCAACGGTTTGAGTTTAGGAATTAACTTTTAAAAAAATTTGGAGATAAGATGATTTATCAATTATCTCTCTCAAACCTTACAAAAATGAGAGTTTTGTGAGTTAGACATGAACTCTATATGAAAAAAAGATCTGGGAAACCAAATTATTTATTTGTCTCATGTAATTGTTTGTTCATAAAGGAAGTGATGTTTCGGTCTTTGGGTCTATCATTCCACTCTTAGCCTATGAGATATCTTAGAAATTTTATGGACCGATAGTGTGGTGGATGAAATTTAAGATCTCCAAATTTATAGCACATCATTTAAATCAATTGAACTTACTACTTAAGAATTCTCAAAATGACTTATCTATAAAGCCCATTTTTAAAAGAGACAATTTCTTTTTTACACGTGTGTAAAGTGTGTGCATTAAGGTGTGGGTTGTGCAACAATATCTATCCTTTTTAAAATCACGTTTTTAAGGCAATTGTGTGTGTGTGTGTGTGTGTGTGTGTTGAATTTCTTATCTGAAGAGGCACAGAATCCACAGCTTACTCCTTCCCATTCGCCTCAATGTTCCAATAGCAGCACCGCCCTTTTGTAACTTCACTTTCAAAACGTCCATGAAAGCATACACTTTATATATATCGTAAGTTCGTATTTTACCTACCCACCACTTTCTCTCTCTCTCTCTCTCTCTCTGATTTGATGTCTTCTCCGTATCCTGCACCCTTCACACTTCTTCAATCTCCTGTTCCCGTTCAATCCACTTTGCTCAATACCCCTTTCTTCTTCAGCAACATCTACAGAAGCCACTATAGGAAAACACAACATGGTAAGCTAGTTGTCCTCACAACACTGTCACTCTCTTCCACAAATCCTAACCCACCTGTACATGGGAATTACCTGGTTGATAAAGTTGAGGTTTTACCTATCAAACAAGCAGAAAAGAACCTGGGTATTGATAAGAGAATTAGTAGATTTCACGTACAAGAATTGGCAGATAGAATTGGAGAGTTACCCTCTAAAGAAAGAACTGAATTTCTCAGTTCTTATGTCAAAGATGGTGGCTTTAGTACCATATCTGGAGCCAATGATGTGCTTATGGCTTTGTTTATAGCAGAAGATCCAGACTTTGCCTTGAAACTGTTTTCTGATTTATCATCTTATGAGCTAGAACCAGATTCTTGGACATTTTCCATTGTCCTCAGGTGCCACTGCAAGAAAAATCAGCTGGATGAGGCTAAACAAGTCTTGGACCATATGGTAGAAGAGGGTTTTCACCCAGATGTTGTAACCATCACTATTCTCATAAATGCATTGTGCAAAAGAGGTAGAATGCAGAGAGCTTTTGAGGTTTTTGATCTCATGGGCACAATAGGTTGCAAGCCCACAGTTCAGACATACAATTGCTTGTTAAAGGGGTTGTGTTATGTGGGGAGGGTGGAGGAAGCATTTGAATTGTTGCTAAAAATCAAGAAAGGTTCAATGAAGCCAGACGTTTATACATACACAGCTGTTATGGATGGTTTTTGTAAAGTGGGTAGGTCAGATGAGGCAATGGAATTGCTTGATGAAGCTGTGGAGATGGGATTGACACCAAGTGTGGTCACTTACAATACATTGTTTCAAGGGTATTGTAAGGAGGGAAGGCCTTTGAAGGGTATAGTTGTTTTGAAGCAAATGAAGCAGGGGAATTGCAGGCCTGATTGTATAAGTTATAGCACCTTGTTGCATGGATTGCTAAAATGGGGTAAAATCCGGTCAGCGCTACGAACTTATAAGGAAATGGTGGAGGATGGTATTGAAGTAGACAAAAGGATTATGAATCTTCTTTTAAGAGGGTTATGCAGGAGATCCTGGAAAGAAAAAGACCTGCTAGAAGATGCACATGAAGTATTTGAGAAAATGAGAACTGGGTTTTATGACATAGACCCCAGTACCTACTGCCTAATGATCCAAGCTTTATGCAAGGGAGGGAAGATTGAGAAGTCATTGGACAACCTGCATGATATGATAAGAATGGGGAATTCTCCAGGAGCAATCACCTTTAACAATGTAATTCGAGCACTTTGTGCTGGAGACAGGGTAGATGAGGCTTTGTTAATTCTGGTCCTCATGGATGAAAGAATAATAATCCCCAGCAGAATGTCTTATAACCTCTTAATCGAGGGGTGCAATAAACGGAGATGGCCCTTGGCCGCTTGTAGTATATATGGCACAGCGTTGAAGCGAGGTGTGATTCCCAATAGCAAGCCAAGATAAAGAGAACCAAGTAATTGAGAGTATGACTTCGAATATAACAGAATTGCAAAAAAGAATTTAGTAGCAGTAGTGATTGATGTTGTTGTAGTGATAGTAGAGTGTATAGTTTGACTCATTGCTCGATGTAATTCTCAATTATTGATAAACTGCAAACTGTTTCATTATAATACTCTGCACCAGTGACTGAGCGAGTGAGTGTGTTACGAATTATTCCCATTATTAACTTCGCTATTTAGATGTACTAATCCGTTTGAATGGCTAATAATTTCTCTCTCTCTTCTCATACAAAAAGAAATTACAACCTATAAAAATTCTCAAACGAGTCAACAATTGAGAGTACAATTTAACATTTGCAACCATTTGCTACGCTAAAGCTTGATGTACATTTCTTGCCCCAAATGAAGGCACAAGTCTCTCGGATAATACTTATGCACGGCTCATGTATTGCCCTGTTCTTGAATCCACCAATATTTCATCGCCTATATTTACAAACAATGGAACATTAACCACAGCACCAGTGTCAACAGTTGCTGGCTTTGTTCCACCTGCCACAAGATTTCATTCTCGAAAAGTCAGCTAAAGAATTAAATGAGATATGAAGAAGAAGAAGGTGGAAGAAGGGGGAGGGGGAAGAAAAGATGGTCCCCATGATTGAAACTAATTAAAAAGACAAATGAGCCCCGTCCCATTTGGTATCCAGACATTACCTCATAGCTTTATAGTTACAAACACAACGGACAAATCAGAAAAAGTACACTTTTTATTCAATTTTTGTATTCCATTAATGAAAATGCAGAGAAGGAGATTCCAAATGTCTCATTAGCAAACAATCATTTACTTAAACTTACACATTTGAAACCTACGTAATCATTTAGATGCACATTTTGCATGGTTTATACTTAGTCTTGCAGGATCATTTTGATTATCTACTGTGCCCAACTTGTGAGTACATTTCAATCTGTCCAGGGAAATCTTAACACACAGTAACAAGATGGACCTGCCTGCACAGCCCTTTGTCCCCACATTTCATGAATTGATCAGAATTTAGATCTACTACAGAATAAATTTGGTCCTTGGAAATTGCAAGAGAAAGCAAATGACATTACCTTGAGCAGTGTCACCTTTAAGTCCAGGATCTACATCAACCACTTTCAACTTAACTGTGATGGGCAGGTCAAAATCAATAATCTGCAAGAATACAAACAAGAAGATTATTAAATGATAATATTAACAACAATAATAAACATCTAGTGATGCCATCTGTATATATGCAAGCATATGCATCTAACTTGTGAAAATAAGGGCACTAAAATATGACACCAATGAATAAGAACATTGCTCAGTTATCAACTGATGATGCATAAATGCGGAAATTCACCCTCTTCCTTCCTAAAGTTTAAAGAGCACCCTCTTAAACACAGCTCTAGAAAAGCACACTCTTTTGCAAACAAAACAATAGAAAATAAAGAATGAGAGGGTAATGGATTTAGTAAATACTTTTCCATTCCAAAAAAGAACAGTGCAGTCCATTCCCTCTTTCAGAAATTTTGTCTTATCCCCAACATCAGCAGCATTAAGGCGGATTTCTTCATACGTACTCTGTGAAAATACAACATTAAAAAATAAGAAAATAACTATAGAATAAGTCTTTCAATGCAGTGCCTGTTACCTTAAGACAAACATATAAGCACCAAAAAAGGAACTGATCCCAAGAGTCCTGAAGTAGATGTCTAACTAGTCATCACACACAAAAGAATTTTTTATTCTTATAATCAGCCAAGAGCTTGTAGCTCAATTGATGGACACCTCCTGATGTTTCCATTAGATACATCCAAGGTTCAAATCTCCCCGCCCAAGATATAACTATTGAATTATCAAAATAAAATTCTTATAATCAGTTGTAAAAGAGAAAAATTAATTTTTATGGCAATTTCTTTCTTTCTCAAAAACACTATGCTAACAAACATATCAGAGGATTAGGATACTGAAAAATACCAGATCCATAAAGACAAATTGAGAGCCATCTTTATATGTGAACTGCTTTGTTTCCTTGAATATATCTGCCTCATCAATCTGGACAAACAATTACACATAAGGACAAGAGAGAGAGAGAATGAACTGAAGAGGCACAGTATAACATAGATATATGAGCATTATCATGGGTGCCATATGTTCCAATTGACTTTATAATCACAAACCTCAATGTGTTGGGAGGGATTTTTTTATTTATTTTTTAATTCCTTTGGTTTTAGATATATTTTAAAAGATTTTGTATTTTTGATAGTTATCTATTTTGAAATTTTAAAATAAACATAAAACTTTCTGATATATATTGACTAATTGTCGTAATCCCACTGTGTTGTGTATTGATTTTTCAAGAATTTTCAGGTCATCGTGTCTTCTTGTGTCCATCTCAATTTCTGTGTCCATGTCCATGCTTCTTACTATTTAAGATATTTCAAATTGCATAATATGCAATGAATAATGGTCTTATGGCTGAGCTCCTAAACAGCGACATCCAATAAATAAATAAATAAAAGAAGCAACTACCAAAACTGTGAAATTCAACGAACTAACCATGTGTCATAACAAGAACAAAGTACAAAGGCTCTAGAATACGTTAGAGAATCCACATTTCCCAAATGTCTTATGAGAATTTAAGTTTTCTGGTCTTACTGATGTTTTTTTGGCCATAATATGTGATTGTTTAGAAAAGCACAGACAGAGCTACCCAGAAAAAGGACCTCGATAACCATATCATAGCTTATGTCACCTCCAGCTGAGATGAGGGTTTAACGCTTTCAAACTGGTGGATCCCAAGTTGAAAGCTGAGCTATAAACTGAAGGCAAAGGGAAATTAAACAACAGCTGAGATGTATGGTTTAACCCTTTTACACTGGTGGATCCCAAGTTGAAAGCTGAGCTATACAACTGAAGGCAAAATTACACAACTTAAGACGTAGCAAATAGATTACTTTGTAACAATCCCTAGTTTGAAAGTTTTCCTAAAAATAAAATGATGCACCTTTACAAGGTTTCTGTAAAATAGATGCGAAGTAAATTCACATCTAAAATAAGATTAGCTGAAGAAAATATTACACTTTAAAGTTAACTAAAACTTTAGTGCAAGCCTGCAAGGTACCATAAGTTGAAGCATCTAATCCTTTCCATAGTCTATCTTAAATGACGAAGCAGCAAATGTAAGCAGCAAGTAAAAACTACAACAGAATCCCAATGAAAAATGACACATCTTTCACTTAGCCAAAGTTTAAATAACATACTAAATTAAGTGATTCAATTAAGTTCCAACAACATGACGTACCTATAAATCATTAAGAAATGCCGCAGACATAGTTAAGTTGTTCATATGTTAGCTATTGCAAACTATATTGAACTTACAAGGTACCAGGACACATAACTTAATGATATAACTGTATGAAATATGGAATACATTACCGTAACTCCAGCTCTAAAAGTCTTCTCAACTGTGTTTCCTGTTATATAATTACGCATCTTGGTCCTCACAAATGCTGCACCTTTTCCAGGTTTCACATGAAGAAACTCTGCAGAAGGGTGAAGGCCAATGGGCATTCAAGCTATAAGATTCAAAATTACATGTGCAAAAAACAGAAGGGTGTCCCTAAAGAATAAAAAGATTCCTCCTAGAAAAACAGAGTGGTCTATAAATTACACACCACGGATACAAGGCAAATATATGGAACTAAGTAAGTAAATTTTGAAAACTACCAAATCAAACCATTGGACGATACCAAACCCAATTTCTTGTCTCTTAACTACTTGTTGAACGGGAACACGCAATGACACAAATGATTACAAAGAACTTTATTGTTTTTGGCACTGTGTATTGACAACTGCACTAATGCTATGCACAAAATATAATTCACATGCATATTACCCAAAAGATAAATTAGTTCATGAATATAATTAGCAAAACAAAGTTAGGTCCCACTCACAAAAAATGGATTCAGTCTACTTCAATTTTAAATTATGGTTTACAAATATCAACTCGTTTTTGATAATAATAAGTTTTATTGATATAAAAAAAGGGACACCCTATTACACAGAGAGTGTACAGGGGGTCAACAATACAAATTACAACTCGTTCTCCCTCGCTTTTACGATTCACTGGTCAAGAAAAAAAGGATGCAAACCAACCATTCTTAAGAAGTAAAATTATTCAGTACTCCAAGGGCAATGCTCTTAGTCTCTCCTCTCACATGAATGGTAGCATTGTTCTTTACTGAGGAATAGTGTGGCGCACAATTGTTGGATCTGTTTCATAATGATTGCTATCTATCATCAAACAAAGACACCAATGAGTTTCTATTTGGCGGGATTCGAACTCATGTTCTTTATTCAACGGCAAGAAAAATTTACCAGTGAAGCTAACAGGACCCACAGTACCAAATAAATTACTCTCTTAAAAAATAGTAAAAAGTATATTCCCAAATTCAATTTTCTTTTCTTCCTTTCAAAAGGCTTAAACCCTCAAAAAACACATAATTCACACACACACACAATGCAGGACTTGGAAATCAAAACCCAGTTAAAAGCTAATAATAGTTACAGAATATCTTTTGGAAACAATACCCAAAACTCTCCAAGGAGCGCCATCGACTTCAATGTTGGAACCCACTTTGATATCGTTACTAGAAAATGCATAAATCTCTGCAATGCAAAAAAAAAAAAAAAAAGGCACACAAACTAGTCATTAATATACCCTTTTGAAATTGAACTCTCAAGCTCTAACAAAATTGAGAAAGGAAATAAACGGAGGGGCATTTTTACTTGGAAGTATTCTGGAACGGAACGGAGTTCGCTGCATTGGGAGAATGGACGGCCTTGATGAGAACAAAAGTGATGAAGCTTTTGATGATGGTAGTGATGGACGGCTGTAGATGGAAGATGAAGCAGAAGAGAGATTGAAGGTCGCCATTCCCGCCATGGTGGTTTTGGTTGTATAGAATTTGGACTAACCGAATGAACTGTGAGAAAAAAAAAAAAAATTGAAAACAAAAAGTGTACTATGAAATTGTCGGAGTCTCACTTAGATAAGGAGGGTTTTATGGACCGGGCCTGCTCCTAATGGTTAAGGAGTATAATTTTATGATTTTTTTTTTCAAAGAAAAGAAAAGAACTCGAGTTCATTAATGAAATTCGTTATATATTCACTCTTTTTTATTTACTATTAAGGGTTGCTCGTTCGAGAAACGTGCTGCCCCTTTACTGGAAAATTTTAAAATAAAATTATTTTTTGAAATAGTATTAAACTATTTATTTAAATTTAGAATAATTATTTAATATATGGCTATCTATTTAGTATGATAATTTCTTAAGATAATGTATTTGGTATAAAATGATACAATGTCAGTAGTATCAAAATCCAATAAGTGTAAGATGTATCGGTAAAAAATAACTAATCCACTAATAATTAAAAGAAATGTGTTAGTGGATAGTTGTTTTTGCATATATGTCTCTTGTTTATTGGATTTTGATACGAATGACATGGTATCATTTGATACAAAGTACTTTTTCATTTCTTAAAACCTATTTACTAAAGAAAGTATTTACTCATAAAAAAATTATACTAAGAATGATAAAAAAATGTCATCATCTTCCAACAATAAATAATTAAATTTTGATAAAACATTATCACAATATTTAAATTTTCGCAATAAATGATGACATATGCTACAATTGAAACTCTTCATTAAATTAAATACCTACAATCATTTGCAATGAATATTTTGTTATTCATATTTCATTCTTTATCATTTTATTTTATTAGCATAACTACAATGCTTAAGTTACTTAATTTTTAATAAACACATTTTTAAGAAAGAAAACAAATAAAAAAAAGAACAAAATAACAAAAGACATATGTCATTGAAGTTTCTATTAGATAAAATTATAAATTTAGAAGATTTAAACAACTAATAAATTAGTGCTCTCTAGGTAACAAATAGAATACCATACATCACCATTTTTACTTTCAAAGTATGACTAACACATAAAACTCAAAATACACGAAGAAAATTTTTGGAACATTAAAATTTAATGAGGCATTTTAAATATTGCACAATGAAATTTTCTAGGAACCATAAGATTTTGTTAGGTTTTAACTAAGAGGGTAACAACAAGGACTATATACTTGTCTACAAAATATAAAGGTGAAAATTATTCAACTTTAAAGTTGGAGGATGAAACTACCCCAAACATAAAGGGGGAAAATATTTTTTCCATAATTCTTTTTTGTTGGTAAAACTATGTGTTTTTTTTTTTTTTTAACTTTAAATAATGTGTTAAAAAAAAAAGTTGTGGGGCCCAAATATTTGGGAACCCCAGCCCACTCCATATCGGGCCTAAGGTCCATGCCGAGAAGAGTGCAGAATCCGAAGATAAGTGGGAAAGGCCCAAGTCATCAAGGGACCTCGCTGATGATGCCCACGTCCTCGGCAAGTTGACATTGAAAGAAGGAAGCTGTCACTCACCCATTAAATGCACGCACGCCACTAACATTCTAGCCGCATTAATGGTGAATTGACTAGCAAACAGTAACGCCTTGGTTACTTCAACTAACAGAAAGCCTGCAAAAGCGGCTGATGGGATGAGCCCTCAGACACAAGTTCAGATGGCCGACAAGTGGACGGCAGAGATCAACTGAACAAGATTATATAATAGATAGAACCCCCCAAGTAAGGAGGTTGGCCCTTCAGTGGGGAAGTTAAGGGGCTTTCAGGGTGTTCAAGGAGAACTCTTGTATTTATTGGTTCTAAGGAAAGAGCTCCTCAGACTGGGCCGAGGACGAACTCTCCTTAAGAACACTTAGTTAAATTCTTGTCATTGATCTTGTAAACCCACTCGAATGTTGTCTTTCTTACTAGTGCCTAGTCCTTCTATCCACTCTCTACAAATTTATTGTACGGGGGTCGCCCGGAACGGGTCCCTACAATTGGTGCCGTCTGTGGGAAGAACTTGTGCATTAGCAAGTGCAACGGTTGGTGTGAAAAGATCAAGAGCAACACTTCTTTAAAAAAAAAATGCACACACAACCAAGGGCAACATATTCATTCAGAAGACAACCATCACAAAAAATCGAAAAGATGCAAGAAGTAAAAGAAATAAAATGGGGCTACTTCTTTATTAATATTGAAGAGAAGTTACATTTTACAGCAGATGCTCATGCAGGCTTGTTCTAAAACTAACTACAAAGACAGACGCCTATGCAGGCTTATTCTAAAGCTAACTACAAAGAAAAACGCCTAAACAGGCTTGTGCTGAAGCTAAAAAAAAAGAAAAGGGTGAGTGGCCTAGGCAAGCTTGTTTTAAAGCCAAGCCCAGTGTTGGAGGGAGAGGTGGAGACAGACCTATGTTAAGGCCGTCAACAGCTCCCCAACCACCACTTGCGGCTGAAAGAAGGAGAAGGAAGAAGAGGCCGCGACGCCTGACGGTTCCACCTGGTTTCCCTCCCAATCACACAACAACTAGGAGCCAGCGAATCACTACCAACTTGGAGGGCTGACAGATCCAAACCTGAAGGAAAAACGTTACGTTCCTTTCGGATCCCCCTCGGAACTGCAAGGGGAGTCCCATCTCTGGCTAGGTTGAAAAGAAGGAAGATCTTCGGCCTCTGCCTACTCCACCTCCATTGTGTTGTCCAGGATCGGAGTGGCATCCTTGGCTCCTGAAAGGGGCTTAGCTTCCCTGTCGCCTCCCTTTCCCAAGGCCACTTCATCTCGTGAGGCACAAGCTACTCTTCTGGCAAAGCCCTTGAGATATCCAGAGAGTGGTGTATTTGTAAGATTTGAAATCAAGTATTTGTCAAGTTTGAAGGAAGGATCACCCTAAAATGCCTTATATAGAAGGCAAAAATTAGTGAAAGCCAGCCTGCACAGAATCCTAAGGAGAAATTACCAGAGGAATTAACTCCACCCAATTTCCAAGAGGCTTATCAGCCGCTGGATCCTCGTAAATCCATAAGGACATTAATGAGGAGGCGCCTCGCAAACCGAAGCGTCAAGCGCGTTACTCGAATAGCCCAAAAGACGCCTCGTAATCAAAAGAGGCATGCCAAATGAAGGGGCTAGACCGAAGAAGAGTCCTCCCTCGGTGGAGCAGGCTCGAGGTCACTGTCACTCCAAGGACAGACTCCCCAACGCTAAGGATGAGCCCCCTAACTCCAAGCACTCAAGAAGAACTAGGTACTAGACAGAACCAAGGTCTTGCATAGTCCTCGGACTCAAACCTATGGGGAAACTAGCTACTTCAAAACCAAGTGTTAGACAGAACCTAGGCCTTACATGGTCCTCGGACTCAAGCCTACGGGGAAACTAACTACTATTTCAAGAACTAGGTATTAGACAGAGCCAAGGTCTTGCATAGTCCTCGGACTCAAACCTATGGGGAAACTAGCTACTTCAGAACCAAGTGTTAGACAGAACCTAGGCCTTGCATGGTCCTCGAACTCAAGCCTACGGGGAAACTAACTACTATTTCAAGAACTAGGTACTAGACAGAACCAAGGTCTTGCATAGTCCTCGGACTCAAACCTATAGGGAAACTAGCTACTTCAGAACCAAATGTTAGACAGAACCTAGGCCTTGCATGGTCCTCGGACTCAAGCCTACGGGAAAACTAACTACTATTTCAAGAACTAGGTACTAGACAGAACTAAGGTCTTGCATAGTCCTCGGACTCAAACTTATGGAGAAACTAGCTACTTCAAAACCAAGTGTTAGACAGAACCTAGGCCTTGCATGGTCCTCGGACTTAAGCCTATGGGGAAACTAACTACTATTTCAAGAACTAGGTACTAGACAGAACCAAGGTCTTGTATAGTCCTCGGACTCAAACCTATGGGGAAACTAGCTACTTCAGAACCAAGTGTTAGACAGAACTTAGGTCTTGCATGGTCCTCAGACTCAAGCCTAAGGGGAAACTAACTACTATTTCAAGAACTAGGTATTAAATAGAACCAAGGTCTTGCATAATCCTCGGACTCAAACCTATGGGGAAACTAGCTACTTCAGAACCAAGTGTTAGACAGAACCTAGGCCTTACATGGTCCTCGGACTCAAGCCTATGGGGAAACTAACTACTATTTCAAGAACTAGGTACTAGACAGAACTAAAGTCTTGCATAGTCCTCGGACTCAAACCTATGAGGAAACTAGCTACTTCAGAACCAAATGTTAGACAGAACCTAGGCTTTGCATGGTTCTCGGACTCAAGCCTATGGGGAAACTAATTACTATCTCAAGAATTAGGTACTAGACAGAACCAAGGTCTTGCATAGTCCTTGGACTCAAACCTGTGGGGAAACTAGCTACTTCAGAACCAAGTGTTAAACAAAACCTAGGCCTTGCATGGTCCTCGGACTCAAACCTATGGGAAAACTAACTACTATTTCAAGAACTAGGTACTAGACAGAACCAAGGTCTTTCATGGTCCACGGACTCAAGCCTATGGGGAAACCAGTTACTAAAAGAGGAACTAGGTACTAGACAGAACCAAGGTCTTGCATAGTCCTTGGACTCAAACCTATGGGGAAACTAGCTACTTCAGAACCAAGTGCCAGACAGAACTAAGGCCTTGCATAGTTCTCAGACTCAAGCCAATGGAGAAACCATCCCCCCCATGAAATACCAAGTGTTAGGCAGAGCCAAAGTCTTGTACGTTCCTCGGCGTCAAACCTATGGGGAAACTAGTTGCTTCAAGAGAATCCAAGTACTAAACAGAACCAAGGTCTTGCATGGTCCAAGGACTCAAACTTATGGGGAAACTAGTCACTTTAGGAGGATCTAAGCACTGGACAGAACCAAGGTCTTGTACTGACCGCGGGCCCAAACCTATGGCGAGGCTGACCACTTTGGTACTAATAATGAGCATTACAGGGGACGATGACCAATGTAGTCGGCGAAGGTGCAATTAAAGCCAGGATCATCCAAGTAATAAAAAAAAAAAAAAAAAAAGGAAAGGATATATGTATATGTATAATATAATACAAGCAAAACGAGTAAGAAAAGAGAAAACATGTACTTCACTGAATCTTTAGGAAAAAGTTGTACAAGGAAAACATGCCATTACAAGGCTAAAAAAAAAGAGGAAAAACAAGACAAAAGCGCATGCGGAGGATCATTCCTTCGGCTGCATCTCAACTCCCCCCTCGGGGGGGCTGGGTAGAAGAGGTCTCAGAGCCCTTGTGGCCCTCACTTAGGACTACAGCCTGGGGAGGGTCAGCTGGATGAGATACCTCCTTAACAAGAGATGCTTGGACATCAGCTAAGGGGTCCGCAGTCTCCCTAGGCGCATCAGCGATGGGACCTTTGCTTGCCTCAACGGCCTTAGCAGGATCAATTTCCTTGGTTGGCTCGCCCGAAGTGAGGGCAGTGGGGACACCTTCCTCAGAAACAACCCCAACGCCCTCGGTAGCCACCTCGGCCTCGAAATTTGAAGGGGAAACCTCACGAATAGCAAGGGGATAGTACACATTCTCTGCCTTCCACAGGTCGGACGAGACCTCAACCCCAGCCTGTGTAAGGGCCTCACTCCAAAACTGGGAGCAGTAAAGTCTGCACACCCCTGGCACTTGGGCTCTAAGGCCGTCTTCTGTTTCAATCACCCCTGCCTTATAGGCCTCCTGTGCTACCCTGTCTTTGGAGGCCTCAGCCTTAGCCTTGGCAGACTTAGCCTCTTCCTTGGCTTTCAAAGCCTCGTCCCTAGCAAACTCCGCAGTGCCTCTAACCTTATCTGCCTCCAACACCCTCTCCTCTAGGGTCGCAATCTCCTCTCTGGCTATCTTCAGCTGATCCTCTGCCTGGCGCAGGTTGTCAATTTGATCTAGAGCCAGTTTTTCAGCGGCTAAGAGGGCAGTCTTAGCGGTGTCTCGAGCCACCTTCATCTCCTCCAACTGGTCCATCGCCTTTTTAAGATCGGCCTTGGAAGCGTTGAGGGTCCGCACGGTGTCCAACAGCTTGGTATGCTCCGAGCTAGCGATCTTGCTTTGGCTACTGGCTATGTCTTCCAGCCTGAAGGTAGCCTAGACAGCCTACCAATTGCAACCAATATGCAGCAGATAAGGAGCCAAAGAATGGAAAGTCAAGAAAATTACAAGCAATCAGAAAGCTTACCATGCCCAAGTATTGCTTAAGGCCGAGGAAGACCTCCTTACTCCTCAAAACCTCCAGCTGGGCCATGTCCGCAGGGAGTAACAAGGACCTCCCCAATGCGTTAGCCACGAGCGCACCCTCGCCCCCTTGAGGGTTTCTGAGGGAGGCATCATCCATCAGAGGCTTCCCATGGAGCATGGGGGCAGGAAACCAAGCTTGGGCCCTGGCTTGGATAGAGGCCTGCTTCTCTTGGCCTCGGCGCCCTATCCTCAGCTGTTTAGATAGCGGTCGAGCATCGCCACCACCTCGGGGAGGATCAGACTCTTCGCCCCCCCTAGGTCTCTTGCCTTTGTCCTTCTTCTGCGGAGGACTGGTGGGCTTGAACCCAGACGTCGAACTCTGTTGGGGTGGGGGAGGAGAAAGCTCGAGAGGAGACTTCCCCGGCGCGTCCCTTCCCGGCTGCCCCTTGATCAGTGCTAGCAAGCTCTTCTGAGGTCGCTTCTTGAAACTCATCTTTGACCGAGGAGTGGCTTCTTCAGGCAGAAAGTCCGCTTTAGTTAATCTGGGGTCACCCAAATCGTCGGAAGGGTCCTCGGGCGAATGGGGCTGGTCAAACACACCAAACTCGTCCTCGGACGGACCTGAGTCGGCAACCTCCTCTTCCCTTTCAGCCTCGGCAACTTGAGCCGATGAAGAAGTACCTACCAACGGTACGCCCTCAAGAATGGAAGACCCTTCGGGGATCAGAAATCCATGCTCGACTACGGTGATGCTACGTAGTCGAGGGTCTCCAGCTCGGATCACGTGCTTTGGAGCCGAGAATGATTTTTGGATAGGGTCGTATCCTAGACCACGTGGGCGGCTCTAACTTGGTTGTCGTCTTTATTCACAAAGATCTCCGACCTCAGTACCTTTTCCAAGTCTTCCTTATTAACCTGGCCGAAGTGACGCTCAAAAGCTCGCAGATCTGCATAAAAGAAAGCAAGATTCTGTCAAAAACCAAGCGAAGCAGGACACTAAAGCACAAAGAACTAAACGCTCTCCTAGTCTAGATGCCCCACCTGGTGTACCCTCCATTGTTGGGCAAGGAAGGCCCTCGTACCATTCCCCAGACACAATGAGGAAGTCTTTGTTCAGACCCTTGCTGGACTCAGGGAGGCACTAGATGAGCTGGACCCTATCGTCCCTCGTCCTCATGTAATAAAACTTCTCCTTCAGGCGCTAGAGTTTGTAGCACCAGTTCACATCATGATGGGTTAGCCTCAACCCCATCTTCTCATTCAAGGCATCCACACAGCCTAAGATCCTAAATACATTAGTGACACACTAAGTGGGAGATAGGTTGAAGTGCCTAAGATAGTCCCTCATCACCGGCCCCATGGGGATCCTTATTCCACCTTCCAAAAAGGCGATTATAAGAATCGCCACCTCACCCTCTTTCCTCTTCGAACTCCATTCCCCCTCTCCGCAGTACCTCAAACCCACTGTATTGGGGATCCTATAATCAGCGACGAATTTGTCCATTGACTCCTCAAACTCAACTAACTTTTTAAGCCTACCTATCCTAAAGAACTAACAAGGAACTCAAGCGAATAGTACGAACTAGAGAGAGAAAAAGACTTACAGAAATGAAGGAAAGCTCCTCGGGCAGGCTTTTTGTGCTAAGGGAAGTCGCCAGTACGGTTGGAGATGTGACCGAATTCGGAGTATGTGCACAAGATCTCTTGAATGCAAAGGACGAATTAGTTCAACTAGGTATATATACCCCCAATTAAAAATAACCGCACGGACTTTCCCGCCCAATGAGCCAAGAGCATCCCCACCATCTATTCATCATCACACCGTTGAACGTGGAGGACACAGAGCCGCCGAAATTTAATGAAGGCACGCTCCAAATACCGAAACGCCAGGAACGTCCCTAGGGCAGTTGAAAGGATTGTGACACTGACAGAAAGACAAGGCTCGACAGGCCAGGACATAGGCCCGAGAACATCAAAATCCTCCTCCCCGCCCGAGAGGCTGGGTAGCAGAATTTTGAGGGGCTATTGTGGGGCCCAAATATTTGGCAACCCCAGCCCACTCCATATCGAGCCCAAGGTCCATGCCAAGGAGAGTGCAGAATCCGAGGATAAGTGGGAGAGGCCCAAGTCATCAAGGGACCTCGCCGAGGATGCCTACGTCCTCGGCAAGCCGACATTGAAAGAAGGAAGCTGTCACTCACCCATTAAATGCATGCCACCAACACTTTGGCCGTATTAATGGTGAATTGACCAGCAAACAGTGACGCCTTGGTTACTTCAACTAACAGAAAGCCTGTAAAGGTGGTTGATGGGACGAGCCCTCAGACACAAGTTTAGATGGCCGACAAGTGGACAGCAGAGATCAACTGAACAAGACTATATAATGATAGAACCCCCAAAGTAAGGAGGTTAGCCCTTCGGTGGGGAAGTTAAGGGGTTTTTAGGGTGTTCAAGGAGAACCCTTGTATTTATTGGTTCTAAGGAAAGAGCTCCTCGGACTGGGCCAAGGACGAACTCTCCTTAAGAACATTTAGTCAAATTCTTGTCATTGATCTTGTAAACCCACGTCGACTGTTGTCTTTCTTACTAGTGCCTAGTCCTTCTATCCACTTTCTACAAATTTATTGTACGGGGGTCGCTCGGAACAGATCCCTACAAAAGTCATCCCAAGAAAACTATCCGTAAAATTATGAATTTTGGCTTAACTAGGTTTCTCTAGTGCGCTAGGGGAAAACATTATTATTATTATTATTATTATTATTATTATTTTGGTGGTTTACAAGGTTTCTCTGGTGCACTAGGGTTAGGGTTTTTTCCCTTGGCCACCTGTATAATTATGTCCCTAACCTAGTTCAGGTATCTATTCCGTTCTACCTCTCTTGGGTTGATAGGACGGAGTGTTCGGTGGGGTAGTGTTTTTGTTAGAGCTGTTTTTTCTGTGTCTTCTCTATCCGTAATTCTCATGGCATCCTTGGATGATATGTGGGCACGGTTTTCTCTTACGGAGGAAGAAGAGGGGGGTGTTGAGGTTCCGAAAGGGGAGGAAAAGGTTGTCCATCGCTTAGCAGGGCAGTTTTACATGAAAAGGATTCTAAATGTGGATGCAGTGGCTCGCACATTCAAGCCTTTATGGAGAACAGTTGGTGAACTTAAGATTAGAGATATTAGAGAGCATATACTGCTGTTTGAATTTGAAGACATCTTGGACCTTGAGCGAGTGTTGGAGTTCAAACCATGGTTATATGACAAGCACCTTGTGGCATTTGAATGCATTATCGACATCGAATCGATGCCTTTCCTGGATTTTTCCCACGCTTCTTTTTGGGTTCAAATCCATAATATCCCAGAGAGGAGCCTGAAGATCGAAGTAGGGGAGATGATTGGGAAGACCATTGGTAGGGTTATCCAAGTCGCCGACCCAGAGGATGATGGGGCTAGTAGTGAATTCCTAAGAGTTAGAATCAACATTGATATATCCAAACCCCTATTACGGTGCTCTAAACTACATACGGAGGGGAAACAGGTGGGTTAGGTTGGACTGAAGTATGAAAGGCTGCCTAATTTCTATTATTGGTGCGGCCGAGTTACTTATGGGGAGAGGGACTGTGAAGTTTGGTTTTGGGGCAAAGGGTCATTGAGGAAGGATGAACAACAGTACGGAGAATGGCTTCAAATAAAGCCTTTAAGGGTTACTCGCAAGACTGTGGTGGTAGTATCGGGCAGTTCACGCAGCCAAGCGCCATGGTGGAGGAAAAAAGATAACCACAAGGGTCCCTCAAGCAATCACCCAAGCAACAGTAGTAGTAAAGTGAACACTGACAACTCAAAGGATGCATACTCATCTGCACACTCGGAGGCAAACATGGCAATGGATTACGTGGAAGTCACAAAGCCGAATGGTGGCAGTGGTGAAAATGTTAAACCTGTGAAGGGATACGAGATTCATGCTCAAGGTCACCACCACGGCTTGCATGAAAAGAAGCATGTTAATAGGTTTGAAGAGGTAGTGGTAGGTTTATCTTTAAAGGACAACTCAGAGGAGTGTGTGGGTGAGACAAATGGTGAGTGTTTGAAGCAGCTCGTGGGTCTTGGTAGTAGCTCAAGGATGGTTAATGTGCTGCCCTTGCAAGATTGTACCAACCAAGTAACAACCTCTAATTTCATAGGGCCCATGAGAAAATGGAAGAAACTTGCTAGGGAGGTGGGTCAATGTGTGGTGTCACCTTTGCCAATGATTATGGATAGGAGGCCTAAGTTGGATGATGTTGATTGGAGTGTCGGTAAAAAAACAATGTTTGAGTGGCAGCAGCTATTTGAATAAAGAAAATTGTGAGTAGCAACTTGGTCCCAGCGCCACCGAGCATTATGAGTTGCCTTAGCTGGAACTGTCGTGGGCTTGGAAACCCACAGACAGAAGACAAGCTAGTTGCGTTGGTACGCAACAAAGATCCCAAGCTGGTTTTTTTTTTTTTTTTTGGAAACAAAGGTGGAAAAAGTGGTTTTAGAACGTATTGGCCGTACGATTCAGTTTAATAATTTGTTTATGGTTCCTCGAAACAACATAGGGGAAGGGTTGGCTTTGTATTGGCCAGCATACATGAATGTGGATATTCAGACTTTTTCACCCCACCATATTGATGCTATTATTGACCTCGGAGCGAATGACACCTGACAGTTCACAGGTTTCTACGAAGAACCTGATACCACCAGTCGGGAAAGCTCCTGGTCACTACTAAGACAACTTAGTCACCGGTTCAATTTGCCTTGAATTTGCATGGGGGACTTTAATGAGATTTTGTTTGTTGAGGAGAAACAGGGATGGTTTAATAGACCGAAAAGACAGATGCAGGGATTCAGGGATGCTTTTGACTATTGTAGACTGAGGGATTTGGGTTTCACAGGGTACTCGTTTACTTGGTGTAATAGGAGGCCGGGTGGTCAGAATGTATGGATTCATCTGGATAGATGGGTGGCTTCGGTTGAATGGATTTTCAGGTTCCCTTCCTCTCGAATACATCACTTGGATGCTTTTCACTCTAATCATAAACCCTTGTTGCTTTGTTCGAACTTTGAGTTTAAAAGGTTTTACAGAAATGGTAGGCCGTTCCGCTTCGAAGCTATGTGGTTGAAGGATAATTCTTATGAGGATATAATTTGGGATTCTTGGGACTTAAGGCAACAACCCGGTTCGATTTGGGGGTTTACAAGAAAAATAGTGGCTTGCCAAGAAAACCTCAAAGTTTGGAATCGGACCACATTTGGCCATGTCCGGTCTGCTTTTAAAAGGAAGTTGGCCAAATTGAAGGAAGTTGAAGAAGGCTGTTACAGAACTGATCCAGGCCGAATTCAATTGCTTAGAAAGGAAATTGGCAGCCTTCAATCTAGGGAAGAATGTATGTGGAAGCAAAGGACAAGAAATTCTTGGCTTAAAGAAGGTGATAGAAATACTGCTTACTTTCATTGTAGAGCTAACCAAAGGAATATGAGGAATTTGATTTTGGGTTTGGAAGATGATAATGTGGTGTGGGTTGAGAATGAAATCGAGATGGGAGGAGTGGTAGAAAGGTATTTCAAGACTATCTTCTCCAGTTCAAACCCGTCCAGATTTGATAGCATTTTAAATGGAATTTAGTTCCCTGTGGATGTTGAGCTAGATCCGAGTGTGTGGGGTGATTTTCAAGCTTATGAGGTGAAGTAAGCTTTCAACCAAATGGCTCCAAACATTGCCCCTGGCCCTGATGGTATGTCACCCATTTTTTACAAATCATTTTGGCACATTGTTGGTGAGGATGTAACTGCAGTTGTCCTCCAAGCTTTGAATTCAAGTATTGTTCCGAAATCCCTTAATACCACTTTTATCTCTCTGATTCCCAAAGTTAAAAATCCTAAGAAAGTTTCGGATTTTAGGCCCATAAGTTTATGTAATGTTATTTACAAATTAATTGTTAAAGTGGTGGCTAACCGGTTGAAAAAGTTGTTGGCTAAATTGATTCCAGATTCCCAAAGTGCCTTCTTATCAGGGCGGTTGATCACTGACAATATTCTGGTGGCTTTTGAAACCCTTCACTCTCTGAAAAGGAAGACACAAGGGAAATTGGGATATATGGCACTCAAATTGGATATGAGCAAGGCGTATAACTGAGTGAAATGGGTTTTTTGGAGAGGTTAATGCGCCACCTGGGTATTGAGGAAAGGTTGACCAAAATTATTATGGCTTGTGTGCAATCTATCTCTTATGCAGTTCTCCTTAATGGGCAGCTGATGGGCAACATTAAACCCACAAGGGGGATTCGCCAGGGAGACCCCTTGTCTCTATACCTGTTCCTTTTGTGTGCCATAGGATTGCAAATCTTGATTCACCAGGCTGAAGTGGATGGGCATATTCGGGGGGTGGCTATTTGCAGGAATGGTCCTAAAGTTTCCTATTTATTCTTCGCAAATGATAGTGTGTTGTTTTGTAGAGCTACGGAGGCCAAATGTAATAAGATTTTGGAGATTTTGGAGGTATATGAGAGAGGGTTTAGACAAAAGATAAATAGAGAGAAAATGGATATTTTCTTTAGTTCAAAAACCCCTTTGCCTTTGCAGGCTTGGATTTAGCACCTCTTAGATGTCCCAGCAATTTGTCAGTATGAAAAGTATTTGGGGTTACTAGCTCTAGTAGGGCGAGCAAAAAAACAAAGTTTTGTGTTCCTAAAAGAGAGGGTGTGGAAGAAGTTACAGGGATGGAAAGAGAAATTATTGTCTCAAGTGGGGAGGGAAATTCTCTTCAAGTCCATTATTCTAGCTATCCCAACCTACACAATGAGTTGTTTCAAACTTTCCAAGGGTTTGGTTAGGGAGTTAGAAAGCCTTATCCAGAAATTTTGGTGGGGGTATAGTGGTGATTCGAAAAAGGTGCATTGGGTTTGTTGGGAAAAGCTTTGTGAAGCGAAGGAGGTGGGTGGCATAGGATTCAAAGAAATTGAAAAGTTCAATGATGCGCTCTTAGCAAAACAAGTTTGGAGGATGATAAATAATCCGAATTCGCTATGCTTTCGAGTGTTTAAAGCCAGGTTTTTCCCAAATTGTTCCATCTTGGAAGCAAAAGATTCCATAGCTGGGTCCTATGCTTGGAAAAGTATTCTTAGTGCTAGAGATGTTATTCGGAAGGGTATGGTTTGGAGAATTGGGAATGGCCAATCAGTGCGTGTTAAAGAAGATAAATGGTTGCCTAGAAGAGCTAGTAGTTCCATCATATCCCCTCTGCCTACTGTCTTGCCGAAGACAAGGGTTAGCTCCCTCATTGATGCTGATCAGAGAGGCTGGAAAACTAAGGTGATCCATGAGATGTTTCTGCCTAGTGAGGCATCGATAATTATAGGAATCCCTCTGAGTATTAGGAACACAAAGGACAGGGTGATTTGGGCTTATACTCCTTCGGGGGTTTACTCTACAAGCAGCACCTACCACACCAGTCAGCTCTAACCAAGAGCCTCAAAAATGTTTCTGGAAGGCAATTTAACAGTTGTGGATGACATTCGCTCCTTAGTTTCTGAATTTCAATCATTTAAATTTGTCTATGTTCATCGATCTTGTAATGTGGTTGCCGATGCGTTAGCTAAGAAGGCCAAATGTTCAGTGGGGTCTCAGGAATGGTCGGGTGGCCTACCTGCAGATATTACCCAACTAATTGGCTTTGATGTTCCTTGAACTTTGTTTTCTTTTTCCAATAAATCCCCAGTCTGATTGGCTGGCTTCTCCAAAAAAAAAAAAAAAAAAAGGTTTGGAACACAATAAATGTCACGATATTTTTTCAAAACCTTTATTTTAGCTATAATGGGCCCTGGTATGATATTTTATAATTTTATTTTAGAGTAATGTTATATCCACAACATTTTCACAACAAATTATTGGTGGTAAATTGTTATTGGATTTTAACTGGGACAACCACTTTAAACTATGCATTAAAAAAAACAACAAACAAAAAACCAACAGAAGAAAATTGTGCATGAAATAGTGAATTTTTGCTCACCAAATTTGACTAAACCAAAAAAGAAGTCTAGGAACACAACAAAATGTCACAATATTTTCATAGTACCTTTATTTTCAACCGTGGTAACTTTCGGTTTGATACATTATTATTTATTTTATAAAAATGCTATCTCCATAATACTTTCATAACAAATTATAGATGACAAGTTGTTACTGATTTTAAAATGGACCCACGACAGATATAATTTTTTTATCCATCAATAGTAGCTTATTTATAATTTGTTGTGAAATTAGTGTGAAAATGTTGTGAACTTAGCATTTTTTTTATTTGATTTATAAGAAACTGAAATCTCAATAATTGTGAAAATATTGTGATAAACAAGTATTACAACATCTTTACAAAACATTTATTTTCGATTATGGTTGGTCACGGTCTCATATTTTATTATTTTATTTCAAACCTATAAGAAATTGACACCTTAATAATTGTGAAAATATTGTGAAATTTGTTGTGGTAGTATATATAACAATATATATGTTAGCTCATATAAATAATAATAAAAAAAAGAGCACAAACAGATGACTGGAAAATTTTTTTTTTTGAAGTGATGAATAGTATATATTGAAGAAACCAAAAAATACCGTAGCTTTTACATATTCACACAACAAGTATTATAACATTTTCACAAAACATTTATTTTCAGCCGTGGTTGGTCACAATCTCATATTTTATTATTTTATTTCGATCTATAAGAAATTGACACCTCAATAATTGTGAAAATATGGTGAAATTTGTTGTGTCAGTATAACAATATATATGTCCGCTCATATAAATATTTAAAAGAAAAAAAAAAACTCAAACCAATGACTGAAAAAAAAAAATTGTTGTGTAAGTATAACAATATATATATATATATATATATGCCAGCTCATATAAATATAAAAAAAAAAAAAAGCACAAACCAGTGACTGAAAAAAAAAAAAAGAAAAGAAAAGAAGTGATGAATAGTACATATTGAACAAACCAAAAAGTACTGTAGAGTTTAAACATTCACACAACAAGTGTTACAACATTTTCACAAAACATTTATTTTCAGTTGTGGTTGGTCACAGTATCATATTTTATTATTTTATTTTGACTTATAAGAAATAGACACCTCAATAATTGTGAAAATATTATGAAATTTGTTATGTATGTATAACAATAAATATGCCAGCTCATATAAATATTAAAAAAAAAAAAAAAAAACCTGTGAAGTGATGAACAGTACATATTGAACAAATCAAAAAGCACTGTAGCTTTTACCCACTTACACAACAAGTGTTATAACATTTTCACAAAACTTTTATTTTCAGTTGTGGTTGGTCACAGTTTCATATTTTATTATTTTATTTCGACTTATAAGAAATTGACGTCTCAATAATTATGAAAATATTATGACATTTATTGTATCAGTATAACAATGCCAACTTACATAAATATTTAAAAGGAAAAAAAAAAGCACAAACCAATTACTAAAAAAAAAAAAAAAAAAAAAGTTACTGTAGCTACAGTGCCAATTGAATAAACCAAAAGGCACTATAGCTACTGTTCATTAGCGCATTCATGCTTTTTATATATAGACTAGTTGGGCAGCATGTGCAAGGAACGTGCTTGCTATGAAAAAAAAGTAGTGATTAAGGTCAATTCTAGATTTTATTTGTATCACAAAATAAAGATATAAATTATTTGATTTTTAAAATATATAGAGATTTACATTAATCAAAAGAGACATTAATTTTAAGAATTTTGATAATTAGGTCATAAAAAGTTAATCTCATTTGTATAAGAATTTTGATCAACCACAAAGTTAGGGTAGTTATTTAACTTATAAATATCTATTTTACTATAATAGTTTTTTAGTTCCTATTTTCTAAAGGCAATATATTCACTCACTAAAAACTTCTAAGAATAATAACAAATATCATCATATTCCAATAATAAACAATTGAATTTTGCTAAGAAATTTTTTTAAAAAAAGATAAAAAATGGCATGTGTCATCAAATTTTCCATTAGATAAATTATAAGTTTCAAAAATTTAAATCTTGAAAAGCAATGTTCTTTAAATAACAAATAAAACACTTTATATCATCAATTCAATTTTCCAAGAATTACTACCTTCTAAAACTCAAAATACGTGAAGAAAATTTTCGGGATATTAAAATTTAGTGGAAGTATTTTAGACATTACATAATAAAATATTTTAAGAATCATAAATTTTCATTAGGGTTTAACTGAGAGAACAATAATATGACATATTTGCTCATTTCCAAAATATTAAGAGAAAGATTACCTGATTTTAAAGTTTAAGGAGGAATTGTAAACTATCTCAAACATAAGGAATGAAAAGTGTTTTATCCTAAATTTTTGTGTATAAAACTATGTGTTTTTACTTAAAATGGTGCACAAAGAAAAAAAATATACAAAAAGTCAACCTAAGAAAATTGTATGTGAAATAGTGAATTTTAGCTTAACAAAACTAACTAAATCAACAAAAAAATTTTAAAGGCGTAAATGCACTTTTAGTTCCTACATTTTGGTTTTTTTCCCTTTTGGTCTCTACATTTTCATTTCACCACTTTAAGTCCTTAAAGCAATTAACGCGTGTTATTTTAGTCATTTCCGTCAGTCAACAGACGAAAATAACTGAGGTGACTAACGGAGGGATTAAAATATTATTAAAAATTTACTGTAGCACTCATCAAATATTAAAAAAAAAAAAATCTAACCTTCTTAAATTTTTAACAGATTTAAAATTGAAAAAACAAAATTAAAATCCAAAAATACATCAAGATCTATGTTCATATTCAACAAGAACACCAAAGAACACAGACCCAGATTTTAAACACAAGACCACATGCCCAGATTTACTTGCATTTTCTTGCCATTTCTTGTCAACCAAACACAAATACAAATCGATCTCCAGCAAGAACACAAACACAAAACTAGCGGCAGAGCTTCTTAGATTTTCTCAAACCATAAAACCCATATATACAAAATCACAACTCAAACCCAAATTTTCTCATCTTTTAATCAACAACGAAACCTCCAGCAAATAAAATTCATAAACTCAGAAACCAAATTCATAAACCCAGAAAATCCAGCATAAAAACACCATAAATAAAAAAAAAATTATAAATTCCAAAGCCCCCATCCTCAAACCTAAGCAAAATCATTTCTCAGTTCTTTTTCAGTCTTTGTTTGGTTGCCAAGAAAATGAAAGAATAAAAATTTGGACAGTGAAGAAGACAACCCAACCTTTGCCAGTCTGATCGTGCCGCAGGTTCAGGCCTCAGCCTCACCGGACCGTCATCGTCTTTGCCACAAATCTACACTGTCGGTCAAGGAAGCTTTCTCTTCTCTCTTCCTCTTTCTTTCCCTCTGACCAACCAAAGCCGAGAAGCTAACACGATCTGTGATCTACAAACCAATCTCGTCGCTGTCGCCTTTTTTAGACCCACCCACCGATCTCGCCGCTATCAGACCCACCCACCGATCTCGCCACTGTCATACCCACCCGCCCATCTCACCTCCTTCAGACCCACCTACCAATCTGTGGTCCTTTACCTCTCTCTTTCTCTCAATCTATCTCTTCCTCTCCCTCTCTCACGATCGATGCTTATTTTTTAGGAAGACTGAATTTTTTTTTGTTATGTTTTTTTGTTGATTTGGTTTATATATTCAGATTTCCTATTATAATATTTGTTTGGAAGCTGAGAAAATTTGAGAGAATGTGTTTTCTAGAGGATTTTCAGAAACACAATCAAACACCTTAAAATATTTTCCAAAACATTTTTTGTGATGCGACCAAACACCTGAAATCATTTTCATTTCTGAAAAATATTTTCACTTGAAAATATTTTACACTTTGAAATCACTTTACATTGAGCCAAATCTGGGTTTCTGGGTTTCTGTTCTTGTTCTTATGTTATGGTGTGTTCTTATTTTTTTTTTTTAATTTTTAACTCATATTTTTTCTTTTGTTAAAATTGAGAAATAAATAATTTAAATTATAATCTGATGTGGCAAGAGTGATGAGTGCTACAGTGAATTTTTAATAATATTTTAATCCCTTCGTTAGTCACCTCAGTTATTTTCGTCTGTTGACTGACAGAAATGACTAAAATAACACGCGTTAATTAGTTTAGGGACTAAAAATGGTGAAATGAAAATGTAGGGAGCAAAATAGAAAAGAGCCAAAATGTAGGGACTAAAAGTGCATTTACGCCAATTTTAAAAATACAATAGAATGACACAACATTTTCATAATACCTTTATAATTTTGTTATATTTTATTTTGACTTGTAAAGAATTGACAGTTAAGCAGTTTTGAAAATATTATGACGACAACAAGATGTCATAACATTTTCATAAAAAAATGTTATGTCCACGACATTTTCACAATAAATCATAAGTAGTAGGTTGTTATAGGTTGTTATTGGTGGGTAAAAAAGTAGTTTCTTTGGTAAGTCTAAATTAAAACCAGTAACAATTTACCGTTTATAAGTTGTTATGAAAGTGTTGTGAAAAATATTGTAGATGTAGCACTTTTTTTTCCCAATACCTTTATTTTTAGTTGTGGTTGATTCTAGTATAATATTTTTTTTATTTTATTTTAACCTATAAGAAATTAACACCTTAACAATTGTGAAAATTTGTGACAATTTGTTATGTTAATATTTTATTACAATGTAAAACAGTGCGAATTGGACAAACCAAAAATACTGTAGCTTTACACATTCACAAAAAAAAAAAAAAAAAAAAAAAGTTACCAACAAAATAGTGAAAATTGAACAAACCAAAACTACTATAGCAAAGCTATTATAACTTTTCCCATTCATGCTTTTTATATATAGATTTACTTTTTTTTTTTTTTTTGGCAAATATGTATAATATTTGCCACTTTTTGTATGTCTACACCATAAGGTTACATAGTATACATATAAAGATTTAAAAATAAATAAATAAATAAACAAAAGCAAAAACAAAGTTCAAAAAACAGGTGCACTTGAAAAAAAAAAAAAGTAAAGCTCAATGATTGAATAAACCAAAGACACTATTCATGAGCTATTGGCTCTTTTTATATAGTTAATAGATTTGTTTTTTGGTTTAGTGTTATAATGCTTAAAAGTGATATATAAATAATTGTGTATTTTTTTTTCCCAAAGAAGGAGGTAAGGTAATGTGGAATAATGTTTAAAAATGAGATAGAGAACCGTAAGAAGTTAAAATCTAATGAGACATTTGAATTTATTGATTGTGATAAGAATTGTGATAGATAAAAAAATTGGGATTTGAACAAAAGAAAGATGATATACGTTTGTACGTGCAAGTTAGATTTGAATCATTCTTGTTTTATTCAGCTTTGTATTGTGTGGAAAAAGAGGTAACTCTTGTACAATAAGGATGTTCTTCCTTAAAAAGAGAGACCTTATTTTCTACCTTACTATCTTATCAACTTTCTACTCTCTTCTCAAAAGATTTACTTGGGTTCTTACCCTAAAAGTCTAGCTGCATGTTCCTCAAGTCATCATTTTCTTATTTTGGACTTTACTACAACTGGGGTATTACTTGGTGACTAGAGGAGAGAGAGTACGCCAACATCAGCATTGTGGCATGTAGCTAGGTGACTTTACCACTGCATGGGGAACAACTTTTGGGCAACGAGAGGGACATCAGAAGCATTGTAGGTGATACACGTGTCCCTGAAGTGGTCCAACATGCATTCAGCTAATAAGGGGTATTTCTATAGCTGTTGACCTTAGAAGATCACTATCTCCCTTTTGTGAGTGCTTGAGTACCATGTCAAATGCATATCTTACTTCCTTCTCAAGGCAGTCATGCCTTTGGCACAGGCTAAGGATAGAACATTGTAGCCAACGTTTCCTCTTCCTTTGCTCACAACCACTCCATGTGTAAGGTCCAGATCCAGCCATATTGACATTCTCTCATGTACTGTACAATGTTAGTGTGGATGAATGAGGATTTTTGATAATTTGTATAGAATTTGGATAACAAAAATTTTGGAATGTTTTAAAGAATTTTTTTTTTTTAAAAAAACCCATAGAAAAATTGGGATAAGAATGAGTAGTTTTTGCGTGAGATAGTAAGGTTTTTTATTTTTTTTTTTTTTTTGTGGAAGAAGTAAATTTTTTTTTTAATAAAGATAATTGAAGTATTTGAATTCAAATAGATAACAAATACATATAGAAATCAGACAGTTGAATACAAATGGGTGGTGAGAATAACAGTTTATTTTCCTTTTGTACGTGAGATAGTATTACCGTTTTAACATTTTTTTTTTCTTTTTTGTAAGAAAAAAAATTAAACTAAAGGGTATGTTATTTCAGAATTTGAATGAGAATATTTTGGTATGCCAAAAATTGAAGACGAAACATGAGAATCCTCTTATTAATAGTATAGAAGATGTTGTGGTTTATTTTCTTATAAAAAAAGTAAGGTAAAGTTTTTTCTAATTTTTTTATTACAAATTAATAAATCTATGTTAATAACTGCTAATAAATGAATTATATTATTTTAATTACTTAGATAGAATGATTTCTATTTATAAACTTATAAAAATTAGATTAATCAATTCTGTATAGTTAAAATTTATATATGATTTTGCTATGGAATTGACTATATATGTTATTGTTAATAAATTATAAATAATAATTTTATATCGTATGCCATGATCTATAGACTTACTCAATCTAGACTCAAATTTATATAAATATGTTATACATTATACATATGAATATCAAATATTTATTTATATACTTTAATCAATCTTCACAAGTGAAGTTGTTTACAAACACATTATTATGTCTGATCTTTATTTATTTAATATTCAAATCTAAACTTGTCCTTTGAACTTGCTTTGTCTACTGGCTAAACGAACTTTTTTCTAGAGTTAAGCACGAGTTGTTCATACACGGTTGAGTTTATTTACGACATCCTAAGCTAACGAGCTTATTGTTAAAGATGATGATGAAACTTGAAAGTTATGACATCATATAAAATCACCTAAAGTTTGGATGAATTGTTATTTTATAAAGCTTTTTTTTCCTCAAATTTTGAATTTTAACATTTCAGTCAAATTAGTCATTTTGTCCATTGTTATTTATGAAACTATTATTCTTTACATATGTGATACGATGTTGTTTTAATACATTTAATGATAGTTATGTAAACATCAATGGACAAAATGATCAACTTAACAAAAATGTTAAGGTTTAAGGACTAAAATGACATAAATAAATTGTAAGGACCACAATGACAATCCACACAAACTTAAAATGGGAGTAATTCGGATTTTAGCCTTCGTTTAACACAAATACACGACTTTGGTTTTTTGATATTTGAAATCAAATGTCAAAAGTTTGAAAATTTATAGTTTAGATATTGTGTTGTATAACTCCACTTATTATTATTATTATTATTATTATTATTATTAATTTTTTTTTTTTTTTTTTTGTGTGTGTGTTTTAACTTGGCGACACTAACTAGTTTTTTGGTTGAAAGAATATCAGCATATAATAAGATAATGGAAAATAATTTCTGAATGACTCTTTAATTTTATACATTGAAAAAAAAAACGTGTTATGAAATTTAGTATAAAATAAATTATAAATTACTTTCATGATTTAAAAGAACATCAAATTTCATTTAGATTAATGATTGAGTTGAAAGGTATTAAGAAATAATTAGTTTGTATTTTTTTCTTTTATTTTATATTTTTCTAATACTAGATATCTACTAGTTTTATTTTTCACTTATTAATTTAGTTTTGGGTTTTAATATATTTTTTATTCTAAAAAGATGAAAATTGTTTAGTTGGTCAAAGAAGAATCCTAAATCCTTCATACATAGGGATGACAAAAATTTCCCACTGCACTTGACTCACCTTTCCTCACCCACTTGACTTGCCTCGCCCTCTGTGTGTGTATATATATATATATATATTTATTTATTTAATATAAATTTAAATTATTTATACACATCCTATTTATAATTTATATTTTATATTACTATCCCCAAAATACTTCTTATCTCTCTCTCTCTTAGTACACCCCCGACTGTTCCTCTTCCTTCTTTTATTTTTTTTTAATATTTGTTTTTAAATTTTTTATCTTAGTCTCATTAATGTTGAAATCACCTCTTTAAGAGATAACAAAATACCTCAAACTCATCTTGAACCCAATTTGTCCCACATGTGTTCACATCTCCCCTAGAAATAGGGAATTGGGTGGGAACAAGGCACTTATAAGTCATAATCTAGCTTCGCCTTGCCTCATTGACATTCCTATTCTTACAATATTCCACATAAATTAAAACATACAGCCTCATCTAATACCTTAAAGCTTATGAAAGGTGATAGTATCATTTGAGAATACTTATTCAGCTACTTGGTACTTTCAAAATATAATGATGTGGTATCACATTGTCTCACATGAATGGTGGATCCAAAATCGATCATTACTTAAAAACATTCTATATATTAAATAAAGATAATTTTATTGCACGAGGAGGAGCAAGAGATTACACAAAATAGGGACCAGACAGCACCTCGCGGTCTGCCATAACTTGTTATAAACTTAATTAATTATAAAAACCAATATGTCCCAAGTTATTTCGAATAATGGAATTCAACCATTAAAATGTCCAAACTAGTCTAGGTGCATGCAAAACGAACAGCTAATAGTTTCCATTTTCTATTCTTAATAGATTCTATGAATTGTTTTTTCAATTCATTAAAGGTTGGCCATTGTCTTTGAAATTCAGTTTATTATAAACCTGAATTTTATTTTTAAAGTGATGTGCTTCTCTGGCTCTAGTTTTAAATTGCACCAACTGACCTCCACGTTACTATCCATGGGCCAATCTTTTCATATACTACATAGCCCTACCAGGTGATCATATGGCACGAATGATTAGCTTACCCAAATAAGCTGATTGTGTTTGTATTTACCCCCAGTTAATATTTTGTGACTTGGATTCTTCTAATACTTTATAAATTATTGCGGTGAATAGTAAAAAATGAACAATAAATTATTTTATACATATATATATATATATATATGTTGAGTTGGGTTGAGCTGTACTTAGAGACTAACGTGTGGAGTGCATACCGATACAATTATTCTTTGATTGACAATTCTTTGCACTTAAGCTTGGAATATTCATCACTTAAAAGCTAATAGTTGATCCTCGTTTGTTAGTACAAAATGATTGCAACGAAATGGAAGCTTATCTCAATCAAAGAAGATCTTAGTCTATGCATGTGCAAGTAAGTGGAGGAATAGATAATAGATGTGACCAAACCATCGAGCAAGATATGCTTCAAAGCACTACAAATTTTTATGGTACGTTGAGATCCACTTATACTTACCCAAAAAGATATCAACTTATGATGGCTTTGGATTCGAAAAAGACACGTTGAAAGTGGATAAAAATACCATGTATCTTAAAAAGTGGGCGTTCATACACATTTATATAAACAAAACTACGGTTTAGCAAAAAAAAAAAAAATATATATATATATATATATAAACAAAACTACTATAAAAACATTTATTAAAAAAAAAAAACTAATTTAAACTCACTATTATTCATTATCAAGATTTGCTCAAAAGATTCCAATAAATTGAGTTTAAGTGTTAGTTTGGATACAGCGTCTAGAGTCTACATTTGCGTTTGTGCGTTTTTTAGTGGGTTCAGTGCACTGTTTACATGACCTGTAAGTACTTTATTCAGTAAAAAAAGCTTTAAAATCGGGTCTCACGGTACTATTTACACATTTAAAAATTATTTTGTTACAGTATTTTTAGTTTTCAGTTTTTAGTAATAAGCGGTATCTAAACAAACCTTAACTCTTTTTTTAGATACAATATAATTTTAATGTATAAGAGCATTCTTATCAGGTGTGCCAAATGCCAAATATTTGGCATTTGGCACACCAAATACCAAAAACAGAACATCATGATGTGTGCTAAATGTCTCAAAATTTTGAGACATGCTATAGTATGCTCTTGAATATGAGAGTGTATGAACATAAATGCTATTTTGGTTTAATACTTTTTTATTCTCTTTTCTCTCTCCTCTCTCATCTGTTTATTCTTTTCCCTTCTCTCTCATTTCTTCTCTCTCCGTCACTCTCTATCTCTTCCCTTTCAGTCCTCCCTACTCAAGATCTCTCTCATCTTTGTTCAAGATCTCTTGCCGCCTCACCTTGCCATCAACCTCCACAGCCCTCGCCGTCGAGCTTCAGATCTCTTAATCGGGTTGTAGGTGTGAGATTTGGGATGGGTTTTGATGTGTGGGTTTTGGGTTATTGATTGATCGGTTGGATTGGGATTTTGGGCCGGTGTGGTGTCGTAGTTGTGGCGGTGGTTGGTTGAGTTTTGGGCCGACGATGTTTGTGGCTGTAGTGGGCTGGCAGTGTTTGTTGAAGATTTTGAGTTTCTTTTTCTTTTCTCTTTTGTTGAGGTTTTTGGATTTGGAATTTGTTGGAGATCCAGTGATTGTGATTGTAGTTTGTGGAGGTTGATTTGCCATTGGTGGTGATTTGCCTTTGCCGTTGCCGTTGGTGGTTTGTGGAGGTTGATTGTGATTGTAGTTTAATGTGTTGGAATTTGTTTAATATTATTTAATGTGTTGGATATATTATTTTAATATATAGAATTGAAGAATAGAAGATGTGATAAATGATGAATTGTAAAATGGTGTGCTAAAATGATAAAGTATGTTTTTGATGGGTCAAAATGACATTTTTTATGAGAGAGCTGATGAGAATGCTCTAATGTCTCTTCATGATAATTGCTCTTATTATCAAACCCAAACACTAATAATTTTTTTGTGTAGTTGAAGTTCAAATACCAGATATCTTATGCAACGACATAAGATTTTATCAAATGATTGCTCTTAGACACTAATCACTTTTTGGTGTAAACATAGGTTAAATCACAAATATCTTATTTGATAACAAAATACTTTATCGGATGATTACTTATTATAATTATCAAGTTAAGAAAATCATTTCTTTTAGTGTAAGCAAGAGATTTGAATATCAAATCCTTTATTCAACAATAAAATATATTACACGTTGAATTAACTGAAACCAAGTAAATTGAGTTTAACTTTGAAGAGCAAACGAAAGTTTTTTTTTTTTTTTTTGTGGCGAAAATGCACTTTTGGTCCCTACATTTTGGGTCAATTCTCATTTTGGTCCCTGAATTGATTTTGCTACTAATGTAGTCCCTAAAAAAAGAAAATCGACTTTATTTTAGTCCCTGCCGTCAACCCATTAACAAAAATTTCCTACGTGGCAAACGGAATGCTCTCCTGGCTGACATGGCACTGACGTGATCATTAAAATATTATTAAAAAATATTATTTGGCATTTAAAAACGTTAGATTTAAATTAATAAAACATTAAAACAAAAGGCCAGATCAGAAAATTCAAAAAAAATTTAATTCCTCAATTTTAGTTTTAATTAAAAACAAACAAAAAAAATTACTTTTTTTAGATTAAAGATTGAAGCTCTTTGTTCACCTAGAAATATTGAAGCTCTCTCTCTCTCTCTCTCGGTGGATTTGCTGGGTATTGTATAAAAAGGTAAAATTGAGGTATGGATTTTGGGAATTGGAAAATTCTGATTAGGTTTATGGAACGGGAAGAAGAACCAGGACCAGGTAAGGCATTTGGAGACGTGGTTATCAACGGCGATGACGAACTCAGAGACGCTGAGAATGCCTTTCTCTTTGAAGGCAGAGATGGTGCGAGGACCTGTGATTCTCTCCACCGTTAACGCTTTATAAAGCTTCTGCATTAGATCCATCTTCTCTCTCTCACTTTCTCTTTGAGGAAAACCCTGAGGTGGGTTTCTTGGTTCGACTTGCTGGATTGTTGGGTTCGACTTGGTGGGTTTTGAGGTGGGTTTCCTGGTTCGACTTGTTGGATTGTTGGGTTCGACTTGTTGGATTGCTGGGTTCTGAGGTAGGTTTGCTGGGTTCTAAGGTGGATTTCTTGGTTCGACTTTTTGGGTTCTGAGGTGGGATTGCTAGATTTGTTGGGTTCAACTTGCCTGAGATGGGTTTTTTTGAGTTTGAGATTTTTTTTGTTTGGGTTGGTTATGTTGTATTTTTTGATTGATTTGGTACTTTAGGGCTTTGGGATTTGATGATTTTGCTAGTGTTTGAAAAAATGGTGGATTTGAGATTTATGATTTTGTTTTTGAGCTAAGTTTTTTGGGTTTTTTGTGTGTGTTTGTTTCTTAAGAAAATTTTTGGGTTTGCTAGTTTGTTTGTCGGGGAAGAACATGAAGTTCATGTTCTGGAAGGAAAGAAATGTTCTTACGGGAAAAAAAAAAAAAAAAAAAAATTTTAATTTAATTTAATTATATTAATGTTTATTTTTAAATTTTTTTTGAATTTTCTGATCTGGCCTTTTGTTTTAATATTTTATTAATTTAAATCTGACATGTCATTTAAAAAATTGCCAAATAATATTTTTTAATAATATTTTAATGGTCACGTCAGTGCTATGTCAGTCGGGAGAGCATTCCGTCTGCCACGTAGGAAATTTCTGTTAGTAGGTTGACGGCAGGGACTAAAATAAAATCGATTTTCTTTTTTTAGGGACTACATTAGTAGCAAAATCAATTTAGGGACCAAAATAAGAATTGACCCAAAATATAAGGACCAAAAGTGCATTTTCGCCTTTTTTTTTTTTTTTTTTTTTAAAGAAAGAAGAGCAAACGAATATTGAAACGTCAATTTTGTCAATATTATAATTTTCCAAAACCTTATGATAATGTAAAGTATAAAAAATCATACTAAAGGAAGAATTTTCCAATGAATTGTGGTTCATTGCAATGTACACGTCGATGAGCTACGACTCAAGCCGCAAATGAAACGCGTGTGACTACTCAACAGACCGATTTGCTCATATACTTAGGGCGCGTGGTTTAGAGTGTCTGTTTTTCTGCGGGGTAGTTACACCGCACTGTGAGTTCACATATCATCATCACCTACTGACATGACATCATAAAATACTAAACAAAGAAAAGGAAGCAAAAAAAAAAAACGTAATCAACGCCAACATGAGTAGCAGACAGACACGAGTTGATGCGTAGAATTACGTTGGAGTTGGATGGTCCAAGGACAACGAGAAGACTTGGAAAGAGGATGACCTCCATCATATCTATTTTTACATCTTTATGCTATAATTGAGGCTTCTATTGCTTGTTGGTAAAAGGGTTTTTTTTTTTTTTTTTACAACTAATAATAAAAAATAAATAGAAGCTATTTTTTAAGGGGTTAATTTAAATTAAAGTTCTTGAATTGAATTTAATTGCATTTTTGTATTTGTAAGTGTAACAAAAGAAAAAGAGATAGAGATATAAATTATTTACAATATTTTTTACATACTGTTGATGTGGTGAGTGATTATTGAAAAGTGAAAATGTGATGTTAGTGGTGTACTTATATGAGAACTAGTAAGAATTTACTGCATTAACGGTTTGTAAAAATGTTGTAAAATAGTTTGTGGTTATAAATTACTCCAAAAAAATATAAATTAATGCTATAACTATAAACCATTTTATAATATTTTTACAAACTGCTATAACTATTGTAACCCACTTTTTAATGGTTTTCATTTGGACCCACCACTAATATCACTTTTTTATTTGCCAATAACCACTCATTTCATCAGCCATTTGTAAAAAAATTTGTATCTCTAACATTTTTCAAATATAATATATATTATCTTGCTATAACAATTAAATGTAACTACGTGATTCATTCATTAATGCAATAGTGTGGTTGAATATAATTAAAGAACCTAAAATATAACCACTTAAATTTTAGTCTTTTTGTCAGCAAATAATTGACTTGATATTGAATGTTAATTCTTTACCATCAGCTTAAGACACTAATGAGTTTTGTTCAATTTAAGATTCTCAATTCGATTACAAGACATTTTACCAATTAAATGAAGTGAAACCCAAAAATCCACGATTACTTTGAGATGAATTATAATGGAATAGACCCTAGAGTTTTTTTTTTTTTTTTTGGTAAAAAAAAATGGGGGGATTTATGGTTATATTACACCATCGAGCAGGGAGCCATGGCCCAACGGAAGAACCCTGTGTGGGAGTCATCTCACATTTGTGAATACACCTCGCCACTAAGTTTACCCACCAATAGACTCCTGCAGGCAGCGCAATTCGAATCTAGGTGTGGTGTACAAAGCGCCTGAACCTTACCCACTTAGCCAAGCCCACTGTTGGAATAGACCTTAGAGTTATAACTTATAAATTCTACCATGTCATTGAAAATAATCATAATAATAATAACAAAGGGGATATTTTCGTAATATACAGTTCTGATTCTTGTTGCATGCGAATTATCCAATTGATTAAAAAAACAAAGGGAAAAAAACAATCCTAGTGGCGCAAGTAACGATGTTGTTTAGCCGCCCAAATTTCCACACTTTCTTTTTGGAATATATACATCATATATGATGTCAAGCTCCCTACTCCCATTGTCCATAGACACATAAATACTCGCTCTTCATGCTCAATGCAAGGGGCAATCTCGACATTCCGAGCAATCAACAACCAATAGATAGCGATTGTTTTAATTAAATCCACAACAGAGACTATCTGAGCTTATAAATTCAGTTAGTTTTTTTCCCTTTTATTTTCTTTCTACTCAGTTATGATTTGAAAAACTTTAAACCTTAGGGAGCGTTTGGCATTTTACAAACCTAACAATACAAATCAATTTTTAGTTTTAAGTTTGATGTTTTCATGTACACATTTTTCACAAAAAAAAAAAAAAAATTTCTAACCTCACCTGAGTAAGCTGGATTAAACTTAGGATGCATTTGGTATAGCTCTTAATCTATAAATTAAATTGTAGAAAGAGAACTCGACCACTTATTTCGTTTGAACTTTCGATACAAGAATTTGCCAAATTCAACTGACCTTTGAATAATAAAAAGTAGGCGAGCTGATCTCCTTTGATTCATAAAAAGCCCAATTAGCCACTAATTCACTGGATGTCATTTGACCCAAAGCTCAACTGTTGCATTTTGAGGCTTCCTTTACCCACGTCTATATGTGCCTATTAATTTCCTAGGTACATTTTTTTTTAACATTTTATTTTCCAAATGCAACTTATTTTTATCTCACCCAAGATGAATTATACACTATAAAAAAATAAAATAAAATAAAAACAATTCAAAGGGAGCTTAAACTTTCTCATTTCCCTCTTCGTCACCCTACTAGCAAATGTGTAAGTACTATTGTGATTATTATATTTAAGTAGAATATTTCACGTTAAGAATCTTATAATTTAATTGATATTTTTTAGGTATTTCATCGAATTAGAGATATTAAAAGTTCAAATCTTCTTCTCTCCTATATAAAAAATAAGAAGTAAAATATTTCGTAAAGTGGTGACTGGTCGCCCTTACTCGGTTTTAAAATAAATAAGAATTATACCAAAGTAGAATAATTCGTTTCTTTTATTAAGCTTATATCAAAATTTAATCAATTATTTAGTTGGCCAAACATTCCCTTGAAAATAAAAAAAATAAAAAAAAGTGGGTAAGTGAAGGAAAGGGAAGTGGGGAAAGAGTTCGCCGTGTCTTGAAGTATCATCGTGCATGCATTTTTGTGCGCGTCTCTCTCTCTCTCTCTCTCTCTCTCTCTCTTTCCCTCTCTCTGTTTTTGCTCTGCATGCACACGCTTCCTCTTCTCTTTCCCCAAAACCCAAAATCACCTCCGCCGTTTCACCTCTCCGTTCACCGGAATCTCAGCCCAATCCTCTGATCCAACCGCCTCTCCGATCACTGCTCCATTACCGAATCCAAAAAAAAAGAAAAAAGAAAAAAGAACTCCAACTCCAACCCAAAGCGAAGCTCCGCTCAGCTCATCTTCGTCAACAACCGCAAAATTTGAATGAAACTAGTTCCGGTGACTGTTGGTTACGGAGATAGTAAATTAAGGTCTATGCTCTTCTTTGCTTCGTGATATTACCGCTCTTGTTGACTAATTCTTTTGCGATTTTTACTACCTGCGAGTATTTAGGGATTTTTGATTTTTCGATTTTGATTTGGATATCGTGGAATTGAAGTTGACAGAATTTGAATTTGAATTCGAAAATGGCGTCGTCGAACTCGAAGAAGACTTGCATGAATGTACTGTGCGGTGAGTCCACGTCGGCGGATTCGAAAAAAGGTTGGGCTCTGCGATCCGGCGATTTCGCTAAGCTCTGTGATAAGTGCGGGTAATTTTTGTTAAGTAATTTGATCAATCTTTCTTTTTCTTTGTTTCAATTTGATTTATGGTAATTTAGAATTGTACGGTCACTGCCTTATAAGTTGTAAGTTGTTTGAGATTCAAAAATTGTAGACTGCCAAAAAAAAAAAAAAAAAAAAAAAAAAAAAAAAAAAATTGTATACATATATTTTCTACTATTTCGGCGTTAAGTTTCATTTCTATTTTTAGTATTTTTTGCAATATGACTTTTTTTATTTTAATTTTATTTTTAACAAAATTTTATCTTGCTATATGATAATTCAAATGACCGTACACTATATATAGATAATCACATGATGTATTTAGGGTGCGTTTGTATAAGCTGTTTCCAACGTTGTAGGTTTAAAATGACCGTTTGTAAAAAAGCTATGAGGAGTTTTGGTCATTTTGGATTTTAAAAATGCTCTTTTAAGCTCCCAATATGCCTAAATAAACAGACCCTTAATAGTCATGTGACTTATTTAACTGAGTTAATGAGATGATGTAACTAAAATCCACGAGGATGGTTATTGAATCGCCATGTAATGGTTTGGAGGATTTAAAAAAAAAAAAAAAAATTTCAATTGGATAAGGGTAATGCTAGGGACACGACTTTTTTAACAACTGCTGATATGGTTTGTTATGATTGAAGTAACCTCACTTTCACCCATATACACTACTAACACCAATCACAATAAGCTATGTCAGTGAAAAAAAGTGTCCATATATACTCATTGATTTGGATATAGTTGAACAAATAGCGCCCACTTCCTTTAATTAAAGTTATGGGTTTTTAGGTCTGTGTATGAGCAATCGATTTTCTGTGATGTGTATCACTCCAAGGACTCTGGTTGGAGGGAGTGCACTTCATGTGGCAAGGTAAGCTAGAACCCAACAGTTTTTAAGAATTTGTACTTTGCCCATATTAATGCTGTGGTATGGTTTTGTTGCAATCTAATAAGTTTTGGTATCTGCAGCGCCTTCACTGTGGCTGCATCACTTCCATTTCTCTGGTTGAGCTGCTTGATTGTGGTGGCGTAAGCTGTATAAACTGTGCGAAGAATACAGGACTTGTCCCTGTAAGACAAACTTATACACAGATCAATTAATCTCAGCTATTAGAAACAACTTTGAATTATTGTTTGATATGATGATCAGGTCTTTGTAGTTATTATCATATTACATTAAAATGCGTAATTTATTGGTAAGTTATAGAAATCACACCAGTGGTCCAGGGCCATTCCCACTAACCATTTTTCCAATTTCTGCTTATGAATTAGTACGTACGTGTAAGATTTGTCATTCTCCTTTCAAGAAATGGTGTATTTTGATGCTCTTGATTTCTAAGTAACATTTCCTGTGGGTCTGCATTGGTGTCCTGCCTTCTATATGCATCTTTTGGTAATGGTGTTGACAAATAGGTCATGGAAGAGATATTTAAGCAATTATAAAGGAAAGTAAATGCTTTCTGGTCAACTTCCTGCCACTTTTCCTGAATGAATTTGCATTGCTTTTATAAACATCAAAGAGTTGTTTGTTACTTGCGTGTATTAATTTATAGCAAAGCAATGTTTGAAATCATCAGTAAACTTTTGTAATTCTGGTATTAGCGATATGCTTATAAAACACATTCACACAGATTTCAAGCAATGAAAAGCCTGATGGATTTGGCACTTCCAAAGTTGATAATGTCAATGAATTGCATCCCAGTTCTATGGACACCCAACTGGATGGAAATAGCATTGAAAAATTGAAGCTTATGCAATTGGGAAATAATATTGAGGGTAATGGGCTTAGGCACTTGCTTCAATCTCATAATGCTGACACAATAGGGTCTTTTGGGAAATTGAAAGAGGAGGAAGTTTTTCCTTCTGTGGGAGAAATTGGCACTGCATGTTTCTCAAATTTTAATCAGGCATGCAATGGATCGTCCAACACAACCAAACCAGACATATATAAAGCAAACATGGGGACAAAAGATATATACGAGTCACTGCCACAGACAAACTTGAGTATGACTCTGGGTGCTCCCTCAGGAAATTCAAGTCCCCTTCCTAGTGCTGTTGTTGATGAAAGGGAAAATAGAAAGACATCCTCTCCATTCCTACAGGGGCCCAGGTCTCGCCATCTTTTGCCTAAACCCCCAAGGTCAGCCCTTGCAGGAGGTTTGGAGGCAAATGCTGGCATGGTTTCTCAGATACGTGTTGCAAGGCCACCTGCCGAAGGACGGGGACGGAATCAGTTGCTTCCTCGTTATTGGCCAAGGATCACAGACCAAGAGTTACAGCAAATATCTGGAGAGTATCCATTTTATTTCATGTTTTTATTAAAAAAATATTTATTTTATTTCTGCAGAAACATACATTGAATGTTATATATATTTTGATTATTCACAAAGTCAAATAGTGATTTCCTTGACCATGATATATTAAAGTTCGAATTCCACAATTGTGCCACTGTTTGAAAAGATGCTGAGTGCCAGTGATGCGGGTCGAATTGGTCGTTTGGTTCTCCCAAAAGCATGTGCTGAAGTAAGCTTTTTGGTGAAATTGTCCTAGCCTTTTGGCTAATAATAGTCCTTGTTACTGTCATTGTCATTACTTAATTTTTACTTTTAATCCTGATGCAGGCATATTTTCCCGCTATTTCTCAACCAGAGGGCCTTCCTTTAAGGATTCAAGACGTGAAGGGAAAAGAATGGGTGTTTCAGTTTAGATTTTGGCCTAATAATAACAGCAGAATGTATGTTTTGGAGGGTGTAACACCCTGCATACAGTCAATGCAGTTGCAAGCTGGAGATACAGGTATCCTCAAAGCCTCATGACTTAAATCAGGATTTATATTATTATTTTGTAAATTGAGTGCCCTACAAATTTTTTTCATTCATTGATTGTTGTGCCTTTCTTACTTGCAACTTGCGTAAATTCTTGCACGACCTACTACTTTGATTGAACTCTTGGCATTTCTTTAGTATTTAACTTGTTCCTGTAACCTGTATGCTTCTTTTTTCTTGGGGAGTCCATTTGGGAGGCCAGTTGGGCCAATGGCACTAATGGGATATCCCTTATCCATCCTCCCTTGTAATTGGTATGATGACCAAACACTATGCCAGCTAAGTGAGCTACCACTTAACCTCTTTATTCTGGTTTGCTTAATCACAAGTAAAGCTAACTTCTCAAGCTGGTCCCCCCCCCTCTCCCATGTTAATGCTTGAGTTGGCATTAAGTGCAATAGAACAACCCATGTAACATCAATTTGATTCCCAATGCTTCAGAATATTTTCAATCATTTGCTCTTACATGATAAGTGATTGATTTATGCCTGCCTTTTTGCTATCTCGTTACTGTAGTATGATCTTAATTTTAGTTTTTATAATTATTTGGATGTGAAGTCATTTTGCTTTTTTATTTTTATTTTTTTATAATGCGGTTACTTTTATTTGCTGCAGTAACTTTTAGCCGTATGGATCCTGAAGGAAAACTTATCATGGGGTTCCGGAAAGCTTCGAATTCTGTTGCAATGCAGGTAACAAGCCAATCTCAGTTTCCAGTTAGCAAACTCAATTACATAATATTAATATAAAAATTACTAATAAACAGGACACCTATCCATCTGCCATTCCAAATGGCGCTCATTCAAGTGAAACTTTGTTTTCGGGTATTTTTGAGAACCTACCTATAATTAGTGGTTACTCTGGCCTTCTTCAGTCGCTTAAGGGAAGCGCGGATCCAAATTTAAATGCACTTTCCAAACACTTGAGTTCAGCTACTGGTGATATTAGCTGGCATAAGTCTGAGAAGCTTGAAGACAGGACAAGGGAGGGCTTGCTGCTGCCTCCAGAGAGGAAAAAGGCACGAAATATTGGGTCCAAAAGTAAGAGGTTGCTCATTGATAGCCAAGATGTTCTGGAGCTGAAACTTACGTGGGAAGAGGCACAGGATTTGCTCTACCCACCTCCAACTTTTAAGCCAAGCATAGTCATGATTGAAGACCACGAATTTGAAGAGTATGAAGTGAGTAATTTTATTGAAGATTTTAATTAATGATTGTTATTAGTGTTGTTTTAGTTTTAGTTTTTAAAAATCTATTGGTGTCTTTTCCTTTTCTAATTTTATTTGTAGTATGCCCGTTCAATGCACAGATTAAAATTATATGTAAACTAAATAAAACATTTTACTGATATTATTGAAATTTGAAACTATCTCCATAATTAGTGAATCACTTGAAATTTTAATTGTTTTAGATAAATCTAATTAACTATCTTAATAATTTTGAGTCACATGACAAAAACACCTTAATTTTACAATGTGTAACACCTATATTGAGCCACTTACTATAAGTACATTATAGGATGTTACTTCTAATGTTAAACCACAAAATTGTGATAAAAAGATCAGAATAATTAAAGTAAATTATAAATTTTATATTAAATTTGTTAAAACTTTTGGTAATAGAATTTTAGTTGGAGTAGTAATTTAAATTTCTTGAAACATGTTATAGAGTTTTATTTAGAATAAACTATCTCAAGAATTATAAGCCACTTGATATTTTAAAAGTTTCATCTTAGTAAAAATTCTTAATAATTAAGGAGTCACATGACAAAATCCTATTATACGACGTAATACATACACGTGATGCATATGCGTAATACACAGCTTCCATTCTATAGTATAGAGGATTAGGATTTTATTCTCTAGCAATTTTATAACGAAACCCATCATCTTCGATATTTGATTTGTGTTCATGGATAAGGGTTGTGACTCTGAGATACAGGAGTACCCCTGTGTATGATTCTGTGAACTTATAGATTTTAAACATTTATACTTGTCTATGTTTGAGCATCTGTCTGCTGGCAAAAGAATAGATTATAAATCATAAAAGAAAATGATAACCATAATGTTAGAAAAATTTAAAGTTTTTCCAATGCCTCTAGCAGAAAGCAAAAAGCAATGAAAAATTAAAAATCCTCAGCGTCTACCTTAGTACTGACAAGCAATCTACACTTGAAGAAATTCTAATTATTACCTTGTGCATGAATAATGAAATTATGGTTGCCATCTAATATTTTATATTTTTCTGTCATACAGGAACCTCCAGTTTTTGGAAAGAGAAGTATTTTTGTTGCTCGTTCAACTGGGTAAGTGTTCATGTCATCATTTAAATATTATGTAAGAGACAGTGTAATAATGAAATTAGAATCTCACTGACAAACTAAATGTTCTGGCACCAATTACACCAGATTTTGGTGGTGCCACATCCACTGAGAAAGTAGAAAGGGGAGCCTTTTCCCTTTTCCTCATGCAACTTATCTCGTCCTGATGTAATTGTATTCCACTCTTTGTGCTTGAAAGTATTTATATTTCCTCCTCAGGGCGTGGTTGGATAAATCCATCTAATCTTGAATTAATAAGCTTGATCTTCAGGGGACAAGAGCAATGGGCTCAGTGTGATAGTTGCTCCAAATGGCGAAGGTTGCCAGTTGATATACTTATTCCTCCTAAGTGGACATGTGCAGATAATGCTTGGGATCAAAACAGGTAAATATAAGAATTTTCCAAGCTAGCTTTATTAATTAGTTTATTTATTTTTAGGACAACTAGTTGTCAACTAAACCTTTATGATTCTGCAATTTGTATCCTCAGGTGCTCATGTTCTGCACCAGATGAATTGAACCCTAGGGAACTGGAAAATCTTCTGAGACTGAATAAGGGTATGATGCTAGATTCTGTGTCCTTAATATCTTTGTGAAAATAAGATAATCCCTGTCGTCTTTCCATATATTTATGTTTTACTTTGTCTTAAGGTATTTGTCCCTGTCAGGTTCAGTGTCACATAATTTTAGCACTGATCACTTCTCCCTGCAAATTAAGGAACAATTCATTACACAGCTGTCACATCTATGGTCCATAGAGAAGAAAAATAGCATGATGATGGTCATTTACTTCATTTATCTTGAAATTTGTACAACCGCGAAAGTATCTTTCTTACACCTTTGATATTAATTTATGCTTGTGCCAGTATATACAGGCCAAGCTTTAAGTTTCAATTGATTGGGCTTCAATCAGGGAAACTTTTAAGCCTTGATCTGGGAATAGATGCACACATGCATCCCCATGTTAGTGCTTGGAATCTGGAAGATATGAATATTTACCATAATTGGGTGTTTGTATCCAGGGGCATTTGCTCAAACTAGCAGAAGCCAAGTTTAACAGCAAGCAAGCACTGAACTAGCAGTGCCAAGAAACAAATACAAATTTCTACAAATAAAACCGGTGTCAGCATCTCTGGTTCAGGATTAACACAGACACCCCCCCATCTTTTGCAGAGCTTTTCATTCACTCTGGTACAAGGATTACAACCATTGCTCTCAAGCCTTGGTTCCACTTGTCTCCTTATGACTTGTAAAAGATGCTCCCCTGTATTTATTGTCTCATGGTGAAGTGTTGAATTTCTAAGTTTCCAAATGTGATATACAGCAGCTCCTAGACCCAATCTAAATCTGCAACTAAGCTTCCTCACCCCAAGCAGTAAATCTTACCCAGTTATCACCTAGATTTTCTGAAGGGAAAATTCTTTGATCTCTTCCCCCACTCTCTTAGCACATGATCATTTGAAAAAGGGGTGGTTTTTGCTCTCAATTTTCAATCTACACAGCACACTCACCAAGCCAACCCCAAATCCCCATTTTGCTAAACTCTCCTTGGTTGTTTGTTTATCTGTTATTGCCAACCAACATATGAAGGCATGCCTTGGGATTGACTTTGAAAACCAAATTAACTTCCACCATCTAACTATAGGGGCCTTGTGCGTAATTTGAACCCATGCTTCTGCACGAGTAGGATCCTGAATTTGAAGGGATCTATACAACCAACATTTGCACGCACCTTTTTGATTAGCTTCATTTAATTTAATGATGCATGTAGGTTAGTACATACATGCATAGTACATCTCAATATGGTGCTCAGTGCTCAGTGCTCAGAAGTTGTATATCTATGGTCATATAACAAAAAGAATTGGGGAAAGTCCAAAGAAAAACCCTATAGATTTAGCCTCATGACAAATTAAACCCCGTACCTTTTTTTTTTTTTTTTCTTTTTTTTTTTTATGACTTTCCCCAAAAAGAATTTTAGTGCATATTTTACTGCTGTAACTTTTGAATATCTTTTGATACTATTATACGTTGCTGTTTCATAGAATTCAAGAAAAGGAGAACAATGACAAGCAATAGGCCAAACCAAGGGCATGAATCGTCAGGACTGGATGCTTTGGCTAATGCTGCAATTCTTGGAGATAGTGTGGGCGACCCAGGCACCACATCAGTAGCTACCACAACAAAACACCCCAGGCACCGGCCTGGCTGCTCTTGCATTGTGTGCATCCAGCCCCCTAGTGGGAAGGGCAAGCACAAGCCTACATGCACATGCAATGTGTGCATGACAGTTAAACGTCGCTTTAAAACCTTAATGATGCGCAAGAAAAAGCGTCAATCAGAGCGGGAAGCAGAGATTGCCCAGAGAAATCAGCAGACGTGGGGCTCTAGGGATGAAGCAGAAGTAGACAGCACTTCTAGGCATGCATCATCTCACCTTGATCCTTCAGAGAATGAAGCTAGGTCGGCAAATGAGTTAGAATCCAAGAGCCAAAGCAAATTGGTCGACACTGGAAAGGGTCACTTAGACTTGAATTGCCATCCTGACCGAGAAGAAGAATTGCAAGCAGGATCAAAACGTATGAGCATGATGAGTCTTCTTCAAGAAGCAAGCCTTCCATTGGAGACGTATTTGAAGCAGAATGGTCTTACTCTTACAAGCTTGATCACTGAGCAACAAGCAAGTTCAGCATCACAAATTCCGCCACAAGCCTCCAACGAGAATGAGGGACAACTTAATGAGGATTGCTGTTTTGTTTCTGCTGAACAAGAGCGAGAAGGAGGTGGTGAAGAGTATTGTGGACCAGATCCAAGCCAAAATGATGCTCAATCATGAAGTCCTGTTTCTTTTAACCTTTTATATTTTGGTTGCTTGTTTTTCCTACTAATACTATATAGGCCTTTCTCCGGTTTGAAATATGGTTCTTTAGTTCAGAGAGTGCATGTGTGTTTTCTTTCTCATATTAATTGTAATATATACATACCCATAAATTTTTTTCTTACCAAGTTTTGATGAGATGTATATGCAAGGATAATATTTTCTGTCCACCCACCCCACCGTTTTTTCTTTTTCCTTTGCGTGTTTGTTTCCTCAGTTTTCATTATTGGAAAGCTGGAGCCAAAATTATAGCCACTAGAAATTCCTCATCACCCATTTGCCGCCTCAGCTACAGCTTAGTGGCATGGCTTTGAATCTAAAAATGCTAAAAATCATGGTGTTGATCGATATGCGATCTAACCAATCATCCCTCATCCCCTCCCTTACTGAAATCGCAGAGCAGCGTGTCTGAGTGATTAAATTCTCATAATTATAGCATGACTTGCCAAAAAGTACCAGAATGACCGTGCAACTTTTCTCTAATGAGAATATGGGCGTCAAGTCTCAAACATGCAACCGTATCTATTTTTGGGGCACGGGAAATAAAAAGTTAAGAAGGCGAACAATTTTAACAAAGTCATCACCGCACCCTATTGCCAGACTGTTCCTCACAATCAATCAAATACTTTGTTCCCAAAAGAAAATTGATAGCACTTCTAGTAATGGAAACATACGACACAAAATAAAATATAACATATCAAAATTTTAATATAAAAAAGAATGAGGGCAAGAGTCATTCATTGAGGGAGAGACATAATTCCCATGAATAAGTTTATAAATTTGATAATGCCTATAGTAATTTCAAATGTAAGCTATTGATCTAGCCTCCGTTATTTGAAACAAATTGAATCCAACCAAATAAATAGAAGTACTAACACTAGTTAAAATAAGCTATCGGACATGAGTAGATTGTCTGTCAAGCTTTCTACAATGAGTTGTTCCCGGGTTACTGCATCATCAAATTCCCACAAGAAACTTGGTGTGTGTACTACTTGCTAACTTTGGCCTTCTTCAACTTCTTAGAATAAGAATCCTTGCTAACTTTGGCTTGAACTTCATTGTGAATAGTTTCATTAACACATTCTTCTTCTTCATCACAAATTGTTTTCTCTGTTTTCTATTCTGCTTTGTCTGTCTGCCTGTCTGTCTGATGTTAGAAACCCTTAAACTTGGGTCCTTTTTATACAGACAGCGCCGACATAGTAACGTTTGACAAATAAGCTGATAAGACCAATGGCGTCCAAATTTAATCCTGCTTTTTTTACGTTGTTTCTCCTATCTAGTATTACTAGTGGGATTCAAAGTCAGTACTCCCTAGTGTCGTCGGATTGGTTTATATGGTTTTGACTTTTGACATAGAGTTAGATTATGTTGGTGTATAAACCCACTTAAGGCCCTATACCTCCCGCATTAGTTTATGAATAATTGTGTAAAATTTATCCACAGTTAGGGGTGTTTACGGTGCAGTGCGGTGCAGTTTTAGGCTATTTATAGTACTGTACTTTGTGGTGCAGTTTAGTTAAAATCATAACCGTATTGAACTTCAATTTTTGGTCACATGTGTGATGTGATGCGATTTAAAGTTTAGTCAAAACCATAACCGCATTGTACCTCATTTTTACGATCACATGTGTGGTGCGGTGTATAAGATGCGGTTTGAGACTAGTATATTTTTCAAATTTTGGGTTTTTCCGGCCTAATCCAAAACTGATTTTTCGCTTTATTTTGGGACAAGTTTTAAACTACTGAGCTAATTTTTCTTTATTTTGAGCTAGTTTTCCTAATCAACACTTACTAAGGTTATTAAACTATTTTTTTTTTTTTTTTGTTGAAAACTAGGGTTATTAAACTATTAATAATATATGAAAGTTCAATTAGTGTGAAACACTAAGACTTGTTTAGACCCCCAATTTTAAATTATGGCTTAATTGCTTTTACTCTAACTTATCTAAGTGCGGAATAAGAGTAAATGAAACACATTCACTAGAACTACTCTCTAAGAGATATTCAACAACAATGAACAATAAAAGTAAAGCTTAAAGAGAAAGGAAGAGAGATACAAACACAAGTAACACCAAGACATGTTATAGAAGAGGAAACTGAAGAACTCGGCGAAAAACCTCTTCACGACCTTCTAAGTCGAAATCGATCCACTAGTGAATAAATTGGAGTACACAAATAACAAAGACTCTCCAAACCTAGTCTACCAAATGTACTTGAGCCCTCTAAACTCTTGCTACTAACAGATTTCTCGGAGTCTTGTTTTCACTACCTTTCCGGATCCCGCAATACCGCCGGATTGTATCTGCCAAGCCTCATCGGCTTCTTTTGACAAATTTCAAATGCTTCCTATGCTCCAAAATACTCTCTACATTTTGAATAAGTGTGAGTTGTGTTTGGGTAAAAATCTCCTATCAAGATATAACAATGGGAGAGGGGAAGGAGAAGAGACTACAAGGATTTCTCACTAAAGGATGAATAGCTCTCTCTCTCAAAAAGGTGGGTGTGTTGTGTTGTAGAGACCTATCTAAGGTTTTCTCTCTGAATAGCCCCTTTTACTTTTGTGGGTCATGAGAGTATATATTGTATGGATGAAGGGTAATAAAATTACACTTAAAATCCTCTAGGCAGAGAGTTTCGCAGGTACCTCGCGAAGTACTCACGAAATACAGCCTAGCACTTGACTCGTTAGCTTCCAGTATGCGCTTCTCACATGGCCTTTTCGCGGGAACCTTTACTCGTGAGCTTTTTGCGAGATAGTTGTGAAACTGCACTGATCTTCATTGCATGCTTGATTTTTCACCAACTTAATACTAAACTCAATACAATAAAATCCCATAAAATACAAGGAAATAATTTATTACAATTATAACACTTTTTGTCATGGAATAAAGTCAACATAAAACATAGTTGTAAATCACAACTTTACAATATATTTAACATTAAAAATAAATATATTAATATATAGAGAGAGTGCGGTGCAGTGCAATTTTCTTATTATAAAACCACAAACTGCATTGCACCATGCGGTGTGGTGCACTGTTACTTGTGGTGCGGTATTGTTATGCCAT